>CM053792.1:518787880-519387880 GCA_028749045.1 Cupressus sempervirens
ATTTCCCTCAAGATGAGACTTGGGGTCCTTGGAGGGGTGTTATTGCCATTGGTCCCAAAGTTTGTAAAAGGATTTCTATCAGTGGCATTAGAATTTTGGTTTTCAAAGGTATTTGTGTGATGATTTCCAAAGCCATGAGCATTAGCATTGTGAGCCCTATTTTCCTTATACATGTGAGCATACATTCTAGTGGTCACTTGTCTTTCTTGTTCAAGTCTCTTGCATTCTAGTCTTGCTTGCTTATCTTGGTAAGATTTCTTCTCTCTTTCTATTTGTTCATGCCTAAGTGCAAAGAAGATGTTTAAGTGTTAGTTTCTCTCTTCTTGATTCATGGTGAAAGACATACCATTTTCAGCCCTAGGGGTATCAAGCAGAGTATCAAAGGAACTACCAAAATGACTAAGAGGATCATACCAAGCGGATTTGTCTTCCTCTACTTTGTCAAAGATAGGTTCAACCTAAAAATGTTGCTGACATGGATGCCTAGTTGAAGAGGGTAATTGTCTAAAGCTAAGAGAAGGATGACTTCTTCGACCAAGTTGGAACCTAGTTGTAACTGACATGTAATAGCTAGCTTTTAGCCTAGTAAGATAGCACAAAGCACTTGGGATCCAAACTTAGAAAATTAAGATGTTCACTTGTCAAAGATGGCTAGCAATGAGAGTAACTTGTCAAAAGTGTCCATGAAGCTTATGACACTAGCAACTTGAGTCAAGAGCTAGGCAAGAAGCCAAATAGAAAAGTAGGTAGAATGAGCAAAAATGACAAGTGAACAATCCTTCAAGTCAAATATTATCCAAAGAACCAACATGATTGTTTTTAACCTAGAACAGAGCCAAACATATATATTTCAGACTAGGGACACAACATGATCAAGTATAGACAACCCTAAATCAGCCAAGAACATAATCAAGGTCAAATTAAGAAAGCAAAAAGATCAGGCAACATAATATAGAGAGTTGACCGATAGACGAACAACAAGGAAGTTTGTATGATAGTTTCCAAGAGGTGATACAACACTTTCAAGCAATACATTAGTTTATGTATGGCAGTTGGACAAAGAGCAATATACTAGTAAAATCAAATGATACTTTCCATAATCCATAAGTATTGTACAATATTTATGAGGTAAGCAATATGACGATAGTCCAACAAAAATAATTTTAGTGACTTTGTGCCTAAAAGACCTATGTTTTGATTGAGATTTTGGACCAATTTGTGTAATATAACTGTGATAGTATAATTTTTTCCAATTTTTTATAACAAGGTAGTGATTTTGAAAGCAATTGTGATACAAACACATGTCTTCAAGCAATTGGACAAGGGATAAAGCAACCTTGCCAATAAAAACACTTGGGAAATTTTGAAAGCAAAAAGCCGTATGAATACTACCATTTGTGTATGTTCAAAATATTTCCATGGGTCTATCACATTCGAAGTCACATTGAAGCAATATCTACCTAAAGGAAATGACTCATTACTCAATACATTGGCCCAAAAATTGATGCTCCCTTGCCTCACACAAAGTGGTTGCCCATAATAAATATTGGCTTTATTGTAGATGGGTTACCCACATCTAAAGGAACACATATGGTGAGTCAAATCTTGATGTGATCCAGGTAGTCCACTAGGATCAATCCTTGCACCAAATATTGAGTGGAAAAATAGGACAACCTCTAAATCCTAATGTGTCTAGTAAGGATTTTTTTCATAAGACCCCTCTTGCACCCAATATGAGATGGATGCCTTACGATCACAAGAGTACCTTAAGCATACCCACCTAGTCATTTCCTCATGGTCCTAATCCCATAAGTAACCTCCCTAAGTAAAGTCAAGTTTTATGCCCCCAAGGCTTTCGCCTTTATTAAAAGTTTTTGGTTAAAGTGGGTTGAATTAGCTAGGTTTTTCTTGTTCACACTTCAGGTCATTCCTATTGGTATCTTTCCACCAATATCAAATCCTCTAAAGGTAAAATCTCACTAGTGAGATTGAACAAAATGGATCCACACCAAGGAGGTCAAGATTTCTGATTTACCAAGTACGTGAAGAGCATACTCTCTTATTGCCCAATGCTTACCCTAAGAACATTAAACAAGTTAATTAAGATGACTAAAGATTGGAATATACCACCCACTTTCTTGAACCAATGATGAGTCAAGATTTACGACTCACCATGAAGGTGAAGAGCGTACTCTCCTATCAATGATAGAACCTTACTAATGGTATTTATGTGCCTAAAAAAATGAAACAACTAGTATATGCCACACTTGAAATTAAATGAACATACTTTTTTTTTCTTTTTGCTTGGGCAGCCGTGCAACTGTTGTAGTAGCCCTTTTTGCAATTTTTCCTTTAGCAATGCAAGCAAGCAATATAAGACCCTACAAAACTAACAAGGTTTAGGGCATCAAAATAGTCAATGAAATCTAAAATAACCCTACAACACCATCATTAGGGCCTGTGATGCAGGAGCATCTTGCATCATGAAATAAAAGCGAGTGTAAAAAAATTGGATGAGAGAGAAAGTGATGAAAATTAGAGGAAAAATAATTTAAATAAAATAGAAAATAGAAAAATGGAATGAAAACATTTTTCTCATTTACTGATGTGCATGGGTGGCATAAAAAGAAAAATAAGAAAAATGATTGTCATTTCATTTATTGAGGTATGTAGGTGGAATTCTAGAAGTTTATGGGAAGTTCCTTAAATCATGCATTTAATATTTGTTGGGCCACATGGTTGTGCTTAGTTGTACTTGGGTGGGAACTTAATATTTGTTTTATATTTGCCTTTTATACCACATTGGTTATGCTTGTAACATCTTGGATGGTAAGTTCCTATTTAAGCAAGGCATATGAGCATTTGTAATGAAGCTCTTAAGGTGTGATCTCTTCTTGTATAGAAGCTTGGAGAAGAGCGTGGAGAAGATGAAGTAGGTAAGTGAGTAAAGTTTTCCTAAGTGTGTGGACAGAGTGCTAAATGTGATGTAGTTCACACCTGGATCTTAGATAAAGTTTGAGAAGGGCTAGTAGCTGAGGCTTGGGAAATAAGGAGATTGCTTGGTGGGCTTGCAATCACAAGTTTAGATCTTCCTTGGAGGTTTCTACTAGAGTGTGGATCTAGACTAGCTAGTGTTTGGGTTAGATCTTGAGGGATCTTGTAGAACAGTTATTGTAATTTTTGTTGTATTTGGCCATAACCCAGAAGGCCTTACAACAGGGCATATTGCATGTACATAACTATTTTATGAATAAAGAGTTGTATTTGGTATCATATCTTATATCTTTTATTGTGTTTTCATTGTGTGGTTATTTTTTGGGGGCTAGGACATCTCCTTTGGGGATTCTCCTGCCTTGCACTACATCAAATGGTATTAGAGCATAGTTGTTCCTAAGTGTGTAGACAGATCTCTAAAGCTGAGGTAGTTTGCACCAAGACCTTAGGTCAAGAGGAGTTGATATGAGAAGATCTTGATCTCGTGGTGGACTGTTCTTTCTAGAGTCTAAGATATCTTGGTTGTGAGGTGGTAGATCATGGTTCTAACTTGCATGATCGATGGATGTAAAGATGGAAGATTGATCTTGTTGGGGCATGATCACAGAGGGTTTGTGTATTGCAGATCTGTGTTCCTGGACTTGTGATTTTTTCCTGGTTGTTCGTGTGAGGTGGTAGGTTGTGATTTGACTTGCAAACAACCTAAGTTTGTCGCAAAGTGAGTGGGGAAGGATTTGATGTAGAGGGTTTGTGAAGATCTTGGAAAATGCTTCCTAGAAGATTGGACTTTGGGATGATTGCAAATATTTGTAATATAGTGGAGACGATGATTAATGAAATGATTGCTCGAGTGGATGTTGTTGTGGATGCTACTTTTTCTAAAAGAGTTGAAGAACTAAAGAAGAAAATTGTATGCTCTTGGAGTTGGAGTCTCTCAATCTGGAAGAGAGTTGTCTAGTCGGTTAGAAGATTTTTTTGAGAGAGAAGAGGGCATGGTAAGGTCGAGGTGGAGGTTGGTTTTTTTGATTAGTTTGTGGAGTTTGATTTGAAAACTGCAAAGAAACTTGAGCCTATTATTGAGGATATTCCTAACCTTGTTGATGTTGGGATGGAGATTGGTTTTCATGACTAGTTGGTTGAGTCTGACATGGAAATCAAAAAGCACTTGGTCGTGGATAATCCAATTGTTGTTGGTGATGAGTTATGTGTTTGAGAGCATCTTGTCATGAGCAATGAGATCGTTGGTATTGAGAGTTTGGCATATGTTTTTGAGCCAATGTGGATTTGGTCTTGGATCTATATGTTGGTATTATGGATGCGGAGTTGGGTGCACTTGTCCCTGACATGGATGGATGTGATAAGCTACATGTTGAATGGTTAGTGGTGATTTAGATGCTTCTGATGTTTGGATGGCTGAAGCAGATCTAGATGACGTGAAATTTGGTTTTCTTGTCCTTGTTGGAGTGGAAACCTTTGGCAAAGTTGAAGATGGTCATGGATCTTTCTTTTGGCATCAAAATATGGGACATACTTTTCTATCTACCTGGGGAGTTTGATACAAGAGCATCTTGCATCACAAAACAAAAGGGGGTGTGAAAAAAAAAGCTGGAGGAAAGAGAAATTGACTAAAATTAGAGGAAAAATAATTTAAATAAAATAGAAAATGGAAAAATGGAGAGAAAAGGCTTTTTTCATTTATTGAGGTGCTTGGGTGGCATAAAAAGAAAAATAAGCAAAATGGTTATCATTCCATTTATCGAGGTGTGTAGGTAGAATTCAATAAGTTTGTGGAAAGTTCCTTAAATTATGCATTTAATATTTGTTGGGCCACATGGTGGTGCTTAGTCGTACTTGGGTGGGAATTAATATTTGTTATAAGGTAGTTACATTTACTTTTTATCCCACATTGGTTGTGTTTGTAACATCTTGGGTGGTAAGTGCCTATTTAAGCAAGGCATATGGGCATTTGTAATGAACCTCTCAAGGTGTGATCTCTTCTTGTATAGAAGCTTGGAGAAGAGCATGGAGAAGATGGAGTAGTTGACTGAGTGAAGTTTTCCTAAGTGTGTGGGCAAAGTGCCAAATGTGAGACAATTTACACCTGGATCTTGGATAAAGTTTGAGAAGGGTTGGTAGTTGAGGCTTGGGAAACAAGGAGATTGCTTGGTGGGCCTACGAGCACAAGTTTAGATCTTCCTTGGAGGTTTCTACTAGAGTGTGAATCTGGACGAGCTAATGTTTGAGTTGGATCTTGTGGGATCTTGCAAAACTATTATTGTAATTGTTGTTGTATTTAGTTGTAACCCAGGAGGCCTTAAAGTCGAGCATATTGCATGTAAACAATTATTTAATAAATAAAGAGTTCTGTTTGGTATTAGATCTTATATCTTGTATTGTGTTTCTATTCTGTGGTTATTTTCTAGGGGCTAGGACATCTCCTTTGGGGATTCTCCTACCTTGCACTGCATCAACCTGTTAGAAAACCAATAACCAAAATATGAAATATTGGAAATGCAAAATGAAATTTGGAAGCCAGATTGAGCAAATGAAATAGATAGAATGACACTACAAACTGAATTAGTATTGCATGATAATTTCTAGCATGTTAGGGTGATACTTTTTCTGAGAATGATACTCTGTATCAAATGGTACAATACTTTCCCCAACAATAATACACCAAAATGCAAAATGCTAGTACGACGATGAATTGGCCTTGTATTAGATCCCTTCACAAAAAGTCTCATAAGGTCATAGAGAAAGTATCATACAATATTTCTGGCTTCAAAATCAAAATCAAAACTCACAAATGCAAAAAATAACAAAAAGAGCAAAATGGAGCTAAACAACGATGTCCAGCCCCAAAGTGGGTGCCAAAAATGTATACCAAAAAGAGGGTACACTTCTATAGACCATTATTCTCAAGAATACCCATGATGAAGAGCATCTCAAGAGGTAGCCTATAACTTTTTATATATGATGTGCAAGAGCTATGAGAGTGTCTCTCTCAAATGAACCTAGCTATGCAACCCTTGCAAGGTGCACCATAGAATAGAAGATTCAAAGAGTAGAGGCAAGGATGTCAATATTCAATGAACTAGAATGAAAAGTAATGCAAATGTAAGCTATTCTATATGAAATGCAAGAGCTAGCAAAGAGAGTTACAAGATCCTCCTAGTTAAGCTATGTGAGCTAAGCTAAGGCATAAAGGAAGCTAAGCTAAAGGGTATGCCATAATGCAAGTAGAATGAACGCTAGCTAAGAATGCAAGAATGTATGAATGCTCCAAGTGCTCCAAAAGCTATAAGAAAACCAACAACATAGTGTTAGCATAAACTAGAATGATAAGAGAGAGTGAGGAGAGAGACTTCTTTTAAAGAAAAATGGATGGTAGAAATTAAAAAGAAAAATCAAGGGTGGAGAATGAACCTTGAGTAATCCATATGCACAAGAATCTCACCTAAGCAAGATCAATGTTGGTGTTTAAGAGGTAAAAGATGTGTGGAGGAGAATAAAGATTCCACTCACCTTGGAAAGTGTGCAACTCACGTGAGACAAAAATGCCTTATATTTTTAAAAATATAGAAATAATGTGTTTCAAGTGCACACTTAGGATAAGTAGGACTTTAGGGATTTTATTTAATTAAAAGGGGACAAATTCTTCCAATTAAATAAAAGACTTAGGATAAAGTAGTCAAACCATAGGTTATAATCTAATAAATAGAAAATTGATGATTTGATCAAGAATAAGAAATGGATAAATCAAACAAAAATGCTAGAAGGGGGGCTCATAGTCTAGATGATCATTTTTGGTGATTACACAACCTAGTCACATCTTTTACAAAATCCAATAGAAGCATAAAATAAATTTAATTAGATAACCTAGCTCATTTCCTAGCCTCCCACCTACTAATATAGTTTTCTAGGATATACATGCCTTTAGTGAAGCTAGTTTGAGTGTTATTTATAAACTTGGATACAATATCCATTGATCTCATAGCTAACATCCTAGCTAGGAATTTGTATGAGACACCCAACGAGGTGATAGGCCTCCCATTTTAAATCAAAACCTTGTCACCTTCCTTAGAGAGAAGTTGAATCACATTTTTATTAAAAATCTTACCTAGTTATTGTCTTACTAGAGCATCTTTGTAAAATTACAATTGATCTTCATAGATCCATTCAATATTGAATTTATTGAATTTGATAGTGCATCCATCATCCTCTAACAATTTATCATTATTTAATGTCAAAATAAATTTCCCTATTTTTTCTTTGGTAATGCCACCCCTTAGTGTAACCTTATCACCTTCATCAATCTTCTTTGGGATCATTTTCAACTACCTACTCTAGCATTAATACTGACATCATGTTTCCCTTCTTTTTAAAATGCTTCCTGTACAAAAATAAAAAATGTTTCCTAATGCCTTCTTGGTTAATAATGATAGTGCCATCATGATAGATTTTTTCAATTTTTTCTTTGATTCCTTACTTTGATATATCTAAAGAGAAACTTAGTAGCCTTATCTCCATTGTTAATATAATTTAACTTAGCTCTCATTTTGAACTCTTGTATTTTATTTTCCTATGACCTCCTTAAGGAATATTTTGCTATGTCAAGTTCTTTATGTATCCTTTCATTAATAAGGTCTTCTTGAATGCAATATTCAACTTTTAACAGTCTTTCTTGCAACTCACTTTCCTACTTAATCTTTTATCCATAACATACTTCTTACCTATTGTCTTAAAAAGTATTTCCCCATCCTTTGACATTGTTCCCCCATCTCTAAATCATTATAGCCCTTTAGAATCCATTTGTTAATTTCTCTAAGGCTAAAGGTTGCATCTCTACAATCCCAATCATTCATCAGATTAGTATTTCATATAAAGTCATCTTCTTTTATGTCCCCCCTAAAAAGTCCTTCCCTCTACCTCGATACGAGTTCTAATAGTGTGACAGCCATTAATTTTATAAGGGTAGACACCCACTTTTCTACCTTCTTGGTTTGGTTCAAATTGACATAATCCCTACTGACATAGAGCTAGTTCAATCTTTTGTAGATTCTTCTCCCCTCCTTTGAGCATTACACTATGTAAATCAAATATTAAAGATATCTTTCTCCAATCCTTAAAGAAGTGATTAAGTTTAGCCTCCAACCTTTACTAGAAATGTTTTCATTCCCCTTCCTATCCATATTGACAGCTTCACATCTATTTTTTGTTATATTCAATCATATTGAAATTTTCTCCCAATAACCAAGGGATCTCATATAGGTTACACAATCATTGACACAAACTAATTTTATCGAGGTTAACCATTGCCATAGATTGATTTTGTCTTTGTAATAATTGAGTGCATAGATGGAGCATATTCCAAACTTCATCTCCTTTCTATATGGTAGCACAAACAACCTTGTTACATGGAGAAGTACCATATGTAGATATATTATAGACCAAAACTTTTGATAAAATGATAGCTTCTAATATCATTAAGACAAGTTGGACATTTTTTAGGCCTTCAATAGATCTTAATATAAGGTGCATCTATTTTGCCCCTTAAGAGAGCAAATAGTCACAAAGAAGGGGGAGTAACATAATCAACAAGAGAGGCTAACCTAGAATAGGATCATCAACTATTTCAAAGAATGTATTAAAGTGATTTGTTAGAATAATTTTGACAATATAAGAACTACAAATTTAGATGAGATAACCTCAAAAGAAGCCAACGGAATGCATTGACCATTACCATTAAAAATGAGTCTAAGATAGAATGATTAGAGGTTTGA
The DNA here is from genome assembly GCA_028749045.1 of Cupressus sempervirens. Classification (NCBI taxonomy): domain Eukaryota; kingdom Viridiplantae; phylum Streptophyta; class Pinopsida; order Cupressales; family Cupressaceae; genus Cupressus; species Cupressus sempervirens. The sequence goes on from CM053792.1 coordinate 518,796,658, forward strand.
ATAATTTTGACTAACATAAGAATTATGGATTTAGATGCGATGACCTCGAAAGAAGCCAAGGGAATGAATGCATTGACCATCACCAAGGGTAGCATCTACACTACAAACACTGTTAAGGTCTCAGTCCCAATATTTGTCCAGTCGAGTTTGACCAGATCACACACCAAGACCCACAGCCTTATGACACTGCACTCGGCAACAAGTTTTTGATCTAGGGCCCGCAATATTGTTTTTATCCTCCCGGATAACGATAAGGGGGCAGTTTCTCCTTATTTGCCCTTCCTGCGACGATGGAAGGCTTCGATTCATTCAATAAGCCTTTTTACCGACTGCCCCCACGAAGTTTGAATTGTGGGAGAGGTTGTGGCCATGTGGGATTGAAACGAACGAGTCGATTGACTCAGTTGTTGTCAACGCTTTGTCGTCATTATCACGGGCTGCGGTAAATCTCTTCCCACAGAAGATCAAATGACACAGAGATGCCTTCTGCCTTGCTCATTCGCATCTATTATTTCTGAGCTGTATGCTGTCTCGAGGCGGGGCCTATTCTATATATATTATTCAGCCAACGTATAAAATAGAGCCGTCAACCAAAGAAACAGAGCAGTGGCTTGTTGCCGCCGCCGGCGATGGAGAATAAGAAAACGGAATCTGATAATCTCGTTTAAGCCTATTTGGGGCTAATCAAATCAATCAAGGAGGCGGAGGAGTTGTTATTCATGGCGAAACTTAGATTGGCGATGGCTGTGGCCATGGCGATGACGGCGATGGTAATGGAAATGGGGGTTGCACAGGGGCAGTGCAGCAGAGGCTGTGATTTGTCGTTCGGCTCTTATTACATTTCTCCCAATTATAACTTGAGCTTTATTTTAAATTTTTTTAACAACGTTACTAGTCAGGACACCGTGGTGAAATTAAATTCATTAACCAGTAAAGATGTCATAATTGCTGGCCAACGGATCAAGATTCCTTTCTCCTGTGATTGCCTTAGCCTGGATGACGGCAATACATACCTGGGCCACCGATTCCAATATATCTTAAAGGGAGGTGACACCTACGAAAAAATTGCAGGATATTACGCTAACCTCACGAGCGCGGCGTGGCTGAAACAGGTGAATCCCAATTATGACCAATTGAATCTTCAAGAAGGCGAAACTGTTAATGTCAGTGTAAATTGTTCGTGTGGTAATAAAGCTATTAGCAAACTCTATGGCCTTTTCCTCACATACCCTCTGCGGACAACAGACAGCCTCACCGCTCTTGAAAAAAGTTCCGGGATCAACTCTACAATCTTGTCAGCCTATAACAAAGGTGTGAATTTCAGCCAAGGGCAGGGGATCGTTTTCATTCCAGATAAAGGTCAACTCCTTCGACTCCTTCTGTTAAATACAATTTTTGGTTCCATTAAAGTTTGATGGATGAATTCCCCATGATCTCAAATGAACTTGGCTGAGCCCACTGTTGTTGCTTCTAAAGCTACGATTTTTTAGAGAAATCTGCCAAATAAAGTTAGATATCTTATATAACTTGAAGAGCTGAGGCTGCGTTTTACTGGTAAATTCAAACAGTTTGTTAAAATGAAACACAAATGCATGAGAGACACGTAATTTGATACATAGATTCTGTGATTGGTTTGAGCATAGAATCACCAACGTATATCTATATAAACTTGAGATCTTTATTTTTTCATTGTTTTTATTTCATACCCGAAATTGTTACTCGTTAGTTGGAATGTTAGGTTGTAGCCAGAACAAATCAATAGTTGCTTCTTTTCTGTTTTACTGCTGACAAACCCGCTCGCCTGTAGCCAGTTTGTTTTAGAATCCGCTACCATCAAGCATTCAATTTCTTCTCGTACTCGAGCAGTACATGTAAAATCTATTATTTGGAGCCTTCTTGTACTCGTTGCCACCGTCAGTGGTATGCAGTATCATACATGCAAAAGTTGGAATTTATAGTTTGATCATCTATGCTTACAATGATCTGGTGCTATTGGTAGACAGAATGTTATTTGGAATACTGTCGATGAAATGTTTTTTAGTTGGAAATTTTCATTTTCAGTTTTTAGTTGGGAAAATATTTTCAATAATTGCTCATGATTATACCTAAAAATTAGACTTGTAGCTTTGATTGGATACTGGAGTCTTACTGAATTGTTTCCAAGAAAAGTCTTAATAGAAGTTCAACTACGGAGTTCCCTCCATGGTTAAACCCACTCTGCTTGCAACCCATCTCCTACTTATCAATCGATGAGCTTAAGGGGCTTTCTAATGAATGGTTCATAAGGCACAACAAAGTTTCAAGCAGAGTGGGTTTAACCATGGAGGGAACTCCATAGTTAAGGGTGCTCGAGCTGGAGTAGCACTGGGATGGGTAATCTCCCAAGAAGTCCCGGTGCTTCACCTTTGTGAGCATCACCTAGATCCAGTGATTGCTAAGTGTTCCATTTATTCTCATGAGAGATGGATTCATGTGTGAAATAGTACTCATGATAAATGGGTCAATAAGTTTGACTGAAAAACTACACAGTTAAATCCTAATAGTAATATCACAATTTGACTTGTTGTGGAAAATATCTCCTACTTATCAATCAATGAGCTTAAGGGGCTTTCTAATGAATGGTTCATAAGGCACAACACTTGGTGAAGGTTTTGCAAATGGGGTTCCAAGCAGAGTGGGTTTAACTATGGAGGGAACTCCATAGTTAAGTGCGCTTGAGCTGGGTATTGGGATGGGTGACCTTTCGGGAAGTCCCGGTGCTTCACCTTTATGAGCATCACCTAGATCCAATGAGTGCTAAGTGTTCCATTTATTCTCATGAGAGATGGATTCATGTGTGAATCACTACTCATGATATATGGGTCAATGAGTTTGACTCAAAAACTACACAGTTAAATCCTAATAGCAATATCACAATTTGACTTGCTGTGGAAAATATCTCCTACTTATCAATCGATGAGCTTAATGGGTTTTCTAATGAATCGTTCATTAAGGCACAACACTTGGTGAAGGTTTTGCAAATGGGGTTGCAAGAAGAGTGGGTTTAACCATGGAGGGAACTCCGTAGTTAAGCGTGCTCGAGCAAGAGTAGTATTGGGATGGGTGACCTCCCGGGAAGTCCTGGTGCTTCACCTCTGTGAGCATCACCTAGATCCAATGAGTGCTAAGTGTTCCTTTTATTCTCATGAGAGATGGATTCATGTGTGAATCACTACTCATGATACATGGGTCAATGAGCTTGACTCAAAAACTACATAGTTAAATCCTGATAGCAATATCACAATTTGACTTGTGGAAAATATCTCGTACTTATCAGGTAATGAAGAATCCAAAAGTTTTAGAATATCAATCTGTAAGTCAATTATTTTCCTATTTGAATCTCCTTTCTCCAACTCGTCGTATAATCTTGAAGTCTTTATTAGGCAACCACCCATATGCAACAAATGTTTTCTAAGGGAAGGAGTTGGAAGACATCCTTTCATTATTGCTCTATTGGCCAACACCCACCCCCACCTCAAAGGCCCTCATTTCTATTAATCAGATGCAATAGTAAATCAGTGGATGGAGTTGTTAGTATTGAAGGTGATGAAAGAAGATACTTTGAGCTAAGAGTGCATAAACAATGGGTAATTTCTATGACTCAATCTATAAATGGGCCCCCTCCCGATTTGCCTATTTTCAAGTTTCCTTGGTTAGACGTTCTCTTTAGTTCTAGTCAACTCCCAGACCAAGTAGTGCCATTAGCGAATGCCCTGGAGGAGTACTTTATGTTTCCTTGATCATTGGGTACTGTCAATCCTTTTGCCCTCGATAAACCAATCCAACATTTAAACTCACTTGAATTGAAGGAATACTAGCTCCCAAGTATAATTGTTCTTAACTATCATAACAAGGAATAGTTAGGCTCATAATCTTGGCACATTAGGAGATTGCCATAGAATCATTTCAAAGTTGTTGCTCAACCACTTGAGCCCTGGTTGGATATATAGTAGAAGTATCACCAATCCCCCTTTCATAGTTATCATAGAGGGGTGAAATGACCCCCTACTATAGACAATTTGCAGCAACAATTGGATTGAAATGGGTGCTTGAATGACTTTCATTGCCTTTCTTGCCTAGGCTCATCTTTACTTTTGTTGGAATTCACACTTCCTCTCCAGTCTAGTAGTCATTACTTTCTTAAGTTAATATTGAATAGTTGTTCTCCCTATCAACTCTAAGTCAATAATGCGATTGATTAGATGACATAATTATCTACATAAGAATCAACCACTGAATCAAGGGGTCCAACTAACTATGCTGCTGGATAGCAAGCCTTGGGATGCCCATACCAATCTAGATAGCCTGAGGTGCTCTTTCTCCTCCAAAGATTGCGTGCTCTCATAAGACTCAACTCAAATAATGTTGATTTAAACCAACCTATCATTCAACTTCCTTGTCAATTTGTTGCAACCTGGAAGATGGTGCACTGCTCAACCATTTGTTGATTGTTTATGTACATATGTCATGATATGAGTAACATGTCAATATAATAACTCAACTTCACGTCATGCACTCTGTTTGTGAGGAAACCCTTACACAATGAGTGAGATGAAAATGACAAATGGATTGGATGTCTATTTATTGAAATTGATTCCTGAATCTCTATGCTAGATGAGACTCATGTTTGTAACCAATAAATTCATCTTTCTTGGGTGTGAAAAATCAATGAAAGCAAACTTTTCTTTCTAGGCAGAATGGCTAAGCTAATTAATGAGGCCTTGGGGGAGCCTATATAATAAGGGAGGTTAGCCCTGCCCCAACCCAACTCTTTGAAATGGGTTATAGTGGTCTCATAGAACTAAGCAATCTTTGAAATGGTTTTCAAGGAAAAACTTAATTGGCAAGCTCCCAATGGTTGTGGTGTTTATTTCATTTTGATCCAATGCTCGAACTTCTTTAATCAATCACTAGAGTCATCTCTAAAGGGTGGTTAACTAGACCCTACCTGTGGCAATAGCCCCTTCCCTAGGGTGGGACTCTTCATTGACCCTCCCTCTCTCCTTTCTCCTACCCTTAAAACTTCACTGTAGTTTACTTCATCCACCTAATATATATGTCTTTTGGGAGGTCAAGGAATGATCATAGCTATTTATGGGGTACTCAGTCCAAGATATACAAAAATTAGGTTGCTCATTTGAAATGGTAACTCTTGGGTACTCAGTCCAAGATATAGAAAAATTAGGTGGCTCATTTGAATTGGTTACTTCCAAAGGGAATGAGGCAATCAACTTCTGGCCAATGGTTTATCCTATCGTGGTCCTAATATGAGTATGTGAATAATTGCTATAGTATTGGGGAACTATCTAGGGAGGGCCTTTAGGTGAACATAGGGGAGACAAGGTTGAGCTTATGATTCATGTTGATTTATATCTTGGCTTGGTGTCGGTGAGGAAAATTGATTTTGGATGGATTTGATCTACTATAACTGAGATTAAATTAACATAAACTTATATAGGGTATACAACAATTAGTTGTGTAATTGGAAGAAAACCTTAAGCTGATACATTTATTAGTTCAACAAGGTCAATAGCCACTCGTGAAGCTTCGTACTACTTGCTGCTTATTCAATTACTAGAATTCTCTTACAAAAGTCTGCCCCCTATGTGTGTATCTTGATTCACTCCTTTCATCATGACATTGATATCTATAGTCCTGTATACCTTTTCCAATGCGATTTGATTTGAATCTTGATTGACATGTTGTTATCATATCTTGAGTAATGCCTTGGTTATTGTCGAGCACATAGGCATTAACTAGCTTTGGATTTGCCTCTATGAATGAGCCATATCATTTGCTGCTACTTTGGGTTCCTCTTCATCGTCTCCTACTGCTACCTTTGTTCATTTAGATGCACCCTATTCTTATGCTTTTACTAGATATGGTTTTGTTTGATCATTCACTATCCTAAATATCAATCTAGTGGTTATGGATTTTCTGGCCCTTGTTCAGATCTCTCCATCCAATATTTATGTAAAGTTTTTGCTAAATCCTTATCTCTTAATCAGACTTTTAATCCTGTCTTATATGCTGAGAATGATCTTCTAAGTAGTATGAATATTGATGAAATTAGTGCTTATTATAATGCAGATACAATACTGAATATTTAACCTTTTATTGTGATAGAGAATCTCAGATATAAATTGCAGGATATAAAATGCTTATAGGAGCAAACTGCTGTAACTGTGTGTCAAATAATCTGCATTTACAACCTACATATATATCCTTTCTAAAGGGTATGTCCCTCAAGGGACATAACCCTTCCTAACTTGGCACACATATATATATATATATATATATATATATATATATATATATATATATATATATATATATATATATATATATATCATTAAATGCCAACATTAGAGATATATTACTATTAAGAGGAAGTACGGTGTGTATTGTCAGACTTGTAGGTTTATCTTGGTTAATATTCTTAACACTCCCTTGTAACCTGATAATCCTACAAAGAGATATTATATCTAGCAACAACAATACAGATAAATAAGCAAGAATTAATACTCTATAACTGTCTGTCTCTTCTTAGTATGTGGTATCATAGAACACATGGTACAAAGTCATATTACTAAACCTGTGATATGACAAATCACTGCCACTAGTGATATTATACAGGATAAATCTGAAGAGTAATCTCTTCATTTATTCAAGTTATGATTTTATAGAAATTGGTATTTCCATATCACAACATGATCTTGAGTTTTAAGATCTACCAGAATACAGGATAAACTCAGAGAATATTAAGATTCTTCCTTTATCCAATTTGTGACCCATGAACATAGCAATGTCAACATCACAATATGATCTTGAACTCGTCTAGATCTTACAGTAGAACTTTACTGTTTAACACATTATCTAAGAGATCGTCACCTCTCATAATGTATTATACAAGTGTTCATTATTTACAGAGATCGTCACCTCTTAAATTAATGAATACAAATGGTGGAGCCCATAATAGTCAATAGCCTGACAAAATAAAATTATTTTATTAATAATCAAGAGAGTACAAATGGATTACAACTCAACCATACCAAGTCTCCTCTTGAAGTGTTCTATCTTCACTCTAGATAGAGGTTTGGTGAGTATGTCTGTTGTTTGATCTGCAGTGCAAATGTATTCCAATTTTACAGAATTCCTGTCTACCATATCTCTTACATAATGGTAAGGAATTTCAATATGCTTGGACCTGTGATGGAAAATTGGATTCATTGAGAGCTTGATGGAACTCTGATTATCATAATGAATAATCGTGGGATTCATAGCTTGCCCAAATAATCCCACAAATAACTTCCTCAGCCATACTGCTTCTTAGGAGGCCATCGCTGCTGCAATGCATTCGACTTCTGTGGAACTCTTTGCTATTGAAGACTGCTTTCTACATATCTAAGATATCATTGCTGATCCCAAACTAAAACAACATCCTAAAGTACTTTTCCTGTCTTTAACACTTCCACCCCAATCTAAATCAGTGAATCCATGTAAGTCTAAAGCAACTTTCTCATATTTGAGTTCGAGATTAAGAGTACCTTGTAGGTATCTCATAATGTGTTTAATTGCGACTAGGTGAATCTCCTTTGGTTCACACATAAACTAACTTAAGGCATTAACTGCATAGCAAATATTTGGTCTTGTATTTACTAAGTACATAAGAGACCCAATCATTTGTCTGTACAAAGTAGAATCTATAGATGGTGATTTTGCAGCTGCTTTCTTAAGTTTATGCAGATTAGTCTCCATTGGAGAAGACATAGGTTTGCAATTCCACATTCCAAATTTCTTTAAAATATTTGATGTATACTTTCCTTGATTTAGTATGATATTGTCAAAATTTTGTCGTACTTCCAGTCCTAGGAAGTAATGAAGGAGTCCCAAATCTTTCATCTCAAATTCTCTAATTAGATCTTTTTTGCATTGATTTATGAGATGATCATCACCTATTATTAGTAGATCATCAACATACAGTATCGGAATTACCATATCATCTTTATCTCTTTTATAATATAAATTTGGATCAGCTTCATTCTTGGAGAATCCTAAGCTGGGGAGATACTTATCAACTCTTTCGTACCAGGCCCTGGGAGCCTGTTTAAGCCCATAGAGAGCTTTCTTGAGCTTGCAAACAAAAGCGTTAGGATCATGAGTTTCAAATCTTTCAGGTTGCTCCAGATATTCTTCTTCTGAAATCTTTCCATTTAGGAATGCTATTTTCACATCCATCTGATGTACCTTCCATCCCTTTGATGCGGCAATTGCTAAGATTGCTCTTATGGAGGTATATCTGGCAATAGGAGCAAAGGTTTCTTCATAATCAATCCCTTCTTTCTGAGAAAATCCTCTGGCTACAAATCTGGCTTTATACTTCTCAATACTATCGTCAGCAGCATGCTTTATTTTAAATATCCACTTGGAAGAAAACAGATTTTCCTTTAGGTCTTGGAACAATTTACCAAACATCATTTTTCATGATAGATTGGTATTCTTCTATCATAACTTCTTTCCAAGCTGTATGTTTAATAGCATCAGAGGGATTGGTTGGCTTTGTTTTGGATAAATCACTTATGTTAGCTGTATAACCAGAGAATCTTTTAGTTCTTTTGCTTTCTTTGACTGTTTCGGAAGGTGCAGCAAAGTCTTGAGCTGCTTCAACTGTTTTAATGGCCCAAAGTGGTATTTTCTTTGAATTTTCTTCAAGGTTCATATTTTGAATTTCATCTTCGATTTCTTCTAAGTTCTCCCTCGGGGACCCAAATTCACTATTTCTTTCAGAACTAGATAAAGAAGAAGGTTCATTAGAACTTATGGCTCTTTTGAATGCAAGAGCTTCTTCAAAGATTACATCTCTGCTAAGTTCAATAGTTTTTTGTCCAGGTATGAAAATCTTATATGCTTTAGAAGTTTCACTATACCCTACAAAAATACCTTTCCTCCCAGAAGGTTCTAACTTGGTTCTCTTTTCTTTTGGAACATGAATATGTACTGGACATCCAAAAATTCTAAGATGACTTATATTGGGTTTTACTTTAGTAAATACTTCTTTAGGTGTTTTATCTTTAACATAGGAGTGAGCACTTCTGTTTTGAATATATACAACAATACAAGAGGCTTCTGCCCAAAGATAATATTATAGGTTTTGGTCAAAAATCATAGCCCTAGCAGCTTTTATAATTGTCCTATTATTTCTTTCTACTACTCCATTTTGCTCTGGGTTATAAGGAACAGTGTACTCCCTCTTAATCCCTAATTCTTTACAAAACCTTTTAAACAAGTCTGAGGTATTCTCCTCTGTTATCAACTCTAAGGGCTTTAATTTTATGTCCTGAAAATTTTTCAGTTAATGCTTTGAATTCTTTAAATCTTTGTAGGATTTCTTCTGATTCCTTGCATTTTAAAAAGTAAATCCATGTTTTCCTAGAGAAGTCATCTATGAACAAGATATAATACCAGAATCCTCCAAGAGAAGGAACAAACATAGGTCCACATAAATTTGAATGAATTAATTCTAGTACATTATTTGTTTTCCTAGTACTATCATGAAAGGGACTTCTGGTGCTTTTACCCAGAGCACACCCTTTGCCAATACTAGGTTGGTCTTTATTTAGTTTGGGTAATCCAATAACCATCTTTTCCATAGTTGATAAAGTTTTAAAATTTAGATGCCCTAATCTTCTGTGCCATATTTCATTTGAATCTCAAGCTTCGTGCACTAGGGCCTGAATGGATCAACTAGATTCTGTATTCAATTCATACAAATATCCCTTTCTTTGACTAATTAACTTTGCTTTCTTGTTGGAAGAGTTCTTAGCCCAAGTTAATACTTTGCCATCCACGAATGCAACATTGTGTCCATCATTTTCAAGTGCTGTAATTGAGATTAAGTTTCTTTTAATCCCTGGTACATAGAGTACACCTTTAAGAAGAAGAGTATTTTCTGATTTTAGTTTCAAAGTACAATTTCCAATTCTTTCAACGGAGTGTGCTGAGTTATCACCAATGGTAACTTCACCGTTAACCTTCTCTGATAAAGAATTTAGAGTTTCTTTGTATCCTGTTGTATGTCTAGAAGATCCACTATCAATTACCTATGCTTTATTTGAAATTTTATTTGATAAAGATGAATAAAAAACACGGTTCTTAGGATCATAAGTATCTTCTTCTCTAATGACATTTGTACAATTTGTCTGTTGTTTGGAATTCTCAGGACAATTAGATCTATAGTGTCCAAATTTTTCACATTTGAAACACTTTATTTTAGATAGATCTTTTTTGGGCTTTCCATTCTTTTTGATTTCCCTTTTTCTTCTTGAAATGCTTCTTCTTGCCTTTATAGGAGTTTGTATTAAGAACGTGAAGTTCTTCATCTTCTATTTTTGGTTTCCCTCCTTTCTTTAATTTTCTGGATTCTTCTTGAAGACAATCATTCTTGAGTCTATTGAAGTCCGGGAGCTGATCTCTGACACTTATTCCTTGTGCAAATGTCTCCCATGAATCTGACAATCCATCTATAGCTATAAGTGTTAATTCTGTGTCACTAATGATGGTTCCTATGCTTGATAGTTCATCTCTAATGTCGGCAACTCTTAAGAAGTAAGAACTTATCGATTCTCTTTTCTTTATTTGAATGTGATTCAGTTGCCTTTTTAGTGCAAGAACCTTGGTTGCATTGTTTACTTCATAGGCATTTTGTAATGCATTCATCATATCAAAGACAGTTTGATGTTTTGTAAGCATAGGTACAATATCATTTTTAACTCCATCCAAGATGATTTGAATAGCTTTTCTATTTCCTCTGCTCTAGATAGATTTGTGAGGTTCAATTGGGGGTTGTTTGGATGCTCCATCAACGAATTGTTTTACATTGTTTTTTTCAAGAATCATCATGATTTTGAACTTCTAGGCTTCAAAGTGCTCTTTCCCATCAAACCTGTCCTCGGGTCTGATTGTGTAAGCCATGGAAGATAGAAGATTTGTTGCTTGATGTGTACAAGGTCTTATTACTGAAATTTAGCAGAACCTAGGTTCAATTACCAAAGCTTTGATACCATGTAAAGTTTCTACTAAATCCTTATCTCTTAATCAGACTTTTAATCCAGTCTCATATGCTAAGAATGATCTTCTAAGTAGTATGAATATTGATGAAATTAGTGCTTATTATAATGCAGATATAATACTGAATATTTAACCTTTTATTGTGATAGAGAATCTCAGATATAAATTGCACGATATAAAATGCCTATAGGAGCAGATTGTTGTAACTGTATGTCAAATAATCTGCATTTACAACCTACTTATATAACTTTTCTAAAGGGTAGAATATATATATCATTAAATGCCAACATTAGAGATATATTACTATTAAGAGGAAGTACGGTCCGTATTGTCAGACCTGTAGGTTTATCTTGGTTAATATTCTTAACAATTTACCCTTAAATGAACTCCTTGATATCCCCTTGATATATAGCTCTCTGCATTGGGCATTCTTTGGTAGTTTCCAAAATTGTGCTATGGGCCATGTTGCCTTGTGATTAATACTAACATAAGTGAAGAAAAATATCATTGTTATTAATTTGGGTTAAATATGCTAGTATGACAATTTATTTTTCGGGTTAGGTATGTTTTGTTTAGATCTACAAAAAGCATATAAAAATTATTAATATATGTTTAGTTTAGCCTAAGACTGAACTAAGTTTATAAATATTATGTTATTGAAAATTTTTGTGATAAATTAGAAATATTAAATTAACAATATTATATTAGAAATTAAAAAAGACAAGCCACAAGATTCCTCAGAAGTTATACAAATCCCTAAAAACAAAAGCTAAAAAAACAAAATGAATAGCAATGCACGACCTTAGGACAACAACAATATCAACATAATAGCAGCATTAAAACACTATTGGGATGAGGTGTCTAATGCTTGCAATCTTGAGGCGCATATTTTAATTATTTGGTTGGCATCCTATTTTTGAATGGCACAACTTTTGTCTTTTAGTAGATTCCATTCTCACATGACATTATAGGCTTTCCTGGAGTCTTCTCTTATTTAGATATGTGTTGGCATCTTGAGAGGTGTGCAAGAGTATTTGGACTAGTCTTCGTAGGTTACAGATGATACATTCTTATAATGTGCATGAGCGTGTAAGTGGGAGCTTACTTTAAAAGCTTGAGCATCCTTATGATAATTTTGAATGCTTGTCATGAACTATCCATAATGCATAGAATGCATAAAAGAATGAGGACAAATTGAAGGCCTAATTTTGGGTAGTCAAATATTTTTTGTTATTACCCTATGACAACTTGTATAGAATGTGCTTTTAATAGATAGGGGCATCTTAGACCAAGGGAGGTGTAGGGTTTTTGAGTCCAACCAATTTAGGTGCCATATCTCCTTGAGCTTGTAGATGGTTTCCAAATCATGCCATGGTTACACCTTATATTTCTTCTATTGGAACTTTGTTTAAGGAGTTTGGACAAATTGTTTCGCAAATTATAGTGTGATGAAGTGGAGGAGGAATTTAAAGGGAGAAGCAGTATTGGTGTAACTTTTAGGAGAATTAATGCAAGCTTTAGATGTCTTTAGGCATGATTTTCTTTCATTAAGCATTTCCCCACATATATCTTGAGTTATGGTTTGCATCTCATTTATGATTATTTCCATTTTCATTTATGATTTGTCACAATTTATGTACTTGGATGCTTTAGATTTGCAACATGCTTCCATTTCTTCATTATACCCTGCTTCTATGAACACTTTTTTTCTTTGTACACTCATCACCTATTATCAGATGAGCCAGTAGGGCCAAGTACAATACATGTGTAATGTCCCCTTTCTAAGTGACCAGTTGAGTAGAGGGTTGACCTATCACTTGAGTTCTTGCTGGCAACCTTCTTGACTCGAAATATGGTTTTGTCGAGCAACCCAAAATCTGATCCAGCCAGGCACAACAAGAGTTGAGCAGAGGGTGAAACTATCACTTGAGTTTCCATAGGTCAATGATATTGTTAGGTGACTTGTTTTGAGGGTTATGGAGCTTTGCAGGGGCTCTCTGAGCCATTTTGGACCTTCAGATGATAATTCCTACTTTTTAGCCCAGTCTCTAATTTTTTAGGGGATGACCACCTGGGGGACCACGGAGAAGAGCAAGAGCCTTGTGAGTAGTTACAGGTGTTTGGAAAGAGGTTCCTTTTTGCCAGGGTGAGTGCTTACTTTTTAAGAGGAGCTGTTAGCTGGCCTGCAGGCTTGGGCAACATCAGTGATCACAATGCTTCAGTTGGAATTGAATTCTTAGTCTAGATTTGGATTTTATAAATAATTTAGGAAATATTTAAATACTTCCTAAGTTGGCTGGAGTAAATAAATAATAATAATGTCATTTTATATTATCATAATAAAGTAACAAGCTGTCCCCCCCAGTGCCATGATGCCTAGGAGACATGAGATAAGTTGTTTTTAAAAACAACTTAATGTTATTAATAAGGGAGCCTAAGGGGGCTGAGAAAGACATGAAGAAAAGTAAAAATCAATTAAAAACAACGCAAGGCAACCCTAAAAATGAATTATGGTTTGAGGCCAGTAAAGCAAAATGTTGGAGACCATTTTGGGCATCTTGGAATCATTTTTACAATCACCTTTTGGAGATTGAGCTTTTCAACTCAATTAAGCAGCTTTGCAAATTCGAGGAAGGAAAACTTCTCAGAGGCAGGTGAGTTTAGACACAGCCCCAACCCACATAACTAAAGAATTCCTCCAAAATTCTTGTTTGTGCATCAAAATCAGACCTGTAGCAACATTATCAGATTGGTGACAGAGAATTGATCAGCTTTTAAAGGCCATTGAAGGCTACCACAACCATTTCAAATCCTCCCATAGCTTCCTAGGACAGGCCGCACGTATTGGAGGCAGCTGGGGTATCAAATAAATAAATTAGTAGCAGTTAGGGTTTGAATGAGGGTTTGAATTAGTTGCAATCAGCACTAATCTGAGGAGTGCTTTCCTCCAAGATTGCCTGGTTATGTTTGACAGATGGGCCCGATGCTGACTACAAATCAGCCTTGGATAGAGAGTTGGCTATTGGCATGGCCAAGGAGTACATAAGGAAAGAAGACAGTGCAGGTGGGTTTTCCTTGAATCGTTCTCCTCATCACGCAGTTGGGACTCAACCACATTGTCATGATGATTTCTTTAGTGCCTTTTGTTGTCACCAATTTTGTATTCGCAAAATTGGACAGCCCTACACAATTTTCCATCAATTTGTATTTCAAATTCTCCAAGTTAGGTATTCGTAATGATGTTTTGTAAGGCAATAGATTATCCCTTGAATTGGCCTAAGTTTTTGATCCTACAGATGCCATTTTAAGATATTCTCCACAAGTTTTCCTTTGTTTTTCATGTGATATTGGGCTTTTCTTTCTTGATTACAAGTACTTGATTTTTGGTAATCTGTAATGAGCCTGAACCAGCTCAACTGCCTATGCTGATAGAATGCAAATATATTTCTTTTCTGTTTTGTGTTTTATACTTTTTTACTTTAACTGATATTAATGCATAAGAAAGAAACATGGAATTCTGAAATTAAAATATTCACTGAACAGATTTAAGACTGAATTTCTATTAAATATCACATAACTGAAATTATATCATCAATTACAAGAAATGAACCTGGAAATGATATGCACAATCAGTATTCATCTTCTCCACAAATCGCGGATCCAGTATGGTGAAACGCAGGTTCAGTACTAAGCACGGCCCTGCGGATATCAATGGAGCCTCTGTAATTCCAATCTCAAGCTAGAAATTGAGCCATGCAGCCCTCCAATTTGGTACGCAGCCTTTAGCAAATAGATGAACAGGGCCTTCCTAGATCAGTGCGCTGCTGTTCTCAGGTGAATCGCAGCTTCTTCAGCAAATGAATAGCTCTTCCTCCAATCATAGGCATGCATAAAACCGTCAGGTATGATAACTTCAGCAACAACAAAGTCTTCCACAACCATAGTAATCACAGAAAGAAGACTCACAATTTCAGCCTTGAACAAGTCTCAAAATTTAATCCACAATACTTCAGCTGTGGATTCAACGCACCACTCAGGACCCAAACCCTTATACCTCAGCAAGCAAACCAGAAATTCTCACAAAGACATCAAAACAATTAATTAATCAGATCCATCAAAATAAGCATATATTTATAACCCCCATTGGCACAATATCTCCCAAATGCAACTTCACTCAAGAAGCTTCCTCAACACAACATCATTTTATAACGTGCCATATAATATAATTTATTAATATCTTTTGGCTCCCAAAGACAACCTTTTCAACCATATCACAAAATTCTTACACGCGAGGCCATTATTTTTTGTGCTCAAGATTTAAAACTTTTCAACCTAGTTCCAATGAGCTATGACACTTAGGTGGCCAATAAACATCAACAAAAATAACAACCTCAACATATTTAGATGAATAATAACAATAGTTCAACCGTATTGCAAAAATGACTAAAGAAGCATCATAATCAAAATCTGACAATTAGAGTGATCTTGATAAAAAAAGACGATGAATGAATTGGACAGGGTGACTTACTATAAATAGATGCTTCCTCCAAGATTCTTGAGCACAAACCAGAAGCCCGAAATAAAAACTAAGAGCATCACTCAATGGTTCTAACTCAACCGAGTGCATCAGAACCAACTGTTACTTGTAGAATGGACATCAACCCGAATAATGTAACATACATTTAATGTATAGGAATCAAAAGAACAATTAATGCAATCATCATATGTACAAATGTTGGTGACGAAAAACCATATATTTTATTGATTACCAAAAAACCAATACATCATTCATATTCTCAATTTCTCAAATAAAGGTTGGTTGGTTAGGAAGACCAACCCACACATCTTCTCGCTAACAATTACCCATTCCCAAACTAACTATCTGTAATTACAACATTGTACTATTAGGCCCTACATCTACCCCCCGAAAAAAAAGAGTGGTCTTCCAGAGGACTACCTAGCAAAACCAAACAAAAACTATACTTCAAGAGGTAGGGTGGGATGACGTCCCTGAACTAGAACCTTGGTGGCAGATACGCTCTAACTCCCGCTTGACAATCATGTGCTTAGCCTGAACTCTTTGAAGTAGGTGTAGGGCATCCATTCTGTCCTTTTCTGCTTCTGCCAATTTGGATCCCAAGGTTGCTTTCTCAACTTACCATTATGACTTCTTTTACCTTGCCGATTCCTTTTCTTCTTTTAGCCGCCTAGCTAAGTCCTTTTTCTACTGCTATGCCAAGAAGGTGCCTTGGAACCCTTCCTTTGTGCAAGGGACTGCATAAGAGGTGTTTTCTCAAGTGTCCAGGGGACTATAGGTTCGACTTTCCATATCTCTATTGCCTCTTCATGCACTATTCCACTCTGCATAAGTACACTCCAATCTGTGCTCGTAAATCCCACAAGCGACTCTGCTGCCTGGATGATGGCATCCAAGTTCTGCCCCTAAATCTGCTTCATGATCTCCTTAGTGGCTTGCTCCATGTTTCGCAACTCCTAGAGAAAATTTTCAGCTTTTTCCCCAAATGAAACTACTACTATCCCTGATTCGACTGGTGCTAATGACTCCTTGTGAGTTTCGCACGGTCTTCATTTGTCTCCATTTCCAAGGGAATTGGTGAAGTGGATGGTATCGTTTCAAATTTTCCAAGTAAACTATTAGCCTTTGCCAACATTTGTGCGTCCTCATTTTGTGTTAGTGGCGAACTTGTACTTGTTTTCTCCATGGACTTCTCTCCTTGTACCACCTTCTTACCAGTAGGTTGAACCAATAGGGCATTCGGTTGAGCCACTTCATTACCTTTTGCTATCACCAATCTAAACTTTTTGAAGCTTTCTTATGGCCCCAAAGATCTATTAGCTTAGTGGGAGGTAGCTGACTCGGAGAAACAAAGTTCTCCATATTCCTTTCCGACCCAACACTAGCAATCTTCGCATTAGTCCCCACTGTACTACTACCACCCTTCATACCAGGCGTACGTCTGCACTCCTTCCTCCATCGTACTAGCTCCTTCCTCTACCGTATGAGCAAGCGCATGACTTTCCTTGTGTGCCCCCACTTCCACTGTACGATCTTCCTCTCCCATAGTTTGACTCCCTTCCTCCATGTTCTCCTTCCTACCATCCAACCCAGTACAAGTATGGTTATCTCTAGTTGGCCTCTCATTAACTTTTGCGAATTCTAGAATTGCCCTTGGTAAAGGTCCTCCATCTGGCGGTAGGAATGTGATTCTCCCAGGTGTGCCCTGTAGATAGCTCAGCCGGAATTCCTCTTTCTCTAATTCATCGGAAGACGATGCTCGTGTAGTGGTTTCTTCTCCATCTGAATTCGAACTCTCATCTTATGCCTCTGTGGTTTGTAGAGAAATGTCAAGTATTGCCATTTGCCTTAGTTTCTTTTTCTTGAGTTCTCCCCCTCCAACTCCCTTTCCAAAAATATCAAGATGGAACCAGTATGCCATGGCTGGTCTATAAGGTTCTACTATGCTTGCTAGTATGAAGATCCCTCCTATTCTTTGGGGCAACTTGTGTTCAAACTACTTCGAAGAACAATGCAAAGGTGTGAGGGGGCATGTACAGAGCTTTATGTTTCAATTCTAGAAATTCCCTAAACCTTTCTGATAGGACGTGTGCCCAATTGTACATCCTCCCCATATTCATTCCATTTACTATGGGTACCATCCAAATGCCAATATCAAATGTGCGACTTCCACCTGTAAGTTTGCTCTTCATTAGATCTACAAGGCACCTCTAGCTATCATTTGCTATGAATATTTTCTTTTAGCCACAATTGTTATTCTTATTTAGAATGTTGTCCCATTCTTGTTTTGAAAGATCATCGTCCTACACATCAAGCAAAGCCATTTCTCCTTTTCTTCTTTTGTCATTTTTGTAGTTTTTGTTGCATCATGCCCTTTGTTGGGAACCCCAAATACTTTATTTATTTCTTTTCGAGAATATGAAATGGTGAGGGTTTGCTGAAATAATTGAATTATAGACTTATGTCCCTTCTTGTCGTATCCAACAACCATGGTTCGCAACATGGGATCAAATTCCTTAAAGTCAAAAATAGGCATAAAAATTATTTTATCTACCTCTACTTTCTGTAATGCCTCCTTAAGTACATGGTTCTCCTTCGCATTCTCCCACCACGTCTAACACTCGCTTCCTGCTACGCTTTCAAATGTGATGTTGGCAGCTGTGATATCTTCTGCATGCTTCCCCTTATCCTTTTTGGTAGCCATTTTTTAGACCTGCAAAGCCTTGTTCTTTTTGCAATCACTAGCATTCCCTTTGCTTGGGTTTCCAATGCTGGTCTTCACCATTTTATGGTACTGAGTGAGTCTCTAGATGGCCATATTTTTGTTTGTACTCCAATCGTTTTGTACCTCCACGTGTCTGGAGTTGATTTCTTCTTCCTCCCCTTGTAACGACCTATACCACCTCCTTTGTACGGTGACTTTACTTGTACGACCACACTCCCATGTACAAACAATACTCTCGTGTGGGTCTCCTTCCCATACATCGACTTGTAGAACTCGTACGACTGTAAGGCGTATGGAAATCTTCCACTCGATGGCCCCAACTCTTACCTTCTCACCTCTAGTTCTTCTTCGTATGCTAACTAGTATGCTTGTAATTTGTTCCCCTGAGTGTACTCGTACCTCTTGCCCTCGTGCCTCCTATTCTACTTCATGTATGGCGGATGGGCCTCCTTTCTTTACCCAACTTTCTCCTGCCCTTTGAATGCATATGCTGGAAGCTCTTTGTATGCCCGTTGAGCTCCAAATCGTACATAAATTTCCACTCTTCAATTGTGTACACAAGCTTTTAGTCACCTTATCTCGTAATTGTATGTCACTGAAGCAAAATGTTCTCCGAACTACCCCTATCTCCAAATGTGTATGCAAACTGTCAATCTCCTAGTCTCATACTCATACACCAAAGCAAGATGATCTCCGAATAACAAAACATTTTGGCAATGACGCCAAAATTTAGAATTGACATCAACTCGAATAACATAATATCCATTCAATGTATAGGGAATCAAAAGAACAATTAATGCGATTGTCATACGTACAAAAGTTGGTGAGGGAAAACCATATATTTTATTGATTACCAAAAAACAACCAGTACATCATTCATATTCCCAAATTCTTAAATAGAGGTCGGTTGGTTGGGAAGACCAATCGACACATCCCCTCACTAACAAATGCCTATCCCCAAACTTTCTTTCTTTAATTACAACATTGTATTATTAGGCCCTACATTGACTTAATATAAGTAGTAAGTCTTTGAAACAGAGCTAAAACACACCACAGGCTACAGGAAAGCTTGTAAGTCCACAACTGAGACCCTCAAATCCCATTGTCAGGTCATGAGGGTCGCAATGATGAATTGAACAAGCCAATTGCAGGACCTGCTACAAATGGGGACATTACATAATCTTCAAGTCGTTGGTTGATTTTCTTGATTGTTTTGTTTATTTTGGTTTGGTTTTCATCTTAGGTCTATTGCTTTTTGAATTTCGGTCATATTGAGCTATTATAGGCTTCATTCTGAGCTATATTCTAAGAGATAATAAAGAATTAAACAACTTGTGAGTGGGGCTTTAAAGCTCGACTGCAAGTCATTGTTCTTTGTTTAAAAAGCCTATTATATGGAATCAAAAGTCCACCAAGGCCTCTTAAGTCATGAAACCAGGCTTTTTGGGAATCATTACAACTTATTTTGAGAAGCATTCACTTGTAATGGAGATATAAAAGTCCATTGTTCCATTTCAAATAATATTTTCAAAGGGAAATTAGTTCTTGGAATGAAGATGCTATAATGCAAGTGTTTTCCAAGCACAAATGATGTCTCTTTCCAACCTGCAAGTGGACTTTGAAAAGCCGGTTGCAAGAAGTAAACCTTCCCAAATTGACATGTAATTGGATTTTAAAACCCCACTTCTAAGTAAGAGATATTCCCTCTTGTATATATATGCACTTGCACTTCATTTTGACCCCAAATACTTGCATATCATTCATCTATAGTGCTCAGGAATAACCTCATAATCCATCTTTTCCTCCATTACAAAGGCTGATTTCCTCCATTTTCTTTCATTTCCTCTTGTTCGAAGGCCTTCCATTCATATCTTGTGTGCATACTCTTCTAGATATGCAAAGTTTGTGGGTTTATCAATATCCATGGATTCATTTGTGTTGTAAGAAGACATACATACCCTATAGAATTTTCGAGTTGTAACTACATCTTCCACAGGGTTGGTTGCTATGTTGGAATAGCCAATTTTTTCCAAGGACAAGAAAAATATGAAGTATAAGTATGATAAGTACCAAAAGTCCTTTCCACCTTCCTAGGTGTCATCTTCTGTTGATGAGGTCAGAGACATTGAAATGGGGCATCTTGACATGGCTGATTTTCTCAAAAGGATGGAAAATTCTATGAAGAAAGATGGATCTTGTCATCTAGAGTCATATAAATCTTATCTCCATTTTTCCAATGGCTGCCTTAGAACCTGAATTCATGTTGGCATGTGTACAACACTTTGATCACAAATCCCGAACCATCAGGGATGATGATGGAAATATCATGATTAGGCTAGATCCAAAAATCATTGATAGAATTTTCGAAGTCCCATCTACACTAGTTTGTGTTGATATGACACAGGGAAATGCTTTGAAAAGATGGAACGAAGGGAAACGAAACTGCATTAAATTCATAAATGAAAATTGGTTGGTGAACAAGAGAACTTGTTTGTCAAGATGACCAAGGTTGACACACAAAACAAACTTTCATGAAGAGATCAATGTTTTGATCACCATACTCAACAGGATCATGGGTCTCAGAGAGTCCAATGTATTTGAGCCTTGGATGTATAAGTTCATCTCTTTGATTGTGAGGTCCAAGCAGAAGATCTTTT
Organism: Cupressus sempervirens; assembly: GCA_028749045.1. Classification (NCBI taxonomy): domain Eukaryota; kingdom Viridiplantae; phylum Streptophyta; class Pinopsida; order Cupressales; family Cupressaceae; genus Cupressus; species Cupressus sempervirens. The sequence goes on from CM053792.1 coordinate 518,817,683, forward strand.
GGGGTGAAATCATCAGTAATACCTAATGTGGGCAGTTGGCTTGTGCCCCTAACACTCCTATGTTCTACTTGCACTCATACTTAGTCTACATTGCCACTGTTTGCTTATTGGTTTTAACTTGCAGTATTAATTTGCCAAGGAGACTGAAGTGCTTATTAGGATGTCGGTATGCTTTTGAGCATATTTATTTTAGTATTTTGTTTTAGGAGGTTGGGCTACTCTTCAAACTTTCAATTTTTATCTTTTCAGGAAACTAGAAAGATGTACTTCCAGGTGATATGAAGATTAATTTGTAGGCAATCATGTTCATCAAGAGAAAGTTTTCTTTTGTGTTCCAGAACTTTCATTTTTAGCTGTTGGTTCGTTGCTTTATTTAACTCGATGTGATATTAGTCATAATTTTCCACTTCAGAAAATACTGAATTGATCTCATGCGACTAATAATAAAAGCATACGTTGATGGAACTGTAATTTTCTTTTCCATTCACTGTTGGTAATTTACTAGTATACTTATAATTGGTCTTAATTGTTTTTAATTTTTCCCACTTGTTTTACTTGGCTTCTAATGTTATTTTTGAACTGTGTTGAATCAGATCTAAATGGCAGTTATCATCCTTTAGATACAAGGTATGCGTTTATGCCTTATGATGTGCATGTGCAATTATTTTTCTTAAATCACAAACTCTTATGTATATTACTGATTATATTTGTAGCTGTCCACCATTACTTTTGTAGTAGATTGTAAGAATCTGAATTTCATTTAATTATTGCACTATACCACCTTGTGAGCTACCTTAACATTGGATCCTTGTCTTTGTTTCTCCTGTGTTTGCAGTGGAGGTGGTGAGAATTTGGAAACAATTCCCTAGCTGTTTTTTCTTGTTGCATTATTTACTGAATGTCATGCTGTGCCTTTTAGCACCTACACCACAGACTTATCAAGTGATTAGCTTTGATGGCGAATATCAAGTATCTAATGAATGTGTAGCTGGAAGCAGGAATTGGTGGGGGAGCAATTGCTGGAATTTCTGTTGGCACTGTTGCTGCATTAGTTTTTGTTGCTATTGGGTTGTTTTATTTCCATAAGTCGAAAACAAAGAAGTCATCTCTGCTACTATCAGCAAACAAATATGACTCTACATATAATAAAGGTTACTTTCTATTTTGCATTTTCATCATTGATATTTTTGTGAATTGCACATTTTCTAAATACCTGTCTTTGCCATGAAAGAAATGACCTGAATCCTGTGAATGCACAACAGTCACAAATCTTGAGCATAAAGGTTTCCTATGTTGCTCTTATTGATGTGTTCACAGTTAGATTACATGAGAGATAATATGCAGGTTGAAGTTGAATGAATAATGTGCAGACAACTTATACTTCTAGCTTTTAGTAATATGATGATAGAGAGGAAATTTACTTACAAAAGAGGCAAATATCTAGTGAGATATATCAGTTGCACTCTTACAGAATCAAGGATTGTTATTTGGAATACATTTTAACTTTGTCAATATGCCAAAGCTAGTCACCTGCTTTTCCTAGTTTGTTATGATCACCAATGTAGACCTTAATGAATGTCATGACTGTGCGTATCATTTTGTTAAAAATAAATGTTGGAAGAACCAGCAGCACAGTTACTCCAGCATGCCTAGAGTTGTTATAATTAGACAAATCAAGAGTGAATAATTGATTTACTTATTTGAATTCTTGTCTTAGTGAAATTCCAACTTATATACAATTGAAAACAATAAGAAAGGCTATTGGGAAAATCATTTATGTAAATTTCAGCAATACTGGTTAGTTGGAAAACTCACCAAATGCAAAAACTCGCGAAGCCCCCCAAAAGTTTAATTGGGAAAAACTCAGCGATTTTAAAAAAAAAACTACAGAACTTAAAAAAATCGCTGAGATTTAATTAAAAATACATTTTTTTTGCAAAATTTAATGAGAAGATGCATCTAATAAGTCAATAAAAGAGAACACAAAAGAAACAAGCAGAGTTTAGATAAATATAAATGCATAGTGGGTACAAAATTGCATTCTCATACGGAATGCTCATGGCTTGAAGCAAAATAGTAAATAGTTTCAATCTGTGAAACTAGAAGTAAATACTAAAAGTCTAAATACATCACTACAATCACATCTTCCTCTTTCTAGCTGCACTAGTAGGAAAGCCAGGGGGTCTAGCCCTCGAAGAAGTGCCCCACACTGGGATAGGGCGTAAGCTGTGTGACTGTGAAGTCTGTGGCTATGCCTCCTCACTCGACATCCCTATTGACTGGCTCAACATCCTGGAAGAGGATGTATCTCCTCCTATATGTGGCATTGGTAATGCCTCGTCCTTTGAGCTTGAATCATCATTGTCCTCATCCTCAATGTCATCCATTGTGAAATGAAAACTTGTTCCAGCATCCCACTCCATGGCCTGCCTCTCCAAATCAGCGATCTCATCCGGTGAAAACAATGGACCTGGCTCTTGTGCCAACCAATCAGAATAAGGATCTATCTCTTCCAGATCAAGTGGACTAGGTAGTGCTGAACTTTGTGCCCTTTTATGCGCAACTTAAGATTATAGTACACATAAACAAGGTAATTAAGCCGTTTTTGAGTCATTTTGTTTCTTTTCTTTGTGTGGATGGACTCAACTAAGCTCCAATTGCGCTCACAATGCGATGCGCTACAAGGTTGACATAGGACTCTGAGAGCAAAATTCTTCAAATTGGGGGTATTGCCACCCCAACTTGGCCACCAACCATCTGCAAAACAAAATATAAAAAGTTATAAAGCAATGAAAAAAGATAATCAGAAAACACAACTTATTGATTTGCAAAAGTTTTAAAGTTTGATGCTTTATGTGGTGCTTGAGTAGATCTTGTTATCTTTGCTAGCATAGAAGAGAACAAATTACCCCTCGATTCCACACAGACTTATTGTTCGGTCACAACAAGGTCTCTCTTTGCTTCATTGGATATCATTCTCTCAATGCATTTAGAGAGACCTTCCATGACCTCTCCATTAGGATCTGAGTAGGAATCATCAGCCCTAAAACAAATAGAAAATGATATCAAGTTTTACTACACAACTTTAACAAGTAAAGTAAAATAAAGTCTTAGTTAAATCTCAACTTCAAGGACAATCATAGTACTTGAATTTGGGGTTGAGGAAGTAGCCTATTGCATGAATGGGTTGGTGGAGCATATTGTTCCACCTCCTATCAATTATTTACCAAATGGGGTCAAATCTGAGTCTGTCCGCATGATAATAATTTCTAACAGCCTCTTTGGCCTTATCCATGGCCTTATAAAGACCTCCCATTGGGGATTGTTGCCCATCACATATGCGCAAGACTCTAACCAGGGGCATAGACATCTACATTTGAAATTTGAAAAATACAAATTAGTTAATAACATAGTAAATTATGAATAAATAATGAAACTTGAATCAACTAAAAATAGAATGTTTTGATTCTTGAAGTTACCTCCACAATCTCCTTAGCCTTTGCAAAAAAACTATCATCAAAGACTATCCGTGCCACAGCCTCTCCTTCGGACTTCTTTAAGTAAGATGAAGCAACCCACTCAGCACACACAAACATTTGTTTCAGAGACAAGATGTGGTCGAGAATACTTTGCAATGTCAAGAACACCGTTGCAAACCTTGTCATAGCGGGTCTCACCAAATCTTTGCCTTTTGTGGCCTTTCTCATCAAACTAAGAACCCATGGGTGATTATAGATATATTTAGTGACTCGCCTAGCATCTTTCACAACTGGACTCACCCAATCAAGTTTTTCTATGTCCTCCAAAAGAAGGTCAAGGACATGTGCTGCACAAGGTGACCAAAAAAGTGTGAGATGGCTCAATCAATAATTAGTTACAAACTTTCCATATTTACATCAAATCTAAATTGAATAATACCATAGCATTACATTCGTGATTCATATTGAACATAAAAAATTAAATTTACTTGCTGCCACATATGCTACTGCATTATCTGTGATGATTTGCACCACATTCTCTACTCCCACCTCCATGACAACATTCTCCAACATTAAAGCCAATATGTGTGCATTTTTCACTTTGTTGGAGGCTTCAACAGATTTCCACAACACCACATCATCTTTGCAAGCAACCAAAAAATTAATAATGGTTCTACTTCTTCCATCTATCCACCCATCAGATAAAATGGTGCAGCCATACTTTTTCCACTCTTCTTTTGGTCTTCTATCAATATTCTTGCCCTACGCATGGTCAAGCAACCTACAAAATTTAGGTGTAATAAATTGTTAGTAAAAAATAGGAAATAGCAATTAAGATTTAAAATATAACAATGAACTGAAGTGAGTCACAATTATTTACAATTGCTAAGTAGTAAAATACTATCCTTCCACTCATATCCTTGCGAGTAGGCGGCTTGTACCCTTTGCTTGATATTGAAATTGCATTCACCAAATTCAACCAATAGAGACCTATCAGCCGCATTTGAAAATCCAAAAATCAGTTGCTGCAATATCAGTTTGCTCATGCACCTCCTTGAACCATCCAGTGCTCTCTAATGATGGCTATGATCCAGCTGTGTTCATAGGCACAAAATAACTCCCTATCCCTGATGTGGATGGTGATGAAGAACTAGGAAATGTAGAAGAAGTGGAACCGGCAAAGAGGCATTTTGTTTGCAGATCCGTGGGCCACGAAGAGATCTTGGTATGTTCTCAAGTGCTTCTTCTTCTTCTTGCATATCAAAAGGAGCTCCTTAAGATTCAGCTATGGCTGCCCTCATAGCTAATTTCGCCCTCTCCCTATTCAATTTTTTCTCTTCAGCAGTTGCAAGTAGGGCATTGATGAATCTTTTTTCTTCTTCAGTTACCTTGAGACAAGGATTTGAATCATGTTTTTTAATGCCTGCAAGGTGGTATTTGAAACGGTTTATGCCTCCAGAAATAAGTTTTTCACATGGAATGCATATAACCTTCCCAACATCATTTGGAGCTTCATAGGCATACTGCCATGCCTTATCTCTTGCATTTCTAGGCCGATTGCCTATATATCCATGAATAAACAAAGTCAGAACAACTAGGGTTTGTTTTTTGAAAATCTTACATATTCTTCAAATGATTCAAAAAAACGTAGACATAAAATGGTTTTAAATGATTTGAATTCATTTACAAGCAACAACAAAAACAATAAAATATTTTTTAAAACTATAAAAAGTTTTCCAAATACGATAAGAGGAACATACTTGGAAAGAGATTTGTCTTCTAAAACCGGTTAGAATCCTCTACAAATCCCACTCAAATCCACCTTGAATCACTTGCAATCAGCTAAGAATGCCTCCAAACCTTCTTCTCTCCACACCTCAAGCCTCTAGAGTGCACAAACGAAACAAACATAGGAAAAAAAAGAAATTTTTACCCTATATTGTGGTCATAGCGCGCGGGTTTTCTAATTCTGACAGTCATTGCAAGTTTTAATGAAAAACTCACTGATTACTCGGCGAGTTTTTTGCTTGGGCCGAGTTTTCCGTTCCTGTGAGTTTTTTCGGGAAAAACTTGCTGAGCTGAAAAACTCGGTGAGTGTGTCAACTATGGTCTTAACTATAATATCTTGAAGGATCTGACCCAGAATCTATCAGATCCATCTTTTTACGGACACATTATGTTATGCCCCTTTTTATGATATTTGAGACACTACAAAGATTTCTATTATCCTATAACTTAATCAAATTCTCATTGATTTCTAATTCCAATTCCAGATGCCAAGTAGAATGAAAATAAATAGCAATTCCAAATGCATACGCTGAATATAAGGGAAATATGTATTAATTCCAAATGCATATGCTGAATATAAGGGAAATATGTATTAATTCCAAATGCATACGCTTGCAGTCACTGAGAAGTTTGCATAATAATAATTACAATAGTGGTGTCTGATATGACAATGGGAAATTTGCTGAATAACCTGAATTGCTGTCTCTGATATGTGTTGTTGATCCACGCTGCATGTATAGGTCAATCTAATGACAATGATATCTCTAATGGCAGAGATATCAAGTACAATAAATAATGGAAATTGTACAGGCTATGTCTGATCGGTCTTTATCTCTATGTGCTGTCAATGTCTCTGATATATGTTGAATCGATTATGCTTCTGGATTATGCTGTCTCTGATATAAATATAAATACCTGCAACTTTGATTGCGGTTAGCAATCAGTTGCTATCAGTTGAGCGATCCTAAATGGGACTGTTATATATTTAATTCAATATTAAATGATGTCTTCTTACAATGATACGATCTCCACATATATACTTGATTGATCGAGTGAAGAGGTACGATGGAATAGTGACCTCTCACCATAATAGTAACAAATAAAGAGTCACTGTTCTGTAGAAGTTGTGAAATCCACCTTCACAAAACCCAAAGAACACTTGCATGCAAAAAACCTGTTACATGAAGAAACCCAAAAACATAGAGGTGCCCTGAAAATAGGACAGATTATTATTCAGAGATGGATTGAACTAAAATACAACGAGATCAATCCTTATAAAGGAGAACTAAGAAACTCTAAAGGGCACATTAATAATTACAATAATTATTAAATGCCTAAAATGCATACCTAAGTTAATCTTAAGAGAGGATTAAAATGTGACTTAATTAAAACAATAAAGTGAAATATCCTTGACATTAATACCCCCACTTAAGATGAACTTCGGGAGTAGCTACAAATAGAGTGCATGAAAGCAAAATGCAACTACAATGCTAGAAAACAAACTTGGGTCTCAACAACAAATCCATGTCCAATCACAACCAAATCCCTGTGAAGTGGAGAAAAAGAGAAAATCACATGGGGAAATCTCTTCTCCAAAAATCGATAACCTGCCGCAAAGAAGCACTGGAAGAACACTAGTGGAGTAAAAATGGAATCCTAAATCAGCAGTAGATGAATAAATGATTTCCCCAATAAGAGGAAATGACATAATGAGAGAATCTGGAAGCTATGTGTATCTCGATGCCGATGCCAAACTATGACCAAACTGATCCATTGGAGCAAGTACCATGAAGATTCGAGAACTTCAAACATAAAATAAATGGTCCTCAAACTGAGATGTGATCCAATGAGTATCTGATGTGATTTAGGATCATTAACTATAGGCTCTCAATCTAACTTCACAAAACCCAAAGAAAACATGTATGCAAAAAAACTATAACATGTAGAAACCCAAAAATCATGGGAGTGCTTTGAAAATATGAGAGATTTGAATTTTCAGAGGGGTTAAAATATAATGAGACCAATCATTATAAAGGAGATCGAAGAAACCCTTAAGGGCAATATTGAATGCCTAAAATGGATAACAAAGTCAACTCTTAAGAGTGGAATAAAAGGTGACTTAATTAAAATAATTAAGTGAAATACCTTTTACTCATTATTCATACATTATTGATTGGAATAATCAAGATGATTATTGGGGTGAATGCCATTAATCACATGTTTATTTATTGTTAATGCTAGCCCAATCATGAGAATCGGCTAAGTGACAATGTGATAATTGATGGATTGGCTAGGTGTGAATACACATGATATTGCAATGATATATGGATTGGCGAAGTATGGTGGCATATGAAAATGCAATGTGCGTTAGTTGACATGTTGTCTACCATTCTGATGGCCAGTGTTTTAATAAAGGTTATCCTCCATGTTTGCATTGATATATTGAATTCCTTTACAGATTTCTCATAAATCTTGTGCCAAAGATGATTAGTGGAGTCTCCATAAAGCATGATATTCAGTGATTTCTATCCATGTTGAATATGACAATCACTAATATAGTAATATGGTATGTTAGTATATTCCATTGCTGGATCTGTGTAAATCATGGTCGATGCTATAAATTATGGCTGAAGCTTTTCTCTGATAATACGTATCATTGTTTGTTCTTGACCCAATGACCATGGGCTGCGTATTGCCAAGCTTTTCAACATCCTTTACTCTATCTATGCATTTACTGTTCTGTTTTATTTAAAATATGTATTAAAGATCGATACTCATGCTTTTGAGAGATGAAGGCCACAATCCTTTCTTAGTCGCTCGGTACTCTAGTTTCGACTTATTTTATGTTTCCATAAGTTACAATCTTTAATTAAAATTTATTTTAATTGTATTATTAATGTTCTGAATTTTGGAACATTACACATTAAATTAGTTTAATAAAAATAAACTTCTTATATAATCAGATTTTCATTTCTCTGTAAACCCACACCCTAGCTGACTTGCACTAATTAACTCAGTAATTAAAAGCTTACATATGTTTATGTTGTTTGCTAGAAGTAATTTGTTTTAAGTTTGAATTTGACGTTTCTCTGAAATTCTGTATTTTTCCTTGTATGGATTCAGTTTTCCAAACTTGGTAACTTTGGATATAATTGACTGTTATAATATTTGATTTCTTTAAACATATGCCTATTTCTCATGCATTTGTGATAGTTTAATCACTGTGTAGTTTACAACATGGCATCCAAGGAGGCCACAAAACCTGATATTGAAATTTAATGAATGGAAAGGATGCAAAATAGTCTTTTTTATCATAGTTATGATATATAAAATCAAGATTTAGTAGATGCAGTAGATCTAGAAGATGCAATACAATGTCATTCAAGTTTTGCTTCGATTTTACCAAGATCATATGCATTAGCTTTAAGTGATGTTGAAAATATAATGATATTGATGCGCATGCCATCAGTTGACCTAGTTATATTTTATTTTTTGTGCTGTCCAAGGAATTCTTTTAAGAGGAAGATGGTTGTTTCTATGTAATGAAAATTATTATTACCAATGCATTGCTACAAAGTTACTTTCATCCACTAACATCTGTTCTTAAGATTGGAAGATGTTTTCTGAACCCCTGCTGATAATATTGGGTTACATTGGCACTAGTATGTTGGCATCAATTCTTATCATTTAAATGTAGTCAGGGATATAAAGATTCTGTTTCTATGATGATGCTAGAAGGCGTTAACAGGTCTAATAGAATTTGCAGTGTATCTAAATATATACTACATTGCACTACAGTTTTCTCTTAGGCTGTGTCAAGAGTGGAATTCACCATCTATTATTAATCCATAGTTTTATAGTCAAGAAACTGGATACCAACAATTCCCGATAACCCCTCTACAGACCCAATGGAGCTGGTCCAAGCGGCACTCTTCCAATACCTTCTCCAGTTCTGAATAGCATTATGTTGTTTGCTGGGTACAAAGTCCTTTTGTCTTTAATAACAACCACAACTTGTCTTCAAGAGGACCACCCTCTTTTGCGATTATGGAAGCCATGATGACGAGAATGGGATTTGTTCTCCAATGTCCTTATAGATGAACCTAATGACTAATGAGTTGATTTGAACTTGACAAACTTAGCTATAGACTTTCCTTTCTCCCAACAGATTCATATTTCAAGTCCATTAAGGAAGGGCCGATGCTAATTCAAAATAATTATTGTATGGCCCCAAATTTAATAATAATATCTTTGGTCCCCTATTCTACTTTATTGTTTAAGTTTTATATTTTGTTGTGAACCCTTTGGGAAGTTTACTGAAGCCCATTTGTACTGCTGAGTTGGTAGTTGTCATAGGTATGTGAATTTGGTATTTTAGTTGTGATTGTGGATTCCAATTGGAGTTATGTTGTCTGCCATTTCAGAGGTGAAAGATCCTCCCTACTCGTCATCTGCAGTTTCGGTGGGAGTAACTCCTCACCCTATTCTTCTTTGCTTCCGAATCATTCTAATCTAAAGTGCTATCATTGTTAAAAACAATTTCTCTTGCATGTATGTATTTCCAGTCGAGTGTTGGCACATTGAGTTAATTAATTGTTATGGGTATCCATTGTATTATTGGTGTCCAAGCCAAAGTGAATTGGTGACTTAATTGTATCTGAACCATTCGGAAGAGGTAGTCACCAACTGGTATGGGAAGACCAATGTGGTTGCCTCAATACCATACGACTAGGGCGACATCAGGCTTGTGTTTGCAGAGAAAGTGAAACATCATGTGGGTCCAACATTTGCCACCATGCCAACTAGTCATTGCTGGCTTGAGAGGTAGGCGTCTAACCCACCGTATGCTCAATCATCCATTTTTCCATACGAACCGACCGTCCTACTATACACCTAGTCATCTTGTTGTATGACCTAGCAATCTTGTCATACAAACTGTTAAATCTGTAACTTCAGTATTATTCTGATCTGATTGCACAAGATCATTCAGATCTGTTCTTGCATGAAAGGCCTATTAATACTTGCTCCTTGTCTAAGGCATGATCGGTGTCTCCCTTGGGTGATGATATTTAAGTCTGAAACTATACTAACCTTAGTTAGCTTGATAACAAACATTAATTATCTTCCTTTGGCACCGATTATGGGAAGTTAGGTAAAGGCCGACCTAGATAGGATCATGTCCCTTCAAGGGACATGCCCTTTGGTTACCTTATATATGTGGGGTTTGGTTGTAGTTAAAGGACACACAAACAAGTACAAGTCTGCTCCTTTAAGCAAGTCTGCCCCTTACGAATTAATGCAGAGATAAAGAAATTCAGAATAATAAATATATTATAGACATTTCTTCATACAAGCCTGATTAAGGAAGATTATCTTCAGCAAGCATAGAGTAAGGTATTATCTCAGATTTGATGACTTAGAATTTGCAGAAACTTTACACAAACCAAACAATCACACCATTTTTGCCACTCCTGTGCTGCATACTTAGCCAAACTGGGTTGTACATCTTGGGAGTCGTATAAATCGTGCATGGTATAGTGAAGGAGTTTGCTAGTTGTCCCGAGTCGAAACTTTACAATGGTATTAGAGCTATGATTCTGCCAGCCTGTCAGGGAGTGGTTGCAAGTGTACACTACAAAGAGGAGGTACCATTTTTGTTGATAGAATGGGGGGAACCACATGATCTTGCCCCTAATGTCATGACATTGTTAAGGGAGCTAACTAGAAGCCAAGAACAGCTCGACGACACCATGGTTAGAGGGGAAGAACGACATCAAATCATGGAGATGTTGCAGAGATTGGCAAAAGAGAAGACAAACAGAGAACAAAATGGACACCGTGATAATTTTGTCATAAGGAGAGCAAACCCTCAACATTCATGCTCTCAACTGTTGATGATGACATTTCCACCTAGAGTTGAAGCACCTCATAGACCTCAAATGAAATATAGGCAAGGTAATTCTCTCATCCTTTGATGGATCTAGATCAATCTTCCAACAAGCATGGGTATAGAAGGTAGACACATTTTTTGCCTTAGCCCGATGTCAGAGGATGAGGTATCCAAACTTGCAACCCTTCACTTTGAAGGGATCACTCACAAATGGTGGCATTATGGAATGGTTACCCTCGACCACGATCAAATAACTTTGTATGCTGAATTCACAGAGGCTTATTGATCGCTTTGACAGAAAGTATTGTGAACTCAACTTCAAGGAGTTGCCTCAGCTAAAGCAAATTGAGATGAACTGTTACATTACAAAATTTCAGAGATAGCGGTATTGGTGACAGATATTTTGGAGAGGAGACTAGTTGTGTTGTTCATGGATGGATTGATGGAATCCCTAAAGAGTTGGTTCAAAGGGTATAACCCCAACATGCTCATGGAAGCGATTAAGAAGGCTTGTGACATAGCCACATCTTCTTCTTTTTCCAAGGATCACACGCCTTAGCAACTACCTCTCCCACAAGATATTAGAGATGAGGAGCCAATGCAGAAGAAGCCTTTGATGAAAGAAGCCACTCGTTAGGAGCTCCAGAGGAGGAAGCTATGTTTCACTTGTAGGGAACCTCAGTGTCTGAGTCACCATTGTCTTGGCAAGGGGAAGATTCACTATATTGAGGTTCCACCTGACGATGAAGAAGAGAGTAAGCACCTAAAGTGCAAGAAATGAAGACTAATCATGTAGAGAGGATTGCCACACTTTTGCTACACTTCCGCAATTTTGGGATGTAGTATATTTCAGGTTCGTGGCACTTCAGGGGGAGTGAGTCACAAGCATGCTTAATAGCGGAGCCACACTCAATTCATTCGTTGTCACTAAGAGGGCTTTGCACAAGGTGGAGCATGAGGGATTTGAGGTCAAGGTGGTAGGAGGAACTTTCCTTCCCTACAATCATGTGATCCCCTAGCTAATAGCAAGGCCCCATGCAGTTGTGAGGCTTATTTTGTTTGGCAACCACTGCATAGTTTTTTTAGAGCTGAAGGCCCCATGGAACTGCTAATATGTTGCTAATTATTTTAATATTATTTTTTTATATAAAAATTGGATATAAATTTTTGCTATAAAAAGAAAATAAATAAATTTAGAAACCAAAAAGGGAGCAAAATAAATTTATGATGACAAATGGAGTTTTTTCAATAAGCAACCACTGCTTATTTTAAGCTGCCCCATTTCATTCATAGCTTATTTTTCATCCCCTAAATAATAGTTGCTCCATAAAAATAGAAAAAGATTCAATATTATCATATTTCCACAATTCTAATTCTCCATGGGAATGCTCCAATTGCTTAAACTTAGGTAGAAAATACTGATAAGCAGCAACATGGGAACATGGTATAAGCATTACGGATGATTTCTTTGATACATCTAGATGACAAAGATGTCATACTCGATATTCAATGGATAGAGATCCTCAAATGATACATACAAAGTTTCAAGACGATGGAGTTTTCATTTGAGGTGAATGACAAGAAGGTGGTGCTAAGAGGGATGTCAAATAGAGGGGTGAAGGAAATTTCAGCCAAGAAGATGGAGGCTATTTTCAAATGAGATAAGAGGCAGCGCATAACCTTGATACAAAAGAAAAGAAGATGGTGGTGGCCCATATTTGACACAAGATTCTTATTGTATGTGTTATACTTCAAACTTTAGAGGACTTTAGGGTTCATTAGTTGGTTGAGTACTCCAAGAACACCTTTTCATGCAAGTTGATGGGTAGACAAATACATGATGACAAATACAAGGTGATTGATGATGTTATCTACTACAATGATAAAATCTATTTGGTATCTGACTCAAAATTGAAGATCACAGAAGAAATTCATGATTCTCCCTTAGCAGGATTCTTAGGATTAAAGTTGTGATTGCTAGAGGGCAAGCAATCTCTAAGTGGGGAGGGTTGTAATGTCCTCAGTGAAATTAAATAATTTAATCAAAATTAACTATTGTATGACAAATAATAAAAGCTTTTGGGCCCCCTTTTATTTTATTAGTTAAGTTTTATATTTTGTCAGATCGATTGTTTGTAACCCTTTGTGGAGTTTCCCAGAGCCCATTTATAAGGCCGAGTTGGTAGTTGTTGAAGGTTTGTGAATTTGTAATTTTTTTTGTGATTGCGAATTCCAATTGGAGTTTTGTTGTTTGTAATTTCGGAGATAGAAGATCCTCCCTACTTGGCATCTACAATTTCAGTGGGAGTAACTCCCCACACTATTCCGCTTTGCTTCTGAATCATTGTAATCTGAAGTGTTATCATTATTGAATACAGTTTCATATGCATGTACAGATTTCCAATCCGCTTTGGTGCATTGGGTTAACTAACTGTTTAGTGTATCCATTTTACTATTTGCATCCAAACCAAGGCAAATTGGCAACTTCATCATATCTGAAGTGAGTGGAAAAGTTAGCTGCTAATAGGTATGGTTTGACCATTGTACAGTGGTGCGTGGATAGTGTGCCATACGGTCGCCTCAACACCGTACAACCAAGGCAGTGTCGGGCTTGTGTTTACAGAAGAAGTGTAACATTGTTTGGGACCAACATTTGTCACCGTGCCAACTAGTCATTGTCTGCTAGAAGAGGTATGTGTCCAACCCATCGTATGCCTAATCTTTCCGTATAACCCAACCGTCTTGCCATACAAGTTAAAGAGTCACATGTACGCCATTTTTGCCACTCCTATGCTGCATACTCAACCAAATCGGATGGTTCATCTTGGAGCCGTAAAAAGCATCTGATTATAGTGAGAAGTTTACCAGCCATCCCGAATCGGAACATTACAACCGAGGGCAAAGACCTTATGCTGACGGTTATCTTCTATGCCAAATTACCCTAACTGTTTGCACACTTGTACCTGCTCTAAGTAATGATTAAAAAATTCTTTGCAAGAGGACTCTAGGAACAAAATTTATACCTTCGTCATATAAAATCTCCTAGGTCTTTGATGAAGAGAAACAAAAGAAGAATAAAGTTTGCATTCTTACCAAGACATTGCAGGATTTTGCAACACCTTGAAAGAGAAAAAGAGAAAAATTGAGAGCTCTTTTAGGCTATGAGGTAGTTCATCCGTTGCATTGTAGCTTCTGAGTTCATGAAGACCATTCTGACACAGACACTGAAGAGGTGTGGAATATGTTGATCTGTTACCCCAAGAAATCCCAAATTGCTTTACATGGTTTTGAGTTCTTATCTAATAGCTACCACATGCATATCGTTAATAGGGTAAAAGTGCCCATCCCGCAGGACAGTAGCATCCCTGCAAGCAATTTCCTTCTCCAGGTTCCTTCTTTCTATACTTAACTTTTTAAATGTATCCAGTTAGCTTGGTTTCACAGCTGTGTTACTCTAGATGATTTTTCCCTTATCTAGGTTTATATTTTATGTTCTGCTAGATTATAACTCAGTTTAATTATAAGTAGCATCTATATTAGCACTACTGTCTTATGCATTCTTCTGATAGGCAAAGCATTAATTTCGTTTCAATTGTTGTATTCAATGGCAATGATATTTTCTATAATTCTACAAAAAAAAATTGTACTATCCTCTTAGGCATGACATTGATCAAGTTCATCCTAACACTTTTAACGTGTAAACATATTAGACTGAGCCTGTAAAATTGTTGTACTGGATGGAAGTGTTGTTCTCGTCCAGTGCTAGGAATCAGGTCCTCTAAAACAAGATGTACAAACTACAAACCCTTTTCCAATTTTTTTGATGTGTAAGATTTAAACAAGTTTTTAAGAGATCAATTCAAATTTATGGTGAAAACATATGATATCTGAGTTCTATCACTAATATTTCAACCCAGCTGAATTGTGTCATGAATGACAACTCAGCATTATTATCCTCAATGTTGGTGACAAGAGAGTCTGTGTTTGTGGGAATTGTGGAAGTTGTGTTTGTAAACATAATTGGACTTCATGTTATGGAATTGTAAGTACTGTTAGGTCATATGTAAGAAAACCCTAGAAGTTTGGTGCAACAGGGATCCGATGCATTAATTACTTTGTTCATTGTAGTGAAATCTCCATCTTATCACTAAAAGAAAATGGTCCAGGCTTTAGGATAAATACTAATCAATGAGAACATATCTTATCCAAACTGCCCCTGTCATCTAACTATAAAGCTTCTCTTTGGATCAGATTATATGGTTGTACAAATTGAGTTATAGCTTTTCAAGTGACTATCATTGCTGTAGGAATGATTACAAATATAAAGAGAATTGATGTCTATCCAAAGAGAAATATCTGTCAAAGGGTTGAGTGTATAATGTTGCTTGTCAAACATTGGAATCACAAATTCAAGGTCTATCAAAATAATTGATTAACTATGTTCAAGCAGCAAAGATAAAGACAAATAGGACTGCAAACTGAAATCATATCATTCTGCCAAAATTAAAGAGTTGGTGGAACCAATAGAGTGCAGTTTACTAGGTATATAGGAGAGGGATATAGTCTTTGGTAGCTTACTTTTGAGAGGGATATAGTCCGCAGTAGCTTCCAGGAGAAGAAAGTCTCTGGTAATCTTCAGAAGATACAGTATTGTCTAATCCTTATAATGGATACTGCATAATCTGAAATGTCAGTTTTATCAATTAATTAATGATAACAGAACATAGTTTAATCCAGAAAAAAAAAGTCATTCAAAAACTATTATGAACTGTGAAAGCATCATAATTTGTTTCTGAGCAAAAATATGCTTTTTAACCAGCTGGAAGAATGTGATGAATGCAGTTCCAGTAAGTGTTGGTTTGATGAGTAGCTCATTTCAAAGGAAGGTGAATTGATGTAATTAGACAATTCTTGGGGTTTCGTGGGTGAAGGGTGACATTGAGTATTTTGGCATATTTTTATTGAGCTGGAATGGAAAAAAAGATGCTTGTTTATTCTGTTCTATTAATCTATGAGTTTGATAACTTATTGCAAAAGCAGTTTTCGTAGGTGCAATTTTAGCTACAAAAAAGCACTTAAATAGCCTTTGTTTTCATGACAATATAGAACATAGATACCTCTCCCTTCAGTGTTTAATGTGCCTTATTCTTTGATATAATTATACAAAGAGTAAAACTTGTCTTTGTTCTAGATTTAGTGGCTGCTAACACTACTGCTAAGATAAGCATCAAGAAGAGGTCAAAGGGGGAACTGAATTCCACTTGTTTAAACAACCGTATTTGGATCCACTCATTAATGATATTTGCTTTTCACTGGTTGTGGAAACTTAATAGATTCTAGTGTCTTCTTAATTTTTCTGTAATTTTTAACATTTGACCATTTTATTTTGCAGGTGGCATGAACCCTTATGCTGGAAACATGGAAAACATTGCATTGACAGGAGGCGCATCGCAGGGGCTTGCAGATATAACTGTAGATAAGTCTGTTGAATTCTCTTACCAGGAACTTGCTGAAGCCACAAATGATTTTAGCATTGCCAATAAAATTGGCCAAGGTGGTTTTGGTGCTGTTTACTATGCAGAACTCCGTGGAGAGGTTTGTTTATCAGCGTTATTGTTGCTTATGTCACAATTTCTATGACAATTAGAACTTTGAGCCACATGATAATGCTCAAAGTGAGACTAGCCATGTTAAAATCATCTCCTTTTCCTAGTTCAAATTCTGAATTGAAAATATAAGTATGTAATTCTTTGGACCATATTAAATTTTACATTGAACTATTTTGAAACTTATTTTCCAGGGGTCCTCTGTTGAAGAGGACGTGTGAATGTGGGAATGCCTAGAACTGTGACCAAAATCTTATAAATGATATCTGGATAAGGAATTGGCATGGGTATGGGGATATGTGATGTGGAGGTTGTATAGAGGAATGAGAATTAAGGAAGCATCCCAGATTAAAACATTATAAGCTAGCTTGGAGTTGGTAATCTATAGAAGTACTTATTAAATGGAATGAAGAATTTTAATGATGTCTAATGAGATCAAGTGATCTAAACTCTAAAGGCGCAAAAGCTACAGCAATAATACAATTTCATATTTCTTTCTATGCCAGCTCTTCTATCATGAATCTTGATGAAGCCTTGACTCCTCAAATAGTTTATTTAGATTGTCCACCTTCAAAGAATCTTTAAATTGTTTAGGGATATTCTCATATGCTGCTCACTCTATTATGAAGTGCCACTTGGTTTCAACATCTTTTCTACAAAAGAACGAGTTCTGTCCTCCCAGTTTTCTTTGGGTGCAGTCCATCTACCCGTTTCACATCTGGGGTGATGAGATCTGATTCTCAGCAGTGCTAGTAAAATGAAGCTCCAATGGACATGGCTTGAAAATTAGAAGCCCACAAGCTCAGTTATGAACTTGTGCACTTCAGTTTACTACAGTTAGCAAGTTCTAATGAAACTCGTACATTTTTTCATTACCCTGAATGTTTCAGGTAGACTGGTTTGTATCGAACCTAGTAAGAAAGTAAGTAAATTTAATATAATGCCAGAAAACATACAAATGTATAAAATAATCTTTAAAAACTCCTTGGATTGCAGTTAACTGTCATGCTAAGTTATGGGTTTGGGTACATGGGTTTGTCATTTATTGGGTTGGACCTTGGTTATGTTACAAAATGTAAAAATTAAATATGCAATAGTTGCAATAGTTTTAAAAAATGTGAATTGTTCCAATTAATTACCGCTTGGCCTTTCTGCAAACTTTTTCCTCAAAAAGTCTCAAGTTTTTCAATTAATTACCCAGCTCAGCTTTTGCAATTTATTCACCATTAATTCCCAATCAAATCACAATGTTTTTCAGAATCCTGAATTTTAAATTGTGATTTTTGTATATGAAACCCGCATTTTGATCGATCCTGCTGACATTTATATCATTGTCTTTTATTTTCTGAAAATGATTTCGGCAATTTTTCATAGGTTAGGATGCTAACCCTAACCTGATTTTCCCCATTAATTGATTTTTTAAACTTTTGATTTACTGAGTGATTCCCAAGAAATAGTTTTGTTAACAAGTTATAGACAAAATAAATTTAACAATAATATCAACCAAAATAAAAAGTTAACAAAATTTTATTTGTAATATGAAATAATAAATGAGTTTTAGCATATGATATATCACATATTACTTGTTGACATTCAGAAAATTATAAATAAAGAAACTATAATAATTTGAATGGGTGACCTAAAGGTTAGTGAGACATATGACACTATATTAGTATTCTATTTATGCTTTTGGGTAAGATTGTATATGATTTTTTTAGCATCAACGTTTTGGATCATACTCAATGATCCATCATCAGGATGAGAGAGCAAAGACTGAGAAATAATAGGATGCAAACCCAGGCTTAATAAAAAGAAGAAAAGGAGAGGGGGCAAAAAGAAGAAGCACGCAGGGAAAATAAAAAATGATTAAAAACTAAAGATGAAGAATAAGGAGAGAAAGACTAGAGAAGAAAAGGAAAGAATAAATTAGGAAAATAGAAATAAGACAAACGAGTCAATCCCATATATATATATATAGGTAGGTCGATAGATAGATAGATATTATATTATGTATATAATATGAGAATATATACTAATCTTAATATACAAGATAATGTCTAAATATATGTATATATATAAAATCTATATGTATATGTTAATCTATATATACATATAGATTATATATATATATAAAGAGAAAAGGAAGCAAGGAAAAGAGGAGAGACCTGAAGAGCAAAAACTAAGCTAACGAGATAAAAGGAAGAGACTGGGGAAAAACACAAAATAAATAAAAAATGAATGAGAAAATTACAACCAAGAAACTAAGCAAAGAAACTAAATAAATATAGTGGCTATATATATATATATATATATATAGTCACATCCCTTAATTTCCTCCAGTAGAACTTAATAATAAATTAGATGAATCGATTTAATAATAATTTAAATTTATAATATAACTTATTATTAAATTAATAATTAATATAGTGAAGACATTCTTATTATAATATGATAATAGTATAATACAAGAAAAGGTAATATGGATAAAGGAAGAGAATAATATAACTAATAACATATGATATTTTATATTATATTTTCCATGAATAATAATCATTTTATATTCAGGGCAGTGTTTTTATCGATGATGATATGGAAGACTCAGACTGGAAGTCTGCCATGATGTTATGTCTGATCACGGGAGAAGATGGACAACATGGAATGCTGACTTGTGGACAACATGGAGTGCTGATGCACAATAACTATGGATTCACCGGCAGCACCATAACTATTAAGTTAGTAAGAAATTGATCATGATTACTATTACGTAACAAAAGTAAATGACAGATGTGTCCCATTCCAAGGGACTCTTTGTTCCAGATACATCATATAAGAAGGATACAATGATGTGGGGGGGGGGGGGGGGGGGGATATTCTTTTATATTAGACTTTACATAATGAGATGACTAGTGGTCCGGACAATCAGAACTTATGTCTTCTTCTCATAGCTGGAGCCGCACATTGAACAATTCTATTACATATTATTGAGCCTCTGTAGTATCGAATGCACCATTTACAATATAATATTCAGGGAGTATTAAAAACATGATAAGAAGGAGATAGCATAAGAGGGGAGGACTAAGCATCAATTAAGGGAGGAAAGTGGATATAGAGAGGAGATACACTAAGGGTAGACAGCATCGACTTTGATACACATTTGTCAGTGTGCATATCAGAGACAACGGCATACTACTGCCCTCATACAATAAACGTTGGATTACACGACTATTTCAGTAGGAAGAAAGAAATATCAGACCCTAACATCCCAAACACACATCATTTTCAAACATTTAAACTACAGGAGAACACTCAGCAGTCTTTGCATATTAAACTGATATAGGGGTAATACCACCAGTTTATATTTTTAAACATCATAGTGGATTACAAGCAATATCTATTGATATAAAACTGAACTGCCTTTTGTTGCAAGGTCATAACATTGCATTTAATGTTATAATTCTTTGGGAATAAGCGTAAATTGCATTCTTTAGAAGAGGGATAGTAGCAACTCATTATATTTTCCATTGGAGATATTATTATTACCAATAGCGTAAACCTGTGAGTAAGATCAACTATTACCATTTGTTTGGCCGAGGGAGAAAATTTGGTATATTTTCCTAAGGTAGTCGACAAGGGACATCTTAGTGGTATCAAAGCATAATCCTGCCATCTTGTGACTGAAGGCTAATGGAAACTTATGAGAGGAGGACAAATAGAACTACAATGAACGACTTAGCAAATGAGGTGAGATCCTATATGGAGCAAAACAACCAAACCAACCAAACTATTAGAGAGATGCATATTGTGGATTCGATTGTGTGCCATATTTTTGCATCAATGTTTCGAATCACACTCTGTGTTCATGTCAACCAAACTATATTGAATCGAATGGAAAAATCAAATCAAGCACTTCTCCAAGCATTGCAAGATATGGGAATACCAAGCAAGAGAGACTAGCTCCACTCACTCAGAAAATAATAATGTGTTTTCTGCAACTGGAATACCACAACCATCATTCTTATGCAGAGCAAAGCTACCAAGAGAAGAAGAGGGAATAGAATAACCAATGACTATAGTGCAAGAGCATATGCAGCTTTAGAACCTAACATTAGAGAAGTGGTATCTTTTAGAGAATTTTGTGATGATAAACAAAGGGAGACATCTAGGAGGACTGTAAATGAAAAACTCAAACATAAAATCAACAAAATAAAGATTCCACATTTTGATGGGTTGGAAAAGATTACACCACACCAATGGTTAGAAAAATTAAGCACATTTTTTAATTCTAAACCCCATGACAGAAGAAGATGCCTTGCAATTCACTATAGTGCATCTAGAGGGAGCAATACATGATTGGTGGACCCATGGGCGTATCTCATTGGGACATATAGATGTAATATCCTATGAAGAATTCTCTCAAAAGCTCATGAACAGAATGGTATTTCCAAAAACTAACTTAACTCAGACAAACTGGAACAATGGAAGGATATGCTCACAAATTCCAAGAGTTATCAGTTATGATTCTAAACCTTTCCCAAAAGAGACTCGCTCATATGTTTATAGAATGATTAGAAGACTCCACTAGGTACTCTGTTAAACCGCATGAACCCCAAAACTTGGAAGAAGCCATTAGAAAAGAAAAAATGGTAAAACCAAATCCTTCAAAAGAAAGATTTGAGAATTTTTCAGCAAAGATAGAACATAGAAACAATGACACGAGAAAAGATCATAAAGAAAAAGAATGTTATTACTGCCAAGGACAGTGGATTGCTGGGCATCAATGCCAAGGCAAGGACGCTTTCAAGCAAAAAGAGGACATAATGAAGAAAGGCCTATGCTTTAGGTGTAGAGAACCGTAGGCATCAGGACACAAGTGTAGCAAAAGGAATCAAATCAATAGAATAGAAGCAACATTTGAGAGAAATAAAAGAGTTGTATAAGAAAGAAAGACATGATCCCAGAGATCCCAATAGTATCCAAGCACAAAATGAAGGAGAGAAGTGATGGTCTTTTGAAGAAATTCCACTTGATGAACAAAGTTGAAAATGAATTTAGTAACTAATACTAGACGAGAAGGGAAAATAAAATAGAATAAGAAATTAGTAAATTTATTCACTTCCAATTAGTAAAATCTATTCCAAATCAACAAATAAGATGGTGAACCTTTGATTACCAAATTGAAGAAAGAAAATTTGTAATAAAACAAATAAATTAATGCAAAATAGTTATATTATTTACACTCAAAATTTTCTCGAAAAATTCCTTGTAGGAAACTACAGAGACTTGTTGGTTAACAGTTTGTCTTCCTTATCCTTTGGTTTATACCTGGACTCTTAACTTGCCCAATGGCCTATGGAGGACAAAGATGTTAACAACATAATGGGTCAGTGTAGTTATCTATCAAAGACCCCTGAATTGAAAGGTACAACTCCCTTTTGAATCCAAGATATGCAATGAATTTTGTTTCTCGGGTTTTGGGGGTATGCTCTTAATCAGAGAGCAAAAGAGGCAAATACCAAGTCGCTCAACACTTTAAACAACATTAGGCAATTGGAAGGGGATCTAACTCACAACATGCAATCTATATAGACCTACAATGCAATGAAAGGAAACATGCATAACTAGCTACGACAACAGGAAAAAGGAAGAGATGGCAAAATAGGTAATTCTTGGACTACACAATTGGATGATGTTTTGACAATACCCAGATTGTCTATCTCTCAGCTTCTCCACACATCAGTTTTTGACTTCCTCATGCAACTAACTATATTAAACACACAAGCTACGACATACAACACAGAGAACAAACGAGATGCTTATGCTAAAGAAAGTAAAACATACAATCTATTGTACGAAGGAGGCAAAACCAAGTTCATTTGTATTCATTCAATTCTCAACATTAGCATATTCATTCCATACACTATACTGAAGCTTAATGAACAACAAAACTTGAAATGGACTCAGAGTCGCACACAGTAGTCCCAGCTACAAGGGTTTGCCCCAAGTAAATTTTGCCGATCTTATCTTCCAAGGTTACATTTATAGGCCTTCTCAAAATGGCCGGTTACACTGGATGATTGCTTCGCAGAGCATCTCTGAACAGAATAAACTAAAATAGGACAAGCTTAAATTATTGTCCGTTACAGAGACTGACAAAATGCCATGAATGGCTACAAAAAGAAAGAGAAAGGGAAGAATAGACAGATGTCTGGAAAAGCATTAGAACATCATGTCATTTTTAGGAGTAACTGATTTGGCTCTATAGGCTTGTTGGTTATCAAAATCGTAAATTAGAATCATACGAGCCTTGCCTGCTCGATGTTGGGATATCTAATCGATTTTGGCCAACTTGAAAGGATAGATCAATTCGATCTAGATGCTCTGCACTTCTGGTTTTGCAAAACCAAGGCCTGTACCCCTGATCCTAGACAACAAACTTGAATCCAAGGACGTTTATAGTAGATAAATTCAATGCAAAGACAATCTCCTTAAATGGCAAGATTCTAAAGAAAACTTTTGGATTGCGAATGGTGAGTATTAGTCTTCAAAATTTGATTACTTTAATAGAGTTGCGAGTGCTGGAATACGATTAAAATTGAATTACTAAAACAAATAGATATTAAACCTTTAACATGAAAAGATCAAAATATTGCCAGCAAACAGATAGAGAAAAATGAGCAATTTAAAGATCAGTGCTGAAATTCAAATGGGCGATAGCATCAATATTATAAGTTCTCACATACAACTTTAGGATATTATGATATTAAATCTATGAACAATTCAATTATTGGGATGCGTCAAATTATTTCGTTTTATGCATATTAAGACCAGTCTATAATGTTTTAACTTTTAAAAGGACAAAATAGATACAAATAAAGAAACAATTATAATATTCTGCAATATTTGTATTTATTAGGTTTAAAAAGCAACAAATAATTTAATCCACTTATCCCAATAATAAATTATTAATAGAAAACAAATAAATCATAAAGGACGAACTATATAATATTTGTACTCTAAAGCAAATAAAATTCTTATCCATTATATTGTGGAGAAATTCGTCTCTGAGGACACTCAAAAAATAGATGCTCCACTCAACACAATTATATCTCACAGAATATCGCAACGTATGCTCAATATTTCAACATCCAGGAGCTTAGTTCAAATTCGATCTCTTCCAGCAAAAGAATTGTAATAACTCGCATGCCTTAGGAATGCAAAGAATTTTTTTTATTGAATGAATGTATGGTCCTTGTTTGATTTTTCATATCATATATTTATAGAAAATGAAAGGATGTCGGTTGCATTATCAAACATTGCAACCTTTCACAAACAAAACTAACCAATATTAAACTTTTAATATGGTTTAAACATAGTTTGGTTGTGTTATAATATAACTAGCGACATACTTGTAAATCATTCCCTCACGCATATATACCCAAGCCTCTGTATGATATTGCTTGCGATTTCTTCATACAAATCTCGTGAAACTGCAAACGTTTAAGGAACCGAAGAAATCTACGGGCAAATAAGACTTTGGAACTGCGGTCCATCGTATTCCTCAGACATTATTAAGATTCTACCAAGAATATGTTTATGCTTGCTGCACGTTCATACTCCTCTTCTAGTCGTATTTCTAGATAGGGTATTTCTTCACGTGATGTTCCTGCTCTGTATGAATCGGTTTCAAATTCTTTCTTTGGCATTGAAGATATCCTGTGCATGTTGACTCCTATATATTTTTGGCGTTAAAACATTGGGCAATTCGAGCATAAAGATCCCTTCGCTAAAACCATGATCAAATTTCTGAATCCCGTAAACATGTCAATACTCTTGATGGCTCTTCCTGCCACAACAACACAGAGTTAAAACGATTTATATATGAATATATTTCTCAAAACTATTCTCGTTCACAGTAACCCCTAATCTTGCAAACTTTCACAAATAAAAACATGTTTAATTCTGCAAACGTTCACAGTAACCCTTGATAAGTTTCCGGACGCATGGGTTAAGTCTCTCCTAGACACCACTATTCCAAGCATAAACCTTTGAAGTTGTCGCTCTATAAAAATGGAGGCTTGATTGCTGTTGTTTGTACTCATAGAAATGATGTCAAGATCAGATTTCTTCAATACTTCTTTGTTTGCAACAATATTTAACATATATTGAAAATCATCGACAGGCTTGACAAAATTGTAATTCATCTCCTTGGCAATTTTGCCCCCTCATGATGATCATTTATACAAAACTGTGCACACAGGTTTGTAGAAATTTGCTTGCAAGGTACCAACAACTTTACTACATGAGTACAAGAATTCTCAATGTAACAATCTTGAATATGTAAAGTAGATATTCCTCCTTCATGATTGTATGTTAAACTAGTGCTTGCTCTTCTAGATTGCAGAATAATGTATGTAAGCCATTGCTAATCATCTAAAACCCAATTAATGAGCAACTTCTTTGTATATTCTTGTCTTGGACAAATATAATCAAGTAAGGACTTTAGAAATAACTACATTCCTCCCCTGTATAATGGATGCATCATGTTCCATTTCAGTACAACATTATTTTCTGCTTAATAGGTTGATTAAGCTACTTCTGTTGCTTTCTGAAATGAATACTTATGATGAATTTCCAAACATGATTATTTGGAGGACAAAAACACACAATAAGTATTAAGAGTAAATTGATCCACTAATCTGTCCAAAAATAGTATTGACTATGGGATCGTAAAAACCTAGTATGAACCATTTGACTAAGGAATATAGGGAACATATGCTATATTTAGTAATGATAAAATTATGAGAGAAATATGTAAGAAATAAAGATTAGCAAATGCATTTCAAATGGATGCCCAAAATCTTGGGCTCCACCAAGGCCTTCATGGCATCAGTTGCTTTGTCCAATTCTTCGACATCTGGAATGATGATGTTGTCAGCTCGGACCATCTAGTAGTTGTGCATCTCTGTTAATTCATCTATTCTAGCCACCCTTCACTGAAACTTCTTCGATTCTCTCTTTATGATTGCATCCACTGTTGAGAGTTCTTGGATCTTGGACACTTGGAAGTTGAGTGGCTCAACTACTTCATCGACAAATACCAACAACTTTGATTTCATTCTCTCAATATCCACGAGATTGCCATTAGCGAACACAAAGGATTGTGTGCAATATCTTCAAGTATTGGAACAACTTCTCTATAACCTTTTGCACTAGGTCATGTACATCCTTGAGCTCATTTGCGGACCTCATGGAGCTTTCTATAACAAACTCCAAGGATTGTTTCTAGTGAAACAATGACTCCTTGCCTGTCTTCAGAATCCCGTGAGTAATGGTCACATTTGTCTTCATGTCAATTACTTCTTGTAGAAGGGCCAATTGCTCTGTTAGCTTGTCTATTGCCTTTTGTATGGTTGTCTGATGATTTGAAGCTGCTTCCCTGAGCTTGTGAGCATCCAATACTAGGCTTCCCAAGTTTTCAACTAGTGGGGGACCTTGAGCCTTGATTTGATCTACCCATGCTCGGCCAACCTGCCCGAATTGCCTTTCTTACTGTAGCTTTAGGAGTAAATTCTTGTTTTCCTTTGCATTCGGGTCAAATTGACTCGAAGAAGTACTATCGAGTGCAAACCTTATGTATTCTACCAATTCTCTATTAGAGGCCTTCAAGATTTCCTTTCTACTCTAAGCTCTTCCAGCTTATCTTCGATTTTCTCATTGGTAGACTACCACATGTTCACCATGGAGTCGTGAACAGGGATGCCAAGATCTATTGTTCTGATCTAGAAATCATCCTTTGAAAGTTCATGAAATTTGCCTTCCCTCCATTGCTCAACAATCTCTACCAACATATGGCCAGTTGTTGAATCCGTAGCCAGTGCAGCAATTGTTTTCTGCTTCTTTGTCTTCTTGGATGCTGAGACAAGGTGATCAAGTCCTTCGATGGAGCTGCTTTATCATATCTCCTCTTCTTCCTATCAATGGTCTCTTCGAGCCACGACTCTGTAGAGAGCACATTGATAGCGAACTACAAGGCAGTGGGATTGAACAACTTCTTCGGAATCAAGGGAGTCTGCTGGCTTTGAGAAGCAATAGGGAAGGCAGTGACCTTAGTTACTGAAAGGCCTAAGGTATCCCCTTGCTGAGATACATCTTGTTCCTGGGCATCCATAGGGTTGGTGTCGCCATCCAAATTGATGACTTGGACAGGGGAAGATGGCTTGGCCATTGATTTTTCTTGTTCTTTCCCCTTAACCTTGTCATCCTGCTTCTCCCCAGCCTTCCCGATGTTCGAAAGAGAGCCAACTTTGTAGATAGGAGTGAGTGGCACATTCTTTTCTGGAGGCTGGTCTTCACCTTGGCCAATGGACCGTAATGGCCTTGCAGATGTTAATGTAGTAGCTGTAGTGGTTGTTGTGGTTGACTCGGCGGCTCTAGCTGATATTCCACTCGTAGAACTAGCGCTTCCGGTCCTTTTCTTCCTCGCTTGGGTCCACTTCACCCATTTATCTGTTCTCTTGATTATCCCTTGCATAAGAACCTCCATAGTGTCAATGACTGACCTACAGGTGGGGTAGACAAAATTGGGGTGCCTTTGATTTTCTCGTAGGATGTGGGGTGCATGTAAGCTCCATCATCTGCAAGGTCAAAAACATCAATAGAATTGTTATACGATTTAATTTCGTTTATGGTTAACCATGACCAAAACCTCTCCCAAGTTTGGTACTCATTGAGACACTCGGACTAGAAGTCTTCAATATCCATGGTTAACCATGACCAAAACCTCTCCCAATTTCGTTTTTTGGTCATGGTTAACCATGACCAAAACCTCTTCCAAGTTTGGTACTCATTGAGACACTTGGACTAGAAGTCTTCAATATCCAGAACATGCCTATAGGCATATCCCAACTTCAATTGATCCCTTACAAAGTTGACTGGGTCATATTGAGGCTTGAGTACCTCATAGTCTAACAACTTAATTTTTCTCTTAAAGCTCTTCACCAAGTTTTGAGCATTTGATCTGGAAGCACATGAGTATGGGCCAACGACAATAGGGAAGAGAATCCCGACTATCTTCTTCACATTAGAACACAGGGTGTTCACTTCAAGGATTTGTCGACACAGTTCAACTAGAACCACCTTGTCTTTTGGATATCTTGGCAACCTCTTAGGAAAGCCATCATAAGCTCCTATTAGCAAATAGGAGAAATTTAGAAACTAGATGAATGAGCATCCGAATTGGCTTATGGCCGAAATTACCTCTGGTGAAAATCTCCTTTCAGGGCATCCTTACAATTCCCAGCATAGCGTCATTGTGAAGGCATCATTAACAACCACATACTCCTCATAGCTTCTTTGCAGTTGCAGATGTGGGTAAAATTCATAGGCTTTGGTGCGCTCATCATAGTTTGGGATGCTACGAAGGCCGAGCCACAAGTGGTGAGTTGCCAAGGCATAGATCAGATGTGAGGACATGTAAAATTGCTTGAATCCCTTGGCCGAATTCAACCATGAGACGAGTTCGTCACAGATAATCTGTGCCCATTCGATTGGCATATCCTCAACACATATTGCTTGTACTAGGAAGAAATGGTGCTTGATGAACTCCAAAATCTCCTCTATTCCTCCGAATCTGAGGAGGAGTGCGAGGATATCCACAATCTCTCTTTTCAAATTTGTGTTGAACAAGGTCTTTAGCATTTTGCTCTTCTTTGAGCAAGTAGTCTGGAACTATGTCCTCTACATATCTTCTCGACTGAGGGTCTTCTTCTCGTTGAACATGGACACGAAAGAGCCGAAATCAAAATCACAATGCTGCTCCTTCACGAGAATGCCAAATGTAGACTGCATCAGTGCCTTGTTGATTGAGATGAGAATAGAATGGGAAACAAAGTCTGTTATGTTTTTGTTTTGCATCTCTTGATGCATTGCTTCACTAGCTTAGGTGCATGAATTGCCATAGGAAACCAATTGGTTCAACCAGTCCGCTCTCTTTAAGTTTTTGAGTGACTGGGTGAATGGGTTGAGAATTGAGTCTTTTATAAAGATCACCGAAATAGTAGAATTTGAAAGATGTGTCTATTAGCTCTTTTAATTCACTCTCCAGGCCAATTAACTTATCATAACCAATAACTCTGATTGCCATTAACTATGATTGCACAGGATATAGTTCTTGATAAATAGCCGTTTAAATATACTTGAAGAAACCAATTACAGGCAATTCCGATGAAATAGGTATAGGAATTAGAACGTTGGTGCCATACGAATGAAATTAAGTTTGGCCAACGATTATAACGACAGGATTTGCATTTAATTCCATGATCAACGGGTATTTAAACTTTTTGTTCATTTGCATGTAAAATATTAAATTCTCGAAAGCTTTATTACTTTACTTAAAGTAAAGTGATATGACTAAGAATCACTTAACAACACAAATGCTTTAGATTTATGGGAAGTGGCTTACTTTGCTTCAAAATTTGGAATGCAGATCTACTTGATAGTGTTAACATATGTGGGAGAGAGAAAGAAACTTAGCTTTTCCGCATACCCATTTTCCTTCTATTCGGGATTGCAGCACAGGGAGTGATCCTCAGATGGCTTGTGCACTTCATCCTTTCACTTTCCACCTAAAGCTTTTAACACTGCATCTCCTTTATATCAGTGTCACATTCCCACTACTGACTTCCCCGAAAGCATCTTTCAAGCATCTTCGAGGAATATTTGTACTTTAGAGTAACTTGACTTTCTATTTTCAAAGCCTCTGGGGAAGTGGCCAAACATTGCCTTGGGACGGAAAATCCCTTTCTCAGCAACATTTCCTAGACTGGAGCACAACTAACAAGACTTCATTCTTTTACCTCAATCTGATGGCCTCAAAGCTAGATCATGAGCATGCCTTATTGATTATGAGTTCCTAAATGGTTCTTTAAACATCATGTTCTCACTATTTGATCATTATGACTGAGATTTGACTCAATTTAATACAAACATCAGAAGCAGGAGAAAACAACTTCACTTTAATGAGTACGCAGCAGAAAACGCATAAACCCGTGTTCCCTCCTAGCACTTAATTTTACCTCCACAAATTTGAATGATATTCATTCTGGCTTTGATCTATAGCTTTGTATGCCTTCCCAACATGACATAATCATATTATCAGCTTGTTAATCACTGTCACGGCTTCAGCCTTCGGATTTGCATTCAATATAGTTCGCTTAAGGGGAAAATCAGCTCGAAAGCTCGGAATTCGTGGGACATGGCATGTTAGGGAAAGAAAGTAGATTGTGAAACATGAATTACTTCTCATTGGAAAGACCACAGAACACACCCCAACCATGCCCAGATCATCTAGACCTCGCGTGCACTGGAAAAATAGGAAACCCGCTAAGATGGTGGGTAAAGATAATGCAAGGGGGAACTGGAAAACGAAGAAAGTAAAGCTCTGGGGAAAGATGAGAAGTAATTGACCTAAGAGATTCTTAGACAACACACTTGGACATACACTCACTTTAGTATCAATGACCTCAAGCTTTAAAAAGGGGGAAACTAAAACTTGGCAACAAGACCATGCACTTCTAGAGTTCTGGGAAGGGATAAAGTATCTCCCAAGGATTATAGAGATGGATAATCCTAAAGGGATATACATAGAGGCATAGGACGAGATAAAGTCTCTCCTAAGGATTAAATAGAGAGGATAATTCTAAAGGGATATCCCTAGATGATGCGACAACTAGTCTTGCTCCTACCCTAGCTTCCTCTAGGGTCATCTTAGGTCTTCCACTTGACCTAGTAGGGTTGCTAACTACCCTAGTCTCCTTAGGAACCTAACAATGAGGTCTTAGGCCATTCAACTAGTGCACACCAATGAAGGAACAATAACTCTCCACATTGCAACCAACTCGAAATTCTCAAATGATACCCCAAATAGTTGAATGGTCACCTAAGAAGGCATTTGGATTCCTCTTGAGGTTCACAACCACAAACAAACTTGAAACCCTAATCAAGTTGCAAAAATCATGCAAGATTTGACAAAATTGCTTGAAATAGGGCTACAAGCAATTAACCCTCCTAATGAAGAAAATCCCAAATATCTTGCAAAAATCCTTAACAAGGGGTCAAATAACCATTGATCCAGAGACCCTTTTTAGAGACCTTAAGGATTTTGGTGGTCTAGGGTTCTCAACCTGTCCATACAGTATAGGCACAATTTTAGCCTTAAAACAAGGGTTTTAAGGGTTTAACAGGTTGTCTGGTGAAAAGATGGTTTTGCCTCCCTTAGGACTTCCCTCAATGCCTCCTACTGAAGTTGGGGCTTCATCACAATATCCTCCAACATGTTCCAAGCTCTGGTTGAAGTATCACCAACATTCAACCACTCCAAACACCTTAGCACTTGATTGTGATCCCTAGCCATGCATCTCTGGCTCGCCTAGGTCATCACCATAAAATCACTTGCTTTGCTTTCCAAGGGCCCTCCTTTGCTGTACAGTGTACAAGGAGTCATCTCCCAAACCCCAAGAGGTCATACAGATCCTATAGTGGGAAAAGTAGTTATGACCCCATCTTGCTCCAACGTTGGATTCAAAACAATAGAGACACAAAGACCAAAATAATTTATACAAGCAACTAAAACTTCACAAAAGAACAAACTAACATTGTACAGAATCTCACATCAATCTCTTCTAACACTTAAAGCAATAAAAGTTCTCAATCTAATACATTAAAGTACCAAAATCTTCAAAAGCATAGAATTGTGATAATGAACTTGTTGTTCAATCTGTACACACAAAATTTTCACAAACTTCCAACCCTGCCAAAAGGTCGAGGATGGCCTTATAAACACATCGCCACACCGATCCCAACTGCTTTAGAGAGTAATAAAGCTCCAACTGAAAAGTTGCTTGATTGCAATAAAAGTTGTCAATGTTGTCATTGACAACATTGACAATTTTTGAGCAACTTTTACATCTTTTGGAGTTTGACTCTCAAACTTGCTCCAAATGTTGTCAAACCTTGCCAAAAGCCTTAAATGGTTATAAAACATGTAATAAGGACCTTCAAACACTTGTTCGACCATTCTACCCCTAAAAACACCAAAAATATTAAGCAGCTAGGAGCAAATAAGAACTTTTGAGACTTCTTCACCTTACCTAACCTCAACCTAGGACTAGGTTAGGCCTATTATTCACCTAGTGGTGTGGCTAGCACCACTACAAGCCAAAATACCCTAGGAGCCCTAGGTCTTTCCCAAGCCTACCTAGGTGCCCCTGCACCACCAGAGTCCTAGAATGAGATAAAGTCTCTTCTAAGGATTAAATAGAAATGGATGCA
Source organism: Cupressus sempervirens (assembly GCA_028749045.1). Taxonomy (NCBI): domain Eukaryota; kingdom Viridiplantae; phylum Streptophyta; class Pinopsida; order Cupressales; family Cupressaceae; genus Cupressus; species Cupressus sempervirens. The sequence continues at coordinate 518,849,773 of CM053792.1, forward strand.
TCCTAAAAGGATATCCATAGAGGCCTAGGAAGAGACAAAGTCTCTCCTATTGACTAAAGAGATGACTGCATCCAAAAAGGGTATCCATAAGGATGTGGACGAGATAAAGTCTCTTCGAGAAATTAAGGCTTACTCATTAGGACACACCAAAGGACAAGACAATACATAGCAAGAAGAATGGAAGAACCATGACACATCAAGATAAGTTCCTTCTTTACAATCATTCTTAGTAATTTAAATTTAATCTTGTAATATTTGAAGTTAAATTTATAACTATCTAATCCAAATTGAAATTGTTGCTGCAGGACTATCGATCAAATCACAAGGAGAAAAAAATTGCATTGCTTGAGGACAAGTAATTTGAGGAAGGGCGGACTGTCATGTCCCTTAATTTCCTCCAATAGAACTTACTAATAAATAATAAAATAAATGAACCGATTAAATAATAAATTATAATATAATTAATTATTAAATTAATAATTAATATAGTGAAGACATTCTTAATATAATATAGTAATACAAGAAAATGTTGTTACAAGATTCAAGAAGAGTTGGCAGATTAACGGATTTCCGGATGATTCATTGATTAACAGAGGAACAAATGTGTTCCTTATAAAGAATTACAAGGACGTTGTTTCTAAAAGAAACAACGTAGACTGAAGACGGAATTAGAAACAAAACTAGAGACAGGATAGGAAACATTCCTATCTGGACTGAAGAAAAAGAGACAGGATAGGAAACATTCCTATCTAGACTGAAAGATGGACTACAGACAAGTAGTTGACTATTATAGAAAGTATAAGATATTATCTTAATACCCTCCCTTAATGGTCAACGTACGGATGTCGGAACATTCTGTGATAATTGAGACCCTCCCTGGATCTACAGAATGTTGAAACCAAGAAGCTTTGCCAGAAGAGTGCTATGACTCAAAATAGGTTGCATTTACAAAACTTCGTTTTTGTGGAAAAAACGGTAAAACTCAGAATCTCACACAACCTTGCGTATTACAGACAACTTGAAATGATTTTTGAGGAGAAAATCAACAAACCCAGAATCTCATGCAACCTTGCGTATTACAGACAACTTGAAATGATTTTTGAGGAGAAAATCAACAAACCCAGAATCTCACACAACCTTGCGTATTACAGACAACTTGAACTGATTTTTGAGGAGAAAATCAACAAACCCAGAATCTCACACAACCTTGCGTATTACAGACAACTTGAAATGATTTTTGAGGAAAAAATCAACAAATCCATAAAAAAAAAACAGAAACAAATTTAGAAGGCAAAAAATGCAGCTTCGCCTTGATCAGGACCCAGAGAAGTCGGACGCTGCGTAACACCCAGAACAAGTTGATCAGTGTTTCGATATTCGAAAATTGCGATGATGTGCTGCTTCCAGGTTCCATAATTGCGACCATTGAATTTGGAATTATGTTCGAGCAAAATATTTGTCAGAGATGCCATGGCACGTTTTTCAATGAAAAACTGTGAAAATCTGTGAAGGCACGTTCTTCGAGGAAAAAATACGAAAGACCCAGAAGAATCAGAGAATGACCCAGAAGAGAGCTCAAAAAACCCAGAAAGAATTTGTTGTCGTTTTTTGGATCCGCTGGCTCAAAAATCGAGGCACCCAGAACAAACGGACGACAACCCAATTGAGCTCTCGAAAAACCCACCAAAAATCTGCAAACAAAATATTTTTTCGACCCCAAAAATTAAGGTTTCGAAAAAAAACGGCCCTAGCTGAAAAAAGCTTGAAAAAACTTCAGATTTCTTGATAAAAAATGGCAGATTTTTCTTCAAGGATCGATGTGCATGGACGAATGGGGCTAGAGTGTGCTGAACAAAACACAGGCAGACCCGAGTTTGGGAATTTCTCTAGGCCGAAAACCCTAAGCGGGTTTTAGGGAAATTCAACAGAAAAAATTTAAACAAATAATTTCACGAAGAAATTATAAATTTTTTCGAAAAAATTTAAGTAATAGCTCTGATACCATGTTACAAGATTCAAGAAGAGTTGGCAGATTAACGGATTTCCGGATGATTCATTGATTAACAGAGGAACAAATGTGTTCCATATAAAGAATTACAAGGACGTTGTTTCTAAAAGAAACAACGTAGACTGAAGACGGAATTAGAAACAAAACTAGAGACAGGATAGGAAACATTCCTATCTGGACTGAAGAAAAAAGAGACAGGATAGGAAACATTCCTATCTAGAGTGAAAGACGGACTACAGACAAGTAGTTGACTATTATAGAAAGTATAAGATATTATCTTAATAAATGTAATATGGATAAAGTAAGAGAATAATATAACTAATAACATATGATATTTTTTATAATATTTTCGATGAATAATAACCATTTTATATTCAGGGCAGTGTTTTTATCGATGATGATATGGAAGACTTAGACTGGAAGTCTGCCATGATGTTACGTCTGATCATGGGAGAAGATGGACAACATGGAATGCTGACTTATGGACAACGTGGATTGCTGATGCATGATAGCTATGGATTCACCAGCAGCACCATAACTATTAACTTGGTAATACATTGATCATGATTACTATTACGTAACAAGAGTAAATGACAGACATGTCTCTTACCAAGGGACTCTTTGTTCCAGATACATCATATAATAAGGAATATTGGATACAATGATTGGCGGGGGATATTCTTTTATATTAGACTTTGTGTATCGAGATGACGAGTGGCCCAAACAATCAGAACCTAGCTCTTCTTCTCATAGCTGGAGCCGCACATCGAACAATTCTATTACATATTACTGAGCAGAGATCTCTGTAGTAATGAACACACCATTTACAATATAATATTCAGTGAGTATTAAAAACGTAATAAGGAGGAGATTGCATTAGAGGGGAGGACTAAGCATCAATAAGGGAGGAAAGTGGATATAGAGAGGAGATACACTAAGGGTAGTCAGCGTCGACTTTGATACACATTCTTCAGCATTCATATTAGAGACGACGGCATAGTATTGCCCTTATACAATAGACGGACATATATTGCTGAAGATTGAATTCCTTATTGGAGAGGAGGAGAACATTAAGGAGAAAGAAACCCTGCAGAGAATAGATTACACGACTATTTCAGCAAGAAGGAAGAAATATGAGACCCTAATGTCCCAAACACACATCGTTTTCAAACATTTAAACTACAGGAGAACACTCAGCCATCTTTGATCACAACTTATAGAAGAAGTTTAAGAAGGGAAAGCAAAGCATCGGGCATCCAAATTGATCTCAGTTTAAAGAACAGCAGAAATAGTAACCTTCAGCAATAATTTTACCCAGATGCATATAAATCTGAGATAGGGGTAACATCACTTGTTTATTTTTTTAAATATCTTGGTGGATTACAAGCAATATTTATTGATATAAAACTGAATTGGGTTTTGTTGCAAGGTCATAACATTGCATTTAATGTTATAGTTCATTGGGAATAAACATAAATAGTTCATTGGGAATAAACATAAATTACATTCTTTAGAAGAGGGATACTAGAAACTCATTATACATTTTCCATTGGAGATATTAGCATTACCAATAGCATAAACCTGTGAGTAAGATCAACTATTACCATTTGTTTGGCCGAGGGAGAAAATTACCATAATTGCAAGGTCGCAGACGCGGGTACTTGGGGTACTTAGGGTACTGGTACGACTATTTTTCATAATAGGGGACAGGGTACTTGTGTATGTCAAACTTTTTTTCTAACTATACTTTTATATTTATAGAAAATCTGAAATTATGAATCATGACAATGGTTATTCAAAACAAGAACTGTGCTAAAGTTTGCAAATGCAATGTATTGTTTTCAGTTTCAAATTTGCTATATGTTTATAATAATAATATATGATAAATGATTAGGTGCATACCAGAGAAGGCAGACTTTAAACGTGAACAAGAAGACCATAATTTATATGACAATGACATATTGCAAATAATAAACTTCTGACTTGAACAGTGATAAAGTTTATTGTTAATCATTATTGTATCAAAGTTTCAAATTGATTAGGTATTGAATAAGTTTGATAAACAACAAGCTGATAAGTCAAAAATAACCAAAAAAAAATTCTGAAATCTTAATCAATGTCCTTAGCTATAATGCTCTCCACTGAGTACCCGGTAGCTAGGATATGTGTATCTGGTACTTGGGGACGTGGGTACGAGTACCAGGCGTGTGGGTATGAGTACCCATGCAACCTTGCATAATTGTTATATTTTCCTAAGGTAGTGAACAAAGGACATCTATTATGTCTATATATTAGCTTAGTTTTTGCTCTTCGAGTCTCTCCTCTTTTCTTGGATTCCTTTTCTCTTTCTATATATATATATATATAAATATATAACTAGACATTATCTTGTATATTTAGATTAGTATATATTCTCATATTATATACATGATGTAATATTAATATATATATTAAATTATGTTATATATATCTAGACGTTATCTTGTATATTTAGATTAGTATGTATTCTCATATTATATACATAATGTAATATTAATATATATATATATTAAATTATGTTATATATATAAATATATATAGTTTTACTTGTTTCATAACTATGTATTTTTTAGTTTCGTTTTCTTAGTTTTCTTATATATGTATGGAATTGGTGTCCCTTTTATTCTTTGGGATTGACTCGTTTGTCTGCTTTCTATTTTCCTAATTTCGTCTTTCCTTTTCTTCTCTAGTCTCTCTCCTTATTCTTCCTCTTTCTTTTTAAATCTTTTTTAATTTTCCCTTGATCTGAGTGCTTCTTCTCTTTGCCCCTACTTTTCTTCTTTTTATTAAGCCTGGGTCTGCATCCTATTATTTCACATTCTTTGCTTTCTCATCCTAATGATGGATCATTGAGTATGATCCGAAACATTGATGATAAAAAAATCTCACACAATCTTACCCAGAAGCATGAATAGAATATCATGGATTGTGGAAATCTGTTATCGATAGTGTATCAGTATACAATAGAAATTGTAGGAAGAGATAATCCTAGAGATGTCCAAAAACGGTAAGGAACAAAAGCAAAAATCCAAGACAGCTGCGCACCTCTAAGATTTGGACAAGAAACCAATACAAAGAGCTACTAGGAGAAACAAGATCCCGAAAGAACATTTAGGTGAGTGTTGGAGAGAGAGGAGACAAGTTTCATCAAATGTCTCTATTTGAGCTTGAAAGGGAGGAGTTATCAATGTTGTCATTTGTTAAATTTAGGATCTCTGCAAATGTAATAACATTGTTGTAATTCTATGTGTTCAATTGCAGATTTCCAAGATATATAAATATATCTTCAAGAGACATGTCTTGTGAAGAGACATGTCTCTATGGTTATATATTAATTAATCATTAATTAAAACATTATTAATTATAACATATCTATATTACATATAATATATAGCATACTATATATATATATATAGATCTATTAGAGTGTGTATAATTAATGATTAACAATAACCATAGAAGGATTAACTCTAGGACAGTTCAATCCAACCGAAGCTACAATTTAACACTCCCTCTTAGCTCAGGAGGATTGTTGTAGAATACATTATCACGATAATCTTAGAATGTCATATTAAAGACCTTAATATATATATCACACTAGATACATTATCCTTTGATAATATAAGTCTCAACAAGAAGTCTATATCATAGGTGAGATCTTTTTATAGTAGACATCGCTTCACGAAATGTGTCAGAACAAACATGCCAACAATATCTAATTCTAACAATGATATGTATATCAATTGTTTTCTACTATGGCTATGACTTAGATACAATTGAAGCTATCTCAACACTATGTTCTTGAGTATAAGGAGATATCATCTCACTATGATATCCCTAAAATGGCATATCAATATTAATTTATCAACACACATGTGTAAATTAACATATGGAATTTACTTCAATACACTAAGAGGCTAGAATCCTCAATACTCCCTCTTAAGCAAAAGGAAATTGAAATAAGTTTAACTTACACAATAAGGTGTAATCATCATTATGTTTTAAACTAAGAGAAAGAAAACATAATGGATTTTCATGGTGTCTGGCTATCGCCCAAAAGACCCATGAAGGTTATCAATGTGTCTAGCAAAATCTAGCCCGAAGAACAAGGATAACCCAAACTTTCAAAACAATGGGTTTTCATGGTGTCCAGCTATCGCCCAAAAGACCCATGAAGGTTATCAATGTGTCTAGTAAAATCTGGCCCGAAGAACAAGGATAACCAAAACTTTCAAAACAATGGGTTTTCATGGTGTCCGGCTATCGCCCAAAAGACCCATGAAGGTTATCAATGTGTCCGGCAAAATCCGGCCTGAAAGATAACACAATCTGGCCTAAAAGATAACACCAAATTCAACCATTGTTTGAAAACAGATCAACTAAAATAAAGTCGTCACTTTATAATAGGATCAGAACACACGAAAGGTCATCACCTTTCACAAGAAAAGTCGTCACTTTTCACAATACAAGCTTGCAAGCAAAAATAATTATATATTCATGAATATATGTTTTAATAAATGCATTTACAACAAAGTAATATCAATTTTACCTTTAAAGTACACAATTTCAACTTTGCAAGAGGCTTGGTAAAAACATCAGCACTTTGCTCATCTATACTAATATAACTCATCCTTGTGATAAATGCACCAGTATCACAAGGTCACATGACATGGAGCATTTTCTACAAGAGTGGATTTATCACTGTATGCATATAATCATCAACCATATGATGTTGGTCAATAAGTGCATAAGAAACAATAATCATTAATCATGTCAAGTTTACCTCTGAAGTGATATGATCTACTCCTTCTGAATAAAAATTTGACAGAATCATGTTCTTATTTGCTCCCTCTTAATCTGAAGCAATGTGAGATTTCCTCTTCATAATCTTAATCATAAAGGATGTTCACTTTTAGAGCCTGCACAATAATCCTGGTAGCAAACGTACCAACTTCCTTTTCTACAAGAACCTCTGTAGATATAAGGGAAAAGATCAATGCAATTTAACTCTTATAGTACGTATAAGTTTATAACTGAGAAAGAGACTATAGTAAGTAGATAACCGTAATACTCAAGAGTAAGAATTACTTATCTTTCTATGACAATCCATAAATGTCAAATCATTAAATCTCCTCTCTAAAGATGGTTTCAAGTGGGAATTTGAACATTGTTTATTAAGTTTACCCCCCATAATGTGAAATTCCAACTTTTATATCATTGAGCAATTTTACATACTCGGTACCTAGAGTATGATTATGCAAGTTATTTAAGGATCTTTTCATTTTCTTGTGATGTTCACAAGGTGTGGCCCATTAAAATCACAAAGTCGCATCCATGTATTTCTAGACTCCCTCTGATTATAAATCTTCCAAACTTCAACATTGCCTTTAGAAGAAGTGTAAAACTCCCTATTAATAAAGAAGGATATTCATAATCTCAATCATCATGGATATTTGTTTCAAGATCCTTACTTTATCCAACTTGATCATCAAGGTCTTTGGAAATACTATCATTAGATTTAGTCTGCACAATATTTGGTAGCATATTTGAAGTACCAACCTTCTTTTCCTGTAAGAATATCCTACAAAATAAATGAATAGATAAATGTAAAAGATATAAGTACTTATCTGCCCATGAGGGTCATGGAATATCTCATTTTCTAAGGATGGTTCAAGTGGGAATGAAACATTGTCTATTATTCCCCCCCACAATGTAAAGTTACCACTCTTATATTATTGAACACTTTCACATCACATCAAATTTGACGACTTTTTTCTAAGTTCCAACTTGCCCTTTTCATCCATTGAAGCTCCAACTATTCATTAAGCTTAATAGTAGAAGCTAACATAAGCTCGTCCACAATACGCCAATATCTTGATTGAGTCTGATTGTGTCACTTGAACGACTCTACAATTTATACATCAAGTATCATTTATCATTTATCATTTATCGTAGATGATTAAGATCACATAGTTGCATGAGTTAAAGTCCTCTTGATTGTTACAATTTATCGATCATTGAATATTCTATCACAACATGGTTTACTCCCTTTGAATCAATATGATCGAGATCACTGAAGATTGATTGAATCACATCCCCTATCTACTCTCTCTCTATTTTAAGGTTGTCTCTAATGAAATTTCAGATTTAATAAATCTTAATCTTCATCTTCCTGTAGTAACAATCTCAAAGGAAAAGATCAAGGTAGCTCATACAAAAAGTAAGGGAGAGAATAACATAGTACTGGTGAATAATAAATAATTCTTCATAAGATCATTTCAATATATAAATAAATTTCTAATACATTAAACATCATCAAATTATTCTGGCACGTGGAGATTCTATTAATCCTAATCATGTTGGTCAGATACCAAAATTATAAAGATTCCATTAATCTCCATAGAGTCAGTCTCACATATTGACACAATAATGTTAAAACCAATTTCTTGTCATAAAGAAGTATATTATCTTTTATATAACATGTTAATTGTTATCTTTTATATAACACGTTATACCAAGTTATTTTTTTAGGATCATTTCTTCAAATGTAGTAAGATTTCCAATATAGTATAGATCAAATAAATATCTTATTTAAATAGATATTTAAATATACATATATTAAATATATGTATATTTTAATCTATGCTTTTAGTATACTATTTCTTCATTTTATTATCAAGTATAACCATATCATATTAAACATATGAATAAATCTTTATACAATTATCAATAAAACATATCTTATGTTCTTTTATATATGATTTCCAAGGTTATTATATCTCCCCTTATTACATATTAATAATACAAATAATTTAAACAATGAAGAGAAAACTGTTCGTATTACACTATACATACTTCCCATAGAAATACTTACCTTATAACTTGGTTGGCATGTAGATTAGAGTAGAGTATGACATACATGTCAATGATATTCCCTTTGCATTTTTATATGTTTGTCTCTAATGTCAAAAATGGGTCTCTCCCCATCGATCTTTGCTTGGTGTTCACATCAAGTATGCAGTCCATTGGCAGTCCACATGTATCTTTTCTTTATATGTGTTGGACTGCTTATATTCTTCTAAATGTTGATAGAGATGATTGTTGCAGACTTATTGCAGACCTTAGACTTAATGTTGTTTGGTGTCGAAACCCTCATTCAAGGTACAACATCAATTTGAGGACAAATCACTCAACTAGTAAAACCTTCCTTTGTGGCAAACTCCCTGTCCAGTAAACATAAAATGAGATATATGCTCCCCCTCTAGAGTTATGCAAGGCATATACCTAGTTGTATGGGTCAAGATCCTCTTCACCGAACTCTATTACTCTATTTGATCAAACAATATCAAGGAGGCATTTCAAATGTCTGCTTTGTTGGCCACAAATATAAATATCTTTGCTTCCTTCCATGACTCGTGTTTCAACAGGTGTCATGGAATACTTTGACCCAATATTGCAATGATATTCAATGTTATTTCATCGGGCATGATTCTCCAAATTCTAATTGCCATCTCTCACTTACGCAATATTAGCTTGATCTTAAACTTTCATACGATATTTAAACTCAGTACTAGTTTGCATGTGTATTGCGTTCCTTTGTAGTCTTTTGCCTTCCTTGTCTATATATACCTTCAATTGACTTTTGTTATTAATTGCATCTTTTCACGATGATGGTTTCCCATGAGCCATAATGAAGCATTGCACAATCAATTAAGAAAGAGGGTCTTTGGAATATGAAGGAATACACAATGATGTTAAGGATCTGAAAAGAGGCCTCCACACATGCTCGTGAGTTCTAACGAGAGAAGCCATGATATATGTCAATATTTGCTGAAGCAATGTCACCAAGCATCAAGGGCAGGCGGATTAGAGAGTTTCCACATCTGCACTTGATACAGTGGAGCACGTGTTTCCAACCTTGGATGAAGCATACACTATATCCTTGCGTAGACTATATATATGGTGAGATTAATAGTACTCTCCACTCCTCATCATTGTGTTTGTTTTATCATTCGCACATCATTACTTGCCATTGCAAATGGCTTTTAACCTTATCAAAACCTTATTAATATCAATGACAGTTCAGCATATAATTATTCATTCATTCGATGCCCTGTCTTTATTTTTACTTCTCTTTATTCATTGTTGACACTGTGAACTTTTGCAATTGTTATAGATTATGGTTTCTTACCCTATGTGCTAGTTACTATTTTTGTGAAGTAGTCTCTGTCGTATTCACTATACCTGATAGATGTGACCTGTATTGTTTTGGCTATCAAAAATGGCAATGTTCATCGACTTCCTATATACTGATTTTCCAACAGGGATGAGTCGCACATGGTTAGCCAATATTTTATCTTTGGTGTTCGAGGTGTTTAGCCCAACAATTTTCACTATCAGTCAGCTTTGAACTCCATGACAATTGGTTTCATGTGGAAGTCTAATCAATCGATGATATCTGATTTTTTTTATCTCAATGTTGAAGTGTCAGGTCTGTTCTCCGTGTACCAAGAGACTTCTTATCTTCAATGCCTTGCGAGTACCGTTCCAATTTGATTTTCTTTCTATCACATTATAATTACAGATCCCCTTGGATTTTCTTGATAACCGATATTCCTTTCTTGAATGGCTACATATTATTTTCTTATATTTGCAACCTGCTTTGATACCATGTTAAATTTAGGATCTCTGCAAATGTAATAACATTGTTGTAATTCTATGTGTTTCAATTGCAGATTTCCAAGATATATAAATATATCTTCAAGAGACATGTCTTGTGAAGAGACATGTCTCTATGGTTATATATATTAATTAATCATTAATTAAAACATTATTAATTATAACATATCTATATTATATATAATATATAGCATACTATATATATATATATCTATTAGAGTGTGTATAATTAATGATTAACAATAACCATAGAAGGATTAACTCTAGGACAGTTCAATCCGACTGAAGCTACAATTTAACATCATTGTTCACTTGAGACGACTGATGTATATATATATATATAGAGAGAGAGAGAGAGAGATCTATTAGAGTGTGTATAATTAATGATTAACAATAACCATAGAAGGATTAACTCTAGGACAGTTCAATCCAACTGAAGCTACAATTTAACATCATTGTTCACTTGAGACGACTGATACAAGACCTGATAGTACTCCTCATATTCACTGTAGAATTTAAGATGCATGTAAATAAATTTGTATCATCATATCTATCTTCATTGAGAGCATCCCAGTCAGTAATTGGTTCATTAGATTCTGAAGCATTATTGCTGTTTCTTATTATGCCTCATATTGTTTCATTTTATTTTATTTTTGTTTTAGTACGCCATTTGTACTTAGGTGACCACAAATTTCAAATACGTTCTTGTTATGACAGCTGGGCACATAGAACAATAGAACTTGGGAAGCAACCCAGAAGTTAGTAGTTCCAGAACTGTACTGGTATGGTTAGGGGATCCTCTAGGGAAGTACCTGGTATTTTGGTTAGTTTCATATCTCTATAGAATAAGTAGATGTGTGGGTTGCATAACTTTTTGATAATATTTCCAACTATGTATTCATTCTTAGAATTGGAATTTCTTTTTGTTTACCTCACGTTTTTGAAAAATAATTAATACTTGGTTGATGCATAAATGACTTAACTTTTGGAACATTTTGCAAGTACTAACATAACAGTACAGGTCCAATATAAAATAACTAATGAAGACTGACATTGAAACGTAAGTTCAATCTTGTTATGCTGAAGCTTGTTGTAGTGCTCGTAAGAAGTTGGTGTTTGAAGAGTGCTTGATGCCAATAATTAAGTCAAGTGGTATCACTAAACCCAACAGCAAACTGAGCTTAGGGGATGGAGAATTCACAAAATACAAAATAGGGATTGGAAACTTCCATGAAAGGTGCAGTTGCAGCTAAAATGATAACAGTATAAGTATTGTGTAGAAATCGCTACCATAATATGCTAAAATCCTTAGTATTGTCAGAACAAGCAATACTTAAGGTTAATACCAAAGATTAATTTTTTGTCAAACCAAATTGTTTTAAAAGTGAACTGGAACATAGAGATAGGTAGTTGAAACCTCTGTTGCACGGGGCATATCTAGATTGTCTATTGAAAACTAATGCCAATTATTCTTCATTCTGAAACACTTGCAACAATAGATCTAGATTGTTATTTTTGATAAATTAGTGGGGTGCGCTAAGGGTTCCTGACCATGAAATTTCAAACCACAATACAATTTACTTCATTAGCTTTGCCAACATCTTCAAGTGCTACTTCAGAGTTGCCTTGCAAATCATCTGTATCCACCAGGATTCTCCTCAAGCTGTAAAACTTTTTCTGAGTAACTAGGCTCTAATAACAATTTTTAGAAATAGGCAACATTGAAGGATAGGTGAATCGGTATTGCAGCACTTCAACACCAACTATATATGTCAAAACTTAACCAAATGCATCCACAAGTAACAAAACTGAAAAGCAAAGCACATAACAATAAGAAACTCAACACCATGATTTGTTTTCGAGGAAACCAATTTACGAAAGTTTATGATTGTAAATAGTTCGAAGCTTGTAGCTTCCCCTGTTTATAAAGGGGAAACCAAGACCATAAATAGAGGGAATAGATACAATAGAATATAAGATATAGATAGATAGAATTTTGGAATGGAAACATGAACTCAGATGTATTTATCTTTTGAAACCAATGAAAAGAACCATTATTTTCCAGGTCAAATTTGGGGTTTGAAGGGTTATCTTTTATTTCAATTAGTCTATTGTAATTATTGATTGTCATATTAATTGCTACCTTATAATACTTGTGCAAAGAAGTTATTTGTTCTTCATGTTTGTTTGATTATCAGGAAGCCTGTGAGAAGTATTTTCCTCCTTGTTTTTTGTCTAATTGGTTTTCTGCAGAAGAGGTGAATGTGCGCGGGTTTAACCATTTTCTGCATTGATAGTATTTTATAGTTGATGGTGTATTAGAAGTATATATTGTCTTATAAAATTGCACATAGGGTTGGATGAGGGTGACTCTATAGCCCAAATTGGATGAGGGAGTGGTCTTGTTTATGGCCAAAGAGTGTGCAATCAATTCATCATTGACATTTTAAACTTCAAAGCATTTATAAGCAACATATTACTTTATTTTATCAATTCAAACATTTCTTTACAAAATAAGTGAAGCAAGTAGTTGTGTATTTGCACAGTCAGATCTATATCAAGAATATTTGCCATATTGAGAGATCATTCAGTTTTAATTTTCTATAGAAAGCCTTAATGTTGATGATTTGTAGCTTTGGTTGACAAGTCCAATCGATGAAATTAAATGCTTGAATGAACTCCTGTTATCTATTCTTTATTTATTATTCTTATGTGAGATATTAATATATATCTAGTAGATAACCACACACACACACACACACACACAAAAATATGTTATATATGTATTATTCCTTATCTAATAAATATATAATAATAATCACTGATTATTGCAGATAATTGAATTGAAAAATTGATAAAGTTATCGACTGTATGAAGTCAATATAATTCAAATGAATGAGTATCGAACCAAATTATTGTGCTTCCATGCTGGCACTGTCGACTGTACTGACGATGATTGAGGTTAATCATTAAAATATCATCAATCATAATACTTTGCTGCTATGACCCGTGGGCACTGATTGGTATGAAATATGCCTCATGCAGGTACATGTCCCTACGCGAACCATGTCCACATAGAGACGTGTCTACATGAGTCATGTCCCCATAAGAGATATATATACTGATCATAATTGCATCTTGGAAAATACAAAAATTTATAAGTGCTATCACAAGTTGTAGAAATTAATATCTCTACTTGCAAGAAGCAATTCATACTTACAGATTGACAACCTTGTTCTCTCATATAAATCTGCCAAGGAGCATTAACATTAGATTGAAAGGAGATCAAATCAATAGGCATTTCAGTCACTGCCCATTGAAAGAAGAAATAAAAGTAAAATTCCTCTATCTCTAATCTGATCACCATTTTTGAACAGTTAAACCTATCATTTAGGTTAAGGAGAAGGTTCACCCACCTTGGTCTTGCAGAGCCAGAAGTCTAGGGGAATTTGATCATCGATTATTCCCGTTTGTTGGCCAGAACTGTTAATGCTTGTAGCTTCTGTCTGACATTTTTGTGGCAAGCACATATGTATGTATATATGTACAATAACATGATGCACACGCTGTTATACATATATGATATGTACTTGCTGTTGTATCTTCCACAGTCCGAAACTGATGATATATATACATGATGCACATGCTGTTATACATATATGCATATGTACACGCTGTTGTATCTTCCACAGTCCGAAACCGATGAGATATATATATATATCTCATTAAGGCATGATCCAGATTATTTTTGGTTCCTTTGATGTTTAGATCATGATCGATCTATCCTTTATATTGGGCTGCAAATGTAATGATTGGCTATAAATTTAATCACTGTGTTTATGACAGTAACTAATCATGAGCATTAGTTAACTATGAATCGGTGTGAGAATGAATGTCCATGTCTCCAATTGGGGACATGGCCATTCATCCCCACACCCCTTCCGTTGATATTTAGCCAATCTGCCCGATGTAATCTTGGCATTGAAATCGATTAATGCAAACACATAAAGGGATTGAAGGAAATTTTGAGTACAAAAATATTGTCTTATCTCTGTTATTACTGCGCTAACTTATGTAGATTCTGGAAGCGAATCAGTCCATTGGTATTAGTGATCATACCTACTACACAACTGTGCATCGGTTTGCAAATAAATTAAAATCTGGTGAGAAACTGTACAAGAACTGATTGAGGAATCCTTATAAAAGAAGTGGCAAATCTTTTGGATTTTCAATCTGTGGTTGTGGGAATCAACAGACTAATGTGACTGATAAACTTGTTGTGCGACAATTTTATAAGTTATTGTGGCCTCAACTTACAAATTGTGGATAGTTTACAACGGACAGTTTTTAAGGATCAATTGCAAAATAGTGGTTCCAGTCACAACGTGTGAGGCATAGTCTCTCCTACTTATCATGGAAGGCTCTCCCCTCTTATTGCTATTGGAATTGACAAAACCGCTTATTTACACTTTGTTGTATCAGGGCAGGACACTCATCCTATTCTCTTAATTCAGAATAGATGTTACTAATACAATACAATCTTAAAACAGTAGCGTATTTCACTTGCACAATGTCTATTGGAGCAATAATTGTGATAAACAAAAGATTGGACATAAGAACCATTTTCAACATACCAATATTTTATGTAACTAAGAAACTCATGAATGCTCAGTCTTTCCATCGCTCCTTATAAGTGTAATAACCCTCCTCAATTATCATTCATTATTCTAACATAGCATTTAACTGAAATGAACTCTAATGTTCGTAGATTTGTAATTGCAACTTTTCCAAACTTAAGGTAAGGCAATTCTTCCACATAGCAATAGTGTTGATCAAACCAATTCAGTTTGCAAGGTATGATTTTCAGATTGTTCACTTGTCAAATGAAAACCAGAAGTCTGAATACTAATTCACACACTAAATCTGAATTTTATTGCTAACGCAGTCCTTGCTGGTAATACAAGTTGCTTGCATCATTATTACTAGTAAAGAAAATTCAAATAACATTCACAAGGAACCTGATTATTTGCCCAGATTTTTCGGTATTAAATAACAGCCCCAAAAATGGCGCTCCCTTGTCCAATGTCTTCAATATTGACTGCAAAATAGACCTGTACTCTCAAAATCACCAATCCCAATGCCTTAGAAACCAGGACTGAACCCCCAAATGCTTGAGAAATTGCAAGCCGCTGCCCAGAAATGGCTAACGCAGCCTTGCTGAAAGTAAACGAGGCTCCCACTATCAATTGTCAAATCCACGATTTTAATATTGGTGCCCAGATTAAATTTGCAGCTACTGGTAATTAAGGATTCGCCCCCCTAGCAGATGATGTGGGTATTGGATTGGACTCATTACCTTGCAATATAAAATGCAGTCACAAATAAGATCACTGCTGCTGTAATATGAGACGGCAGCCTCCAATCAAATCACTAACTTCCGTCAATAGCAGATCACAGATAATTATTGCCTCACAGAGCCAAACAATTTCCCATAATTATTCTTCTCCTTGATACAGAAAGAACAGTATGAGAATAGAGCAAATCTATTTGCAAATGCGATTCTTAAACCACCTTCAGAATTCAATCTTTCAGCAAGACAATAACTCCGTCACAGGAGACACAATTAGGGAGATATAATAAATATTTAGAATATCACAAATCACTATACTTCAGCAGTGAATTGTCCACTCAACTTCAGATCCTTTTACTTCAAGAAGGGCACAAGAACAACCTCAGGAAAAGCCACAAAGGCATCAAAACAAATAAAATATCCAAGCATGCTTTTCCCAATGAAATGAGCTCCTATATATAATCCTTTGTTGGTCAAAGTTTCCTAAGAACTTCACTTTAGAAATTGTGGAAGTTTCCCAAAAGAACTCAACACTAGAAACTTTCCAACACACTTTTTAGAAATATCTCTTAATGTCATTATTATAATAATATAAACATTATTATAATAATGCAATGAATAAATAAGAGCTTATACAATTATTAACCTTATTTACTGTAGGTGACGACCAACTGCCAAAGCCACCCACTGCATTGCCACAAATAGCAACCGCCAAAAATAACAACTGCCAAAAATAGACCTACTAAAAATAGTAAGTCCACAGCTGGGACCCCCAAAATACCTTGTCAGCTCACGAGGGTCGCTATTATGAGCTAACTCCATCAACTGCACAGACTTGCCAAAAATAGGGACATTACAATCCTCTCTCCCCAAAATTGCTTGTCCTCAAGCAATCCGGTATCATATAAAAACCTCCACCAGGATCCCATAAGAAGCAATTGATGCCCCTGTCCTCATTGAACCAACTAAATGCCAATACCATCATTAGAAAAAATAACATGACTTGCAATATAGCACTAAATACCTGTGTTGGTGATGTAAAAGTCAGAACATCACTAACAGACAAATCCATAGGAGATCTCAACACACTCTCCTTCATTATACCTACCTAATCATCCTGTCGACAATCCAACTTAGGCTCAGACCAACTCTGTACCTGATGCAAATCCTGAACATGTGAGTCCAATACCAAACTATAAATAGTCATCACCGTGTAAACTCTATCCTCAGTATGATCATCCCCATCAACATCCTCATGCTGCTGTGATGACTCATCCTCAATCATATTAGTGTAAACCCACATACCACGATTCGCTGCTCCTTTCGACCTCAACGCACAAGTATGACCTTTAGAGAAAGGCCCCTTGCACCAACAATAACAAAGTTGACGCCTCTTCAAATCCTCTCTAGAAATATCATCAGACATCCCCACTAACTTACTCTTGTCCTCAACAATTGATGGGGGCTCATCATCGGGTGGAAGAGTAGAAGATTTTGAAGCAACCTTGCTTCAAGAAGAGGACTCCAAGTCCTGTGCCTTCTGCATCGCTACCTGTAGAGAAGTTGGGTCCAATGACTTCACCCATCCACGAAGTGGCTGAGTCAATCCCTCCATAAATAACATTACTCTTCGAAATGTCATAAACCATGACTGAAAGCCTCCTTCCTATCAAATTTCTCGATCAGGCAATCCACGAAGTCTTGATAGGAAGTTATCTGATCGTGTTGCAAAGAAACTAACCCATGGTACCACCAATCATGGGCAGCTCCATCCATATGGAAAACTCCAAATCTGATAGCATCCACCTCTAACATAGGATGCAAAGCCAAATATCTATCGAGCTTATGAATCCAAGCTTGAGCTGTAACTCTCCTGGTACCATCAAAGTGCTCCAATGTCATCTTATTGGCAACTTGCTGTAACTCAGTCTGTCGAGGTCATTGTCTCCCAAGTGCCAACCTTGCTTTGGAATGCTCCCGTTTTTGAGTTAGGAATCTATCAAAATTCAAATGATCTTTAATAGCTTGCGGTAAAGCATCCCACTCCGTAAAGTGTGCCATCACGTTGCTAGCAAAAGGAGCGGGCGACCTTAGACTCAATATTGACCGCATCCACCTCAGGTCTCAGAAACGTGGGCCTGTGTGGCCTATCATAAGTGCCAGAATGCATGTCAGCTCGGTCAACTAATCCACCACAATCCTCAACTCGAATCCAATCTACATCTTTGAACCTATCACTATCTCAGGTTCTATCCTCGACTCGAGATCTATGAGAACCAACAAAAACATCTTGAGCTCTCTCCCTACTCTATCTGCGAGGGAGTGCTATTTGCTGCAAGGTGATAGACAACTGTTTCAATACACCTGTCATTTTTTGTTGTCCAACTACTAGGTTCCTAAATGTTTGCATAGCCTCTCTGTCAACATCAACGTCTCTAACTCCTGACTTGCTTGAACCACTTGGACTACCAACAGAACCAAACTGTATCTTAGGTTCACCTTCCCTAGGTGGACTGGTACGTCCTCTTTGGGTATAGTGCATACCTGGGACACATCTCCTTTCATCAACCATGATACTAAATAGAAATAACGGATCAAATACTGACTGCAATTCTAACCAAGCACTGACCACTATCAGTTTGGAGCCCAATTCCTGCAGGCTGGTAGGAAACCACTTTGATACCACTGTAATAACCCTCCTCAATTATCATTCATTATTCTAACATAGCATTTAACTGAAATGAACTCTAATGTTCGTAGATTTGTAATTGCAACTTTTCCAAACTTAAGGTAAGGCAATTCTTCCACATAGCAATAGTGTTGATCAAACCAATTCAGTTTGCAATGTATGATTTTCAAATTGTTCACTTGTCAAATGAAAACCAGAAGTCTGAATACTAATTCACACACTAAATCTGAATTTTATTGCTAACGCAGTCCTTGCTGGTAATACAAATTGCTTGCATCATTATTACTAGTAAAGAAAATTCAAATAACATTCACAAGGAACCTGATTATTTGCCCAGATTTTTCGGTATTAAATAACAGCCCCAAAAATGGCGCTTCCTTGTCCAATGTCTTCAATATTGACTGCAAAATAGACCTGTACTCTCAAAATCGCCAATCCCAATGCTTTAGAAACCAGGAATGAACCCCCAAATGCTTGAGAAATTGCAAGACGCTGCCCAGAAATGGCTAACGCAGCCTTGCTGAAAGTAAACGAGTCTCCCACTATCAATTCTCAGACCCACGATTTTAATATTGGTGCCCAGATTAAATTTGCAGCTACTGGCAATTAAGAATTTGGCCCCCCTGCAGATGACATGGGTATTGGATGGACTCATTACCTTGCAATACAAAACAGTCACAAATAAGATCACTGCTGCTGTAATATGAGACGGCAGCCTCCAATCAAATCACTGACTTCCTTCAATAGCAGAGCACAGATAATTATTGTCTCCACAGAGCCAAACAATTTCCCATAATTCTTCTTCTTCTTGATACAGAAAGAACAGTAGGAGAATAGAACAAATCTATTTGCAAATGCGATTCTTAAACCACCTTCAGAATTCAATCTTTCCGCAAGACAATAACTCCCTGTCACAGGAAACACAATTAGGGAGATATTTTAAATATTTAGAATATCAAAAGTCACTATACCTCAGTAGTGAATTGCTCACTCAGCTTCAGACCTTTTTACTTCAGCAAGGGCACAAGAACAACCTCAAGAAAAGCCACAAAGACATCAAAAGTAAATAAAATATCCAAGAATGCTTTTCTCGATGAAATGAGCTTATATTTATAATCCTTTGTTGGCCAAAGTTTCCTAAAAACTCCACTTCAAAAGTTGTGGAAGTTTCCCAAGACAACTCAACACTAGAAACTTGCTAACACACTTTTTAGAAATATCTCTTCAATGTCATTATTATAATAATGCAACTTAATAATTAATGAATAAATAAGAGCTCATGCAATTATTTACCTTATTTATTACAAGTGACGATCAACTGCCGAAGCTACCCGCTGCACTGCCAAAAATAGACCTACTAAAACTAGTAAGTCCACAGTTGGGACCCCCAAAGCACTTTGTTAGCTCAGGAGGGTCGCTATGATGACTAACTCCATTAATTGCACAAACTTGCCAAAAACGAGGACATTACAATAAGATTTTGAGAACAAAATTGAAACACGTGCACCTCAAACTCTCTAGCACTTATTTCACCTTGCATACACAAATTGTGAAAATAAAAGCAGCACAAAGTGTGCAAATTATCTCCTCATTTGTGTGTTCTACAATAGCTTCTAGTTTGATAAGCAACTCAAGTTTTGCAATAGAAAATTTGGAAACAAATTATAATTCCAAACACAATATGCAACTTAAGGGGCTTTCTAATGAATGGTTCATAAGGCACAAGACTTGGTGAAGGTTTTGCAAATGTGGTTGCAAGCAGAGTGGGTTTAACCATGGAGGAAACTTTGTAGCTAAGCGCGCTCAAGTTGGATTAGTACTGGGATGGTTGACCTCCCGGGAAGTCTTGGTGCTTCACCTCTGTGAGCATCACCTAGATCCAATAAGTGCTAACTGTTCCATTTATTCTCATGAGAGATGCACTCGTGTCAATCACTACTCATGAAACATGGGTCAAAGAGTTTGACTCAAAAGCTACACAGTTAAATCCTGATAGCAATATCACAATGTGATTACATGTTACAACTTTGCAGGTGATACTATCACATGCAATTACAACTAGTTAACTGTTCCATTTATTCTCATGAGAGATGCACTCGTGTCAATCACTACTCATGAAACATGGGTCAAAGAGTTTGACTCAAAAGCTACACAGTTAAATCCTGATAGCAATATCACAATGTGATTACATGTTACAACTTTGCAGGTGATACTATCACATGCAATTACAACTTGTTACCCAATTATATGTAATTGTTTGACAAAACCTATTCATAAAGCAATAGAAAATGACCAAATGTTTGACAAGACACGACTTCTACTACATCATCTTCTGTCTATCTTCATTCTGCTGCAAGATGCTCTGTGTTTGAAATGTTCAAGTAGGGTGAAAGCATCATGGGCTGGAATATGAATCTGCATCCTTGATTGTTCTGTATTGACCCTATGATTATAAGCTTTCTTGTTCTGCATTGACCCTCTGATTATAAGCTTTCAATTATGTTGACTTCACCAAGAGCCCACCAAATTATTAAGGAAAAATCTTTTATAATGTTTAGAACATTTACATAAGCATTTAAATCACTTTGAAAGTGATTAAAATATTTTGAATTTCACCTCTATATGGAACCCGCCATCTCACCCATTTTTAGGAATATCATCTTACATCATCTGGAATATTATTTTAAAATCATTACCATTCAAGCCAAGTTGATTTAAAATATTTAACAATTGGAACTTAAAATGAGATACCTCCAAGTGCCATGATGTGTGCTGGGCCCAATGTGGGCCCAGCTAAATAAATTCATTTGAAAACAACTGGACCCAGAAAGCTTTGAAATTAGAATTACATGTATTCTGGAGTGAAATGAAATGGGAAATCAATCAAAATCTGATTTTTGACTCGTTCTGCAAATGCAGGCCAAGTCACCTCTGGGATTTCCTTCAAAATCACATCAAACATGCTTCTGAAGTTATAAGATCTGTTAGACCTGGTTACTGTTGATAATAGAATTGCATGTGCCAGATGATTGACACGACAAAATTTGGAATTCGAAATCTTAATAGGAAAGGTTGCCCACTTCATTTTGTCTGCAACTACACTTGTCATATGGCATTCGATCCTTGCAAGCTTCCTGCCCTGAAAAGATATTAAACTTCATCCTGGGAGGTTGCCACTTGGCATGGGTGTTCATTGAGATAGAATAAGCAAGTGTGCCAAAGGGATTTTCTGAACTCCATTTTATGTGCCAGATATTCAAGGCCAAACTTGTCCTTTCTGCAATTTCCTGCAACAAACTGTTATAAACTACATTTGGTTTGCCTTCAAAAAAATTGTCAAACTTGACTGTGAGATCCTGCAATCATGTGCGAGCATATTGCTATGAGGATAATCATAGGAAGCAAACCTTTTCATAAGATCCTTAGCCAATTTTAAAGTGCAGTCCTCTGGAGTAGGCCGTCTGATAAAGTTAACACTGATCGACAGATTACAAAAATCTTCATTTGCTTTTAAGCTTGCAGAAATATCAAGCAAAGTGCTGGGGTTATGGAAATGAACATGGATGTACATATAGAGTTGACAATTGCAGGAGAGTTTGACATTACTCTCAAATGGTAGGGGAATGTAAACCCCCAAACTTGACAAATATGATAATGTGTAGACAACAAACACTTTCAAAACCCAAAGACTTGCCAACTCAAGAATTTATCAAATCTGATTGTGGGGGGCTAGAAATGCCCATGTGGACTTGTTTATAGCAGATGAACATACTTCCGAGGTGGTGTTATATGACAGTCACAGGATTGCAAGATATACACCTCCAAAGTGGGCTACCCAAGCAAATTCGCAACACTTCAAAGACTGCAACTGACTTTTCACATCATGGGCACTTACAAATTTTGTGAGAATTTGGAGTGCTAACACAGCATCTGCAGAATCCTTTGTCTTGTGTTTGTCATCTATTAATAAGATGATCCTCTTAATGAACTGATTTCTTTTGTAACTATATTGTACTATTATTTATTTATTTTAATATTTTAATATTAATATTTATCTATTAAATTCTCTTTTAGGAAGGGGACATCATAGTCCACCTTCGCCAAAATTGCTTTCCTCAAGAAATTTTATATTTTCTCCTGATGACTTGATGGTAGACTTTCCTCTCATTTTCTAGAGAAATGATGTTTAAAGTTAGACCATCTCATAACAATGCCAATCAAAATTGCTATAATTAGGTTTGCATGATAACATGCCTCAAATTCATCTCTATTTAGTTAGTTCTTATTCTAGATAAACCAAAGTAGAACCACACATGGAACATACTGTTGAAAATATGTAATATATGCATGGATATATGAAGACACGAGCAGGGCATACATGAAGGATACACATTAATGAATGAAGGCACAGAGCATACGTGAAGTATAGACACTAATGCATGAAGACGGGGAGCAAACACAGATTATCTACATACTCCAGACATTGTTCAATTCCTTCTTATTGACTAGAATGGTTTATTGATTTATATTTACTCTATAGGACTACAGGATCATAACTTTGACACCATTTATAATGTGCCCTTCTAAATTTAGCCAAAAATTTATTTCTTCATTATGCTCTTGGAACCTTGGTTATTTATATTTACTGTATAGGACTATAGGATCATAACTTAGACAGCATTTATAATGTCCCCTTATAAATTGAGCCAAAAATTTATTTCTTCATTATGCTCTTGGAACCTTAATTATTAATCTTGCAATCACATAGGGAACAAAATTACATACACAAATCTATACAAGCTAATAATATTAGTTAGCTTAATAGATATGAAGTTAAATGCAATCACTCTATGCTATTGAAGAAATCTTGAATTGTCATGTACCCTCTTTAACTCCGTCTAGCAGAGACTTGTGAGTCAGCTTATTATGGGGTCTTGTAAGCTGACAGGGTTGGATAGAGACTTAGTATGGTTATACAGTGTTGGGAATTTGGTGTTTTGGCAGTTGTTCAGTTTGGATACGTTCCTTGTTTTTAGGAGGCAATTCCTAAAATTATGGGGTTATTCCTACTTTTTAGGAGGGATGATCATGCCCAGGGTTGGATCTCCATGAGATGATTCCTTGTGTTCAGTTTCAGAGGAATAGGGTTTGTTTCCTAAGTTTTAGGAGCATCGCTAGATTTTAGGGATGAGATTGCCAGTGGATCCTTGATTTCCAACTTCAGTCATAGATAGGTGACAGGATGATTTCATGCTTTGTGGTGTCATTGGGGGCATTTTGTAGCTACTTGGGTTATATTTTTAATATTTCCTAAGTTAGCGTTTAATAATTAAATAAGGCTAAGTTATAGCCATTTTGGAGCAATAAGGGGTTTTTGGCCTCATTTGGATGCATATTCCTTGGTGTAATAGCTCGTTGGAAAGGTCTTGAACTTTTCTAAATATTTCTCTTTTGACTCAGAGCATTTCGGTGAACGAATTTCTTTCTATTGGGAAAAAGGTCATTTTCTAAATACTTGACCACTTAAAAAATGAGAAATATATTAATTTATAACCCAACGCCACATGGAGACACTTTTAGGGTTCAAGCTAAGTATGGTGGGTAATAAGGCGGTAAAGACAAAGTTCCAAGGCATTATTGATATATTACATCTTGGATTTGTGATTTGGGCTCTAATTGAGCTTTTAGCACTTGGGACGCCAAGCCCACTTGCTTTGCCTGTTTGGGACATAGCCCCAAAACAGTGGTTTGGATTCGTTGCAGTCAGAAGCATCTTGGAGATTGTGCATTGTTTCTTCTAGGGAACGCAGTATTGATTCAGAGTTTTAGCTGGGGTTTGGGCATTCTATCCACGTGTGGGCACTTTGCAGTTGTACGACAACACCTGACAGCCATATTCTTTCCCACGTGCAACATTTGAGAGCTGGAACCTGGCCGTAGCTTTCTTTTGGGCTCATATTTCTCCTTCATGTCTTTAGGTTGGGTTTATCCTTGGTTGTAATCATCTGGATATTATTGTAAATCTTCATCTGGTTACAAATTAAGCTTTATATTCACAAATCTGCTTGAAGCAAAATTGCTTTGGTTGTATTTAGAATACATTTTCAGAACTGGTTCATGTTATTGTACTTCTGTTATTACTTATTGAAAAATCATCAAAAACATAAAACAATCAAACCCTTCTGCAACTTCCATCTAGCTCTACAAGAAAATTTTAATAAACAAGGAAAACAAATTTAAAACTAATAAAATTACAGCAGATCAGCAGAAGAGATCCATCAGGGACCGTTCAGTGGTATTAGAGCTATGCTTCTTGCTAGCCTATTAGGATAAATAGATTTATTTCTATGCATCCGGGAAGAGCTGATGTAAACAGATATTATACACGCAGAAGAGTTCAAAACAAGTGTGAGTTTAGAATACACCTGGAACCTACTATGGCAGAAGAACAGGTGGGCGGTAGATGGAATCAGGATGATGAAGAGAGAGAGAGATGGTGTGGACCCTATTCACTACTCAACCCAGGATCGCCCAGGCTTTAGATAGATTATAGGATACCTTGGAGCGTTTGGAGATGGGTGGACATAGAGGCAGGCAAAGTAGATCAGTTTTAATGGTTGGTAGTCATCATAGCCATCAGTCCCATTCTTCAGTTGGGAGCTCCCTTCATTCCTCTAGGCGGCATCACCATTGTACACCTACTACGAATAGACCATTGCTTCCTCAGTTCATACTAGGTGAACAGGAAGTACAGGTGGAACCACTAGAGGTGGGGTTCCAGGAGTCAGTTTTGGCGGCCACAGCTGAGTGGAGAGCTCTGCCCCCTGAGGTTAGGGATGTCTTCCCTCTTTCCTAGTATTGTGCATAGCATAGAGATATAGCTAGGTTCAGGGGAGATCGTGGTTATAGACCACTGCAATAGCAACAGAACTATGACCTCAATAGAGTTATTAGGAAGATCACTTTGACTACATATAATGGTTCAAGAGATACGAGTGCACGAGCTTGGGTTCACAAGCTAGATATATATCTTTCCTTACGGCCCATGCTTGAGCGTGAGGCTATTCAGTTTGTTGTGTTGCATCTAGAGGGGATTGCCTATGATTGGTGGCACCATGGATTGGTCACCTAGGATCACGCCTTCGTACATTCCTATGCTAAGTTCACTGAGCGACTCATTACATGGTTTGAGTGTAAGGATACAAAACTTTACTATAGAGTTGGCTCATCTAAGACAAACTAGTCATGCAGAAGCTTATATTAATGAGTTCTAGTGTATTGTGGTTATGGTACCTGATATGTCCCAAAAGCGCAGTGTGATGCTATTCATTGAGGGATTGCAGGACAGGCTTAAGGGATTGGTTCGTGCTTTCTAGCCTACCACTGTTGAGGATGCTATTGATGTGACATTGAGATTTGATACCGCTCCTACTTATCCATCGGATAAAAGGCCATTCAGAGATTCACGGCCTTCACAGAAGGCCAACACCTCCCAACTTAGGGATGGTCAGTTAGCTAGACCTCCTAGGATGGACCCAGAGACACAAAATGATTTGAGGAGGAAGAAACTATGCTTGTCATGCAAAGAACCT
Organism: Cupressus sempervirens; assembly: GCA_028749045.1. Classification (NCBI taxonomy): domain Eukaryota; kingdom Viridiplantae; phylum Streptophyta; class Pinopsida; order Cupressales; family Cupressaceae; genus Cupressus; species Cupressus sempervirens. The sequence goes on from CM053792.1 coordinate 518,876,130, forward strand.
TGGGAGCTCGGGCACCGTTGCATGGGTAAAGGAAAGGTTCATTTGATTGAGGTGACTTTTGAGTTAGGAGATGAGAATGTGCCCAACACTAATGTTGAGGATAGTATAGAGGATGTTGAGCAGGTACAGACACAGTTGGAGTTAGATACCCTTGAGCCCATGGCATTAGCCAAAGTAGCTATGGCTACCCTCTCCAGCTATCCTAAGTTTCATGCCTTCTGGTTGAGAGGTACACTAAAAGGCGAGTGGGTCACAAGCTTGGTAGACACAGGTGCTACGCATAACTTTATTGATCAAAAGTTGGTTGAGAGGTGTGGGTTACAATATGAGGAGTTTGGTGGTCTCGGAGTGAAGGTGGCAAATGGTGCAGTTTTGGGTTGCACCAAACGGATTCCAAAGCCTAGTATTCAGATTGGGGATTATATTTTGACTGATGATTTTTATGTGCTTCCTATAGAGGACTATGATGTGGTTTTGGGCATGCAGTGGTTATAGGGTATTGGGCGTTACATTATTGATCACCACCGTATTCAGCTACAGTTCCTTTCTGGGGGGAAGAAGATTATTTTGAGGGCAGCTTCAAATGGTGGACCTAGAGAGGTGACTTCTCGTAGGATGGAGACTATCCTTTGGCATAATGATGTGCTTTGGGCTACGCATTGTTTGGTTAAGTCCAAAACACCCACACCTCAGGATGATCGTGTATTTCATGTTGACATTCAGTTAGTGATAGATCATCACGAGAGAGTTTTTGGTGACATACCTCTTGGAGTGCCTCCAGATAGAGGTTTTGAGCATGGTATAGATTTGGAGGATGGAGCAAAGCCAGTAATGACTACACCATATCGTCATCCTAGGGCCTATAAGGATGAAATTGAGAAGACTATTCATGAATTGTTGGATATGGGTTTCATTCGGCCAAGTTCTAGCCCCTTCGCTTCTTCAGTAGTGGACTCTACGGATGTGTGTAGATTATAGAGCATTGAACAAAAGGACAATGAAGAATAGATATCCTATTCTACGCATTGATGAGTTGTTGGATGAGCTTCATGGAGCTATTTACTTCTCTAAGATTTTTTATTGCTCAGGCTACTATTAGATACGTGTACGAGCAAAGGATGTACACAAGACTGCCTTCCGTTGTCACTATGGACACTACGAGTTTCTGGTAATGCCCTTTGGCCTTACCAACGCACCAACTACTTTCCAATCCTGTATGAACCATATTTTCAACAAGCAGTTGAGGAAGTCAGTTCTAGTATTTTTTGACGACATATTGATTTATAGTGGTACTTGGGAGGATCATATCAGACATGTTGAGGAGGTACTTAGCATAATGGAGAGTCAGTCCCTATTTGCTAAGTTATCCAATTGTGAGTTTGGATTGAGGGAGGTATTATATTTGGGTCATGTGATCAGTGCTGATGGGGTGAAGGTGCATGAGGAGAAGATTCAGGTGATTCAGAATTTACCCAACTCTTAGAACATTACTGAGTTACATGGATTCCTTGGTTTGTGTGCTTATTACAGAGGCTTTGTGAAAGGTTTCTCTCAGTTGGCAGCACCTTTGACAGATCTCAAAAAGAAAGGGGCGTTTAGATGGACAGAACTAGCACAGGGGGTCTTTGATAGACTCAAGGAGGTTATGAGTACTTGTTCTATTTTGGCACTACCTGATTTCTCGCAGCCATTTGTCCTAGAGTGTGATGCTTCGGGCTTGGGTATAGGAGCAGTGTTGATGCAGAATAGACACCCCATTGCCTATGTGAGCAGGAAGTTGCAAAACAATGAAAGGTTTTACTTTACCTATGACAAGGAAATGTTAGCTATTATGCATGCATTAGCCAAGTTCAGGTAGTATCTTGTTGGCAACAAATTTGTGGTAAGAAATATTTCCTAAATCGAACAGAGCTCAATGATCGACAACAAAAATGGGTTAGGAAAATATAGGCTTATGACTTCGATATCGAATTCATAAAGGGGAAGAATAATATTGTAGCTGATGCACTCTTTAGGAAACCCTCATTGGCTGCCCTATGTTCACTGAGCGAGATTTCAGCAAATTGGAAGGCTCAACTTTTAGTTGAGTACTCCAAGAATCAGCATGCTTGTGAGATCATGAAGGGTTTGATAGTGGATGACAGATATAGTGTGGTAGATGATATTATCTACTACAAGGGCAGGGTTTATCTTGTTCCGGGTTCTCAATTGAAGGAACAAATTTTGCATGCTCTCCGTGATACTCCTACAGCAGGATATCCAGGATATGGTAAGACTTACAGGGAGGTTCGCGAGAGATTCTCTTGGAAGGGTCTCAAAGATGATGTTTTACACCATGTCCATGAGTGTATGACTTGTCAGCAGAACAAGTCGGAGCATACCTTCCTATTATTGCAGCTCTTACCTATACCAGAATAGAAGTGGACAGGGATCTCTATGGATTTCATTATAGGTCTTCCTCGGGTTCAGGGGAAAGATAGTTTTTATGTTGTTGTGGATAGGCTAACCAAGTATGCCCACTTTTTTCCCATTGCATTAGATTTTATAGCCTCACAAGTGGCTGAGTTATTTTTTAGAGAGGTGTTTAGACTCCATGGTCTTCCCAAGACCATTGTGAGTGACAGGGACAACATGTTCATGAGTTCCTTTTGGCAAGAACTTTTCAAGCTAACAAGCACTGTGTTGACACTTAGTACTAGTTACCATCCTCAAACTGATGGATAGACCGAAATAGTCAACAAGTGGGTTGAGGGATATTTGCGTAACTATGTGTGCGTAACTATGTGTCAGGGCAGCAAAAAGCATGGGTACGTTGGTTGTATTTGGGCGAGTATTGTTATAATAGCATGCACCATATGTCGATTGGCATGACGCCTTTTAGAGCTATCTATGGATACAAGGCATTATCTTTCATTGATTTGGCACTTAGTGACAGTAGGGTACTCTTGGCTCAGGATTGGTTACAGGAGAACCAAGATATCATGAGATCTCTCAAGGAGAATTTACAGCAGGCTCAGAATTAGCAAAAGATATACACTGACAGGCACAGGATTGACAGAGCATTTAAGGTGGATGATATGGTCTTTTTGCACTTACAACCATACCGACATAGCACCCTAAAAGGTGGGGGGGGAGCTGAAAAGCTCCAACCACGTTTATATGGTCCATACCGGGTCATCAAGTGAGTGGGGGAGGTTGCATATGAGGTTGAGTTACCACTTGGCAGCAGAATTCATAATGTATTCCATGTATCTTGCTTGAAAAAGACACTTGGACAACATATTATAGTTTCACCTAAGTTACCTCTCATGGATGAGGAAGGTAAATTGATTTTGGTTTCTGATGAGATTTTGGAGGTAAGGGAATGGTGGTTGAGAAGCAGGATGATTCGAGAGTATTTGGTACAATGGAGAGATCTTCCCATAAAGGATACCACTTGGGAAGGTGAGACCATTTTATAGCATCCAGCATTATAGTTGCTTGTGGGCAAGCATCTTCGAGAGGACTGTCATGTCCCCTCTTTAAATCCGTCTAGTAGATGTCGTCAGTAGAAATTGTGTATCAGTCGACGGGTCCCTTTGGAAAGGAAATTGTGTATCGGCCGACGGGTCCCTTCGGAAAGATTTTTGTTATGTAGTGACATGTTGTATGTGGCTGACGGACTCCTTCGGGAATGTTCTTCGAAAAGTATTTATAACCCTTTCGAGAAGCAGTGTATTTATGAGATCATTAAAGCATAATGTAATGTTCTGGCATATGCGAATAATAATAAGAAGAGTTTTGCTGTTTGTGTTCGTGTTCACTATCTGTGTGCGTTTCTTAATTAACCTATGCCGTAAACATTTGGCGCTGTTGCTCGATGGACCTGGTACGGTGACAGGCAAATGAAGATTAAATGCCGAATTAGTTGAACAAGAATAAGAATAAGTTGAAGGAAAATGATGAATTACGCGCAGCACAGGAAAATTTAATTTTGGCACAACAGGCTGAACGCAGACGGAGATTTCAGCAAGTTACTGACAGACACAAAAGCATTGAAAAATTGTTGGAAGAGACTCGACAGCGGCTCGATTTGGTGGAAGAAGCAAGGGAGGAGTTTTTGAACTTGCATACGCCACGGGAAGAGAATCCTGATAGAAGGAGATCAACTTGCACGACTCTAAGTACCGAAGAAGCACGAGCGTGGAGTGACCTCTTCGTCCGAGATATACTTTCGGAACAAACAATTTCGGTTGACGAACCCTCTTCTTCACCAAACAGCGCGGAAGTCAAAAATAGCGCGGGTGTTGCAAATAGCACGGGTGTTGAAAACAGTGCGGAAGCCAAAAACAGCGCGGGGGTGCGGAACAACGCGAGTGTGCAGAATAGCGCGGGTGTTGGAAATAGCGTGGGTGTGCAGAATAGCGCGGGAACTCAGAACAGCGCGGGTGCTCAAAATAGCGCAGGAGTGCAAAACAGTGCAGGTACACAACAAAACCCCAACCATACAGTGATAATGGCAGGTCCGAAAGAAAAGTTGCCTAAATTTGATGGTGATGAAGCAACTGATCCCATTTGACATTGTAAAACATGTGAAACGATCTGGAGGGCAAATGGCATAACAGATACAAATGAATGGATCCGACAATTTCCTGCTACCTTACAGGGTGTTGCGATTGATTAATTTACTGATACTGATCCACAAAAGTTAAATAGTTGGGATAACATTAAGAAGGAGTTCATCGCAGAATTTCAACTTTTGCGTGACGATAATGAAATTGTAGTGGAGATATTCAATACCAAGCAAAAGAAGAATGAAACTGTACGGGTCTTCGCTAGGAGGTTGAAGGACTTAATCAGTAAAATGGAGAATAAGCCGGCAGATGGGCTCCAAAAAAGATGGTTCATTGAAGGCCTTCACCCGATGCTGCGGAAAAAATGAAGATCGTGCCACCATCGACATTTACTAAAGCATACAATCGGGCATTGAACCTCGAAAGTGAACAGAAGACAAAGAAGAAGAAGAAGACAACTCATCCGATTCAGATGACGATGAGCCTTCAAGAGAAGATAGCAGCGACGATGAAGGCAGCGGCAAGAAAGTCCGTTCTCTTCAGAAGGACATGCTTTGGATGATGAAGGAGTTCAAGAACATGAACAAGGAGACTAAGGGCAATGACCTATGGTGCACAGAGTGCAAGAAAGAAGGCCATACGAAGGGATCCTGCCCGAAAGATCAATTTTGTGAGATTTGCCAGATTATGGGACACTCGGTAAAGGAATACCCTTTCAATTTGAAAACAAGAACACCGCAGCAAGTGTTCCTGACACAGGAAGCTTGCACATCAGGAGGGAACGAAAATGCAAACATTGATGGTGCCACTTCGGGTGGGTACAGGAATAATAGCAGAGGGCAAACAAACAACAATAGTGGCACCAACAATAATGGCGGAAGGAGTCGAATTCAGTATGATGCGAATGGTCGGCCAATTGTTCAATGTCGCGCATGCAATCTGTGGGGTCATTTTGCCCGAGAGTGCACAACGGAAAACACATCGAAGTTGTTATGCAGATGGTGTGGACCTGGCGATCATGACGATGCTAAGTGCTCGAAGTCTGGAGTAAACTTGATTACTGTTGGGATGGATGAGGAAGAAGTTCTGGCAATCACTCGAAAGCAGGCAAAGCTATGCCCCGATCTGACGGAGGAAAAGAAGAGACTAGAGGAAGCACGGGCAGAGATCCAAAGAGCAACGCAGATAGAAACAACACACTTGAAGGACACGCCGAGTACCTCCGTACGGAACTGCACAGAACAGAATATTGTACGACAAATATTGCAAGCCGAGATACCTGTCAAGATAAGTGATCTGTTGCTCACTATGCCTTAGCTCTAATCGGCACTCACAAACATCCTTCCTGCTGCTCAACTACCAGGAGAACATGGAAGGAAGCAGGAAAGTGGAGCAAGTACAGTGGACAAAAAGGAGAAGGAAAGTGGCGCAAGTGCAGAAGATCCGATGCTGTTAGCTCTTTCATCCGGACGCTATCAGGTGGTTGTTGAAATGGGCATTCTTAGGACTGTGCTGATAGACACGATTGTGGACGAAGGGTCCGGTGTCAATGTGCTGTCAGAGGATACCTGGAAAGAGTTGGGACAACCAACATTGTGGCCACCTACCTTCCAGTTGTTAACAGCCGATCAACATGGAATCAAGCCATTGGGAGTACTCACAGCGCAACCAGTGACAATTGGAACACAACCGTTCCTGTTGGACTTTGTCGTGATCCCACTGAAGCGGAGAGGATATGATGCCATTCTGGGCCGAGGGTGGTTGATACAAGCCAAGGCAAAACACGATTGGAAGAAAAATACTTTATCACTTGAAAGCAAAGGCTGAAAGTTCTCATCGATCTACACACTCAGATGGTTGGAGACGAAGCTGTATCGTTGGATTCCGAAGGAGAAGAGGATGAGAGGAGGCAGAGTATGGAACCCGATAAGGAGGGGGTCTTATGATTGGAAGGAGATGACGATCTGGATTCAGTAAATGGTCTTTACCACTGGCAGATAGAGGATTACGAGCTCTTTCCAAGTTGTAATATGCTAAGGATCGATGAAGGTCCGAAGGAACACAGAGAAGTCGTAGGAGGAAATGAATGTCCGAAGGAATATGGAGAAGCTGAAGGAGGAAATGAATGTTCGAAGCAACACAGAGAAGTCGAAGAAGGGAACGTGGGTATGACTGAAGCTAAAGGAAAGAACATTCAGTACGAACCCGAAAGGAGGAAAGATTCCACTGTATGACCGCGCAAGAAGAAAGTATTATGTCGAACCACAGATATAGTACAAAGGTGCTAGCAGCAAGGAAGACACATCATATGGTCCGCACAGGAAACAAAGCAGAAGGGTTTAATAAAAGTTGTTGCAGTACGGAGTGGACGTGTTATTGACGGCCAAAAGGGGCAACTGATGGAGTCCATGGTACGGAGCTTCGGGAACAAACTGGGCAATATGGAAAATCGGATGGAGAGATCGTGTACCTTAAATAAACTTGATGAGCAACAGTTGCAGGAGTGGGCTACGGAGGTGACACAGAACAGGTGTAGAGCATGGCACGATAAGCACTTGAAACGGAACAAGTTTCAGACGGGGGAATGGGTGTTAAAGTATGATGGCCCAAATGAGATCATGCCAGGAAAGTTCAAAGTTAAGTGGGTCGGACCATATCAAATTCGGGAAGTAGGTGTTAACAGAGCAGTAAAACAATGGATGCTAGACGGAAGGGAAGTGTTCGATGTAGGAAACAGGTCAAAGTTGAATGTCTGCCATGAAAGAAGTAATGCACCTCCATGGACGAACAACTGAGAGAAGAAGACTGTAAGTGCTGTATATATGTAAATATTGTACATAGTTAAAAAAAAAAAAAAAAAACAAAAGAAAAAAAAAAGTGTGAAAAGTCACCGTACGGTTTTCAAGCTCCTTCACCATACGACATTTTTAAGAGCATCACTGTATGGCTTTTAAAAAAAAAAACTCCATGCACCATACGACTTTCAAGGTTTTGTGCGACTTTCACTTTGCAAAAAAAAAGAAAAAAGAAAAAAAGAGCAAATGCAGCGTACGGATTTCAAGTTCAACGTGCGGATTTGGAAGTTGTCTATTCTCATTGTACGGATTTCCATTGTGGTGTATGGATTTTGGAAATTAGTTGCTCTATGTGGGGCCGTACGGCTTTTAGAGCCCGTCTCCTCTAATGGCACCATACGGCAATTGGAGGATTACCTTCATGTACGAATTCCATACGAATCTGAAGATTAAATTTACTATTGCTGCCGTATGGATTTTGTATGCAATTGGAGGTTGTTTTTGGGCACCGTACGGACTTGTCTTTCATGATTTTATACTATCCGTACACTATACGGCTTTCTTATTCAAAGCATCGTGTGGCTCCTTTCAAGCACCGTACGGCTAAGTATCACGTTGCGCTTGCAAGAGTATGAAGGGTAGGGCGGAGTGCTTGTCTGGTATCTGAATTGTACAAACAATAAGGCAGGGTGAGGTAGTATGGTTCCACATAGCTAATCATTTGAGACCGTACGACGTGTAGCATTCACCTTGTAAGGAAAATCAAGTGGTACGGTTAGTGTAGACCAATGAGGAGGGCAGTACGGCCGCCTGGGAAGTAGAGAAATTCGTAGAACAATTGGTTCGTATAGAGAAATAAGTGACCTGATCTAACAGAGGAACAAATGGAGTCTACAGGAAGTAATCAGAGCAGCTAGCAAAAAAAAAAGAAAAAAAAGACGTCGACAAATCAAGAATGCTCAGAATGAGTATCAAATGATGCCACAGGGTAGAGGAAGAACCAACGATTGCCAGAAAGAGTGTAGAATCGGTAGAAAATGACAAAAAGGGTGTGTTCCGTGCAGTTTTGTGTGGGTTTCAGAGTGCTAATTTGGTCTTGGCGTCGACCCGGCCCTATACTACGACAAGGAGCATTTGGTGTTCTGGCAGTTGTTCAGTTTGGAGATGTTCCTTGTTCTTAGGAGGCAGTTCCTAAAATTATGGGGTTATTCCTACTTTTTAGGAGGGATGATCATGCCTAAGGTTGGATCTCCATGAGATGATTCCTTGTGCTCAGTTTCAGAGGAATAGGGTTTGTTTCCTAAGTTTTAGGAGCATCCCTAGATTTTAGGGATGATATTGCCAGTGGATCCTTGATTTCCAACTTCAGTCACAGACAGGTTACAGGATGATTTCATGGTTTGTGGTGTCATTGGGGCAATTTGTAGCTACTTGGGTTATATTTTAAATATTTTTTAAGTTGGCGTTTAATAATTAAATAAGGCTAAGTTATAGCGATTTTGGAGTAATAAGGGGTTTTTGGCCTCATCTGAATGCATATCCCTTCGTGTAATAGCTCGTTGAAAAGGTCTTGAACTTTTCTAAATATTTCTCTTTTGACTCAGAGCATTTCGGTGAACGGATTTCTTTCTATTGCGAAAAAGGTCATTTTCTGGATACTTGACCACTTAAAAAATGAGAAATATATTATTTTATAACCCAATGCCACATGGAGACACTTTTAGTGTTCGAGCTAAGTATGGTGGGTTATAAGGAGGTAAAGACAAAGTTCTAAGGCATTATTGACATATTACATCTTGGATTTGTGATTTGGGCTTTGATTAAGCTTTCAACACTTGGGACGCCAAACCCACTTGCTTTGCCTATTTGGAACGTAGCCCCCAAAGCAGTGGTTTGGATTCGTTGCAGTCAGAAGCATCTTGGAGATTGTGCATTGTTACTTTTGGGGAACACAGTATTGAGTCAGAGTTTTAGTTGGGGTTTGGGCATTCTATCCATGTGTGGGCACTTTGTAGCTGTATGGCAGCACCTGGCAGCCATATTCTTTCCCGCATGCAGCATTTGAGAGCTGGAACTTGGTCGTAGCTCTCTTCTGGGCTCATATTTCTCCTTCACGTCTTCAAGTTGGATTTATCCTTGGTTGTAATCATCTGGATATTATTGTAAATCTTCATCTGGTTACAAATTAGGCTTTATATTCAAAAATCTGTTTGAAGTGAAATTTCTTTGGTTGTATTTGGAATACATTTTCAGAACTTGTTCATGTTATTGTACTTCTGTTATTACTTATTGAAAAATCATCAAAAACATAAAACAATCAAACTCTTCTGCAACTTCCGTCTAGCTTTGGAAGAAAATTTTAATAAACAGGGAAAACAAATTTAAAAATAATAAAATTACAGCAGATCAGCAGAATAGATCCATCAGGGATCGTTCATGAACACCTGGGATTGAGTGATGATAGGTTTGGCCAAGCCAAGACAAACCAAGCTCAATAATGAAACTTTGGCTCCCTTGGCCTTGGTGGCTTGACTTTGTCATCGGCATGAGGTGGCCTACTTAGTGGGACGCTTGCCTTGCTTCTTATTTATGCTTCATCCCTTGTAGTTGATTGGCTCAACATAGTGGGAACGATGGAGAGATCGTAGTGGAGGACTTGAATTGTCCATTCAAAGCTGAAGTGTGGGACTTTGACTCTCTTGGCCTTGGTTGCAAGATCTTGACATCCACCAAGGTGGCCTACTTAGATGATAATTTTATACCCTCTTATTTATATTTCCTATAGTTAATTAGCTCATCATAGTGAAAATGGTGGTAAGATCATAGTGGGGTCCTCAACTCTTCCAATCTAAGCCTAAGAGTGGGTCTTAGACCCTCTTGGCCTTGGTTATTCATTAACTACAATAAACTTACAATTGTTAATGATCTATGAAAGGACGCCTTTCAATCTCATGTCTTGTCCCTTGACAATCAGTTGTATATAATGATGCTCAATAACTCTTGAAGAAGGCATCAAATATTTATCTATGTTTTCTTATTGATGGCGCCCAAATTTTTGCGAAATTTATGGTCTCTATTTGTGAAGTAATATTGGAGATATTGAAAAGGTTATTGTTAATCTCATTTATATATGACAAAGCTTGCTAAAGACATGAGGTTGTAATGTCAAACATGGACAAACCTTACTCAAAGGTGCCTGAGAGTTATCACCAGCGTGCTTCAGTATAACATCATCCTTGACCTGGCCACATTTCCAAAAGAGATCTTGATGGGCTTATCATGGTAAAAAGAATTGAAACGGAACGCAATGGTTGTCTCTGATAAATAGAGTTTCTTGATTCAAGACCCAATTGATATTCTTCTAGCTTTGTCTAAAGAAAAAGTCTAGTTTAAGGATATTGTGCTGGACAGTTTAAACTGAGAAAAAATACACAAATATTTATCTAGCTATGTGTATGAATGTGTGCACATATTGCACTCTTAATATTGTGAATAGGAAGAAGTTAATAAATAAATCAAAAACTGGTTTGCCAGGGATGAGAGCTAAACTTGAATTAATGGAGCAAAGCCATTACCAGTTTACAGAAAAAGACAATAAATATACTGGGCAGGTTTCATGGAGTTGCAGTTACTCTGTAATAAGGAAGAAGAGGGATCGTTGATTATTGTGTAAAGACAAAGTTCTGACTTCCCAAAGACCACATTGCTGATGTAAAATCTAAACTACAAATTATTCCCAGGTTTGATATCTGTTGAGTCTTGGGTGTGTTGGTGTTCAGGTGGTTAGAGACAAATTTGAAGTGATATTTTTAATGGTAGAAGGCAGGTCTGCTCATTGGAATCTGATATGACAATCTCACCCTTTCATATTGATGAGCTGAGAAAGTTATGTAATTAGATTTACTATGAATATCAGCTTTGCAGCCTTCAAGAAAATTAAGTGATAGTGATGAATTCTGTGACTGCACAAAAAGGAGGAACATGATGGGATTCATGTATTGGCAGCGTTGGTGTCATCAGGATGGGAGTTAATGAAATTTTATTCCCTGTTTTATTGAACCGATACAAAGGGAGGTTTGCAAAATGAAATAAATATTAGTGTCAACATGATGATATCACTACAAATGATTAAGTTCATACTATGAATTAAAGTCACCACAATTCGTGAATTACAAATAAAATCTGGAGGTGTGCGTGCCCAGTCTTACTTTCCATAACTAACAACTGTGCCTGCCGTCACTCAAGATTTTCAAATTGGATAAAGAAGAAAGTTTCGTTGGTATCTCCAGAAACAGAAATGGAAAATCCATACACTAGAGTGATTGTCCTTAGTGATTGAGCACTAAGAGCATCTGTAACATTCATTTGTTCAACCTGAAACTCTATGTCTGGAAGTTGAAGTCTGCATACGATACCAATGAATTTACAACTAGTATAGATATCTTAAATAAATCTATCTAAAAAAATGCTGATAGATATCAATTATAAAATATAAAAAATTTAAGTTATTACACCCAAAAAATATTTATATTTTAATTTCTTTAAAAAATGATTATTATATCTTCAAAACCTATTAAATTGGTTTTTAAAATATATTATGTCTATAATAAATATTAAAATTTTGATTGGCAAATGGTTGTCAAATTTAAGCTCAAAAGTAATTATTAACATTAACACACACACACACACACACCATCATAATCCACCCTTTTTGCTATTGTAGAATGCCTATCGACATTAAATAGAGACATTGATTCGATAATAGCAAGCATTGAACATTACACAGAGAAGGTTTTCTTCGAACAATAGAATAATCACCAGCAATAGAACATGCGTATCATATGCATATAATTATCAAGCGCAGTTATTCCATGAGCAATTACGGTGAGACATATGAAAGATTGAAAGCTAAGAAGTAGTGATCTTGTTGTCTATCCACAGGCTTTGTTGGCAATGAATCCAAATTTCAACCTGACGGCATCATTGGCAAATTATGGATAAGTTTGATTTTCATATGCAGCACAAGACACACATGGGCAGAGACTGGATGGAGCTACAAAGTTCTGAAGAGCTTGGATTGAATTAAAGTGAATAATATTTACAAATCATATTAGATTTTAAAGGAGATTATAGAAAAAGGTGCTTTTATTATTTCAAAGAAGTATGACTTTTCATTTAAAAAGTCATATTCTATAAAGTAAAGAAGATATAAATAAGAAGAACAACGAGAACACAAGGAAAGGAACAAGAGATATATTTGGAAGAGAAGTATTTATAGAAGAGATGCTGATTTTTGCAGAAAGGAATATGAATTATAAAAAATGATTTGTATTATGAATTCAAATATATTATTTTAATGAAAAATAAAAGATCTTTGTTTGTATTTATTTAAGGGAGAGAGGATAAAATACAATTTTGATTTGTCCTTCATGATTAATAAGACGATTATTAAATCATTCCTGAAAAGCTTATGCATTGGACTTTTTGTAGCATTCTTTGTTTGATAAATAGGGAATAGTGTGAAATATAAGTGTTTTTGCATCTCTGTCTAACTGGACTTCTGCTGAAGTTAAATTCCTCTTAGACTAACATAGAATTGCATATAAGAGTTATCTTTTGCATTTGGAGTATAGGAGTAATTGATGATATTTTAAATATATAGTCTCATAAACTTGTGCATAACAATCTTCTTTGTAACTTACTCTATTGCTCAAATAAACAAAGCATTGGTTTTTCAAATCATTGAAATGATTATTGGATTTATACTTGAAGTTAGTAGTTCTTTTCCGTATCTTCTTAGAAGCATCAACTTAGTTATTACATAAACATTCAATCATATCAAAGCATTCATATAACTTTATTTTGAAAAGTTTTAAAGATTCTGCCAAATTTTAATTCTCAGAGGCTAAATTCACTATAAAAAAGTTTTGAACTAGGTGAACAGGTTTGAGGTGAAGGTTTACTTGCCTAGGTGTAGCAAAACCTGAAGTGTAGGGGAATTTGGATTGTTCTCGTTCATTGGTCAAAACTGATTGAGGAATCCTTTTGGAGCATTGACAAAGCTCTTGGATTTCCATTCCACAGTTTTGGGAACTAAAACTTATACCTACAAGATTTTCTCTGTTTAAAACAATCTACCATTTCTCATACCTGGTGCATGCACAAAGAGATGATTAGAGACGACATCCATTACCAATTACATATATCAATCGATAAGATTAGACACAAGAATTACCATTATTGCAAGAACATGCTTATAGATCAGAGGTGACAACCCGGATCTCTGTAAGCATTGCGTGTAGTAAGCAGTGTTACAAGATTCAGACTTGCTTCAGACTTGGCAAGCTGGTTTTGGACTTGGACTCGACAATTTGAAAACCCAAGAAATTCAAATATTTATAAGGATTTAAAACTTTTTTCATGCATCATTTAGTCAATTAACATTAAAGATACAATAGTTGAGATAAATAGAAGCTACTTTGCACACATGCATGAGTTTGCACGAGTTTATGTTGATCACTTAAGTATCAATGAGAATTTCTAAAGGAAATAAGTTAAACTAAAATTATAAAAGGTATAGATTATTTATTATCATTATGTTGAGCATTGTGTTCTTGTTGAGGACTATTGGTGGTATCTCCCTTGAAGTGGACTACAAGGTTGCTCCCTCAAAGTGGTATATTGTTAGCAAGTGTTTACAAAAAAATTCATATTTTATTCGTCTACCATGCAAGTTATTTCATAACCACTTCGCTTAAATTTTTTGTTCTTATTTGATTAGAAAGATCATTATGAATTTTTGGAGTGATATCAACCACAGTTTGCAAACTCTTTGAGTACTCTCAGAGTTGCTAAGTACTCTCAAGTTTAACTCTCGCGTATTTATATATGTTAAAAAATGTAGGTAAAAATGTTGATGCAAGGAAAACATTGGATTAGATGCATTTTTTACATCATTTTAGTGATATAAAACTATATATTTTCTCTATTGAAATGTTAATTACTAATTTAATACATTTTATAATTGTATTCTACAAAAAAATATGTTTCTTTAAGAGATTTTTAATTTTAGTACTTTCTGAGTTGTTGAGTTTTCCCCAAGTTTTTTTTGAGTATATGCCGAGTTTTTTTGGAGTCGAAAATTTTGGGCTTGCCGAGTGTTCTCCGAGTTTGAGTCTGCAAACTATGATATCAACTACATAATTGCTTAGATGTCATCATCTTATAACTTTGCCAAATGACAGGTTTAATAGACATTTATTTTTTCAATCTGTTACAACCCTTAAACTGCTATTTTATTGTTTAGGAGATGTCTAATTATTTAAAAGGAAAGCATTTTATTTGTTGCAATGCTCTCAAATTTGATAGTGCTGTTGTAGAATTTTAATACCTAGTTCAAGGACTTTGTGATTCCAGTCTGTGAGATGACATTGCTTTTTTGCTTAATTATTGATTCAGATGTGGATCAAGAAGCGGATGCAGGATGCAAGATTCATTTTTTGGGGGGATGTAGATGCGTGTATATATATTTTTCAAATATATATATATATATATATCTATACAATTATACTATGTATATGCAAAGAAATGAAAGAAATATAGAAAATTAAAATATTTGATAGCTTGTAACTTCACCAATACATATTCAAATACTCAATAAGATTATAAAATATAAACCATATCAATTATATGAATATCATATATGCCTTTGTTCATGATTCCAGTCTAAATCAACAAATCATCACAACTACAAAATCAAAATAGAGCTCCTCCTTCAATGTTTATCAATCCGAATCCATATCATATGGATTCGCAAAACACTCTTCATCATCTCCATCTCCTCCAACTGCTGTAAGTTCAAGATCATTTGAACCAAAAACATTTCTACTTGTGCTAGATACACCATGTGTCATGATGTTATCAGTGTAATGTCCCCTTTTGGGACATTAGAAGATTTAAAGACATTCATATAATATTACAATTGTCTATGAGAGCATGCATAAAAGGGGCAATTTAATATTATAATGTGGGATAAAGGTGACAAGGAGGGATAAGACAAAAAGCCAGGAGGGGAGCCGAAGAGTCACAACTATGTGGATTAAAAGGGGAGAGGCTCATTCATTTAGGCAAGCTTGTTTTATGATTCAGATTTTAGTTTCTTTGTTGTGAGAGGTATTCAGAAAGCTTCTTTCAGCCAATGTGAAAACGTAGCCCCTCGTGCTAGCAGACAGTAGACCCAGACCCATTGTCAGTGGAGAAGTCGCACCAGGTGTCTCGTGTGTGCTTATAGGTTCTTTTCTTAGTGTTCCAATTTGACTGTAAAATTGTGTTTAAGATTGGACTTTGAAAGCTAGTTATTGTATTGCTGTTGTATAATGCAATAATATGTTTTAAGGAGTTTTATGAGAATTTACTGGTTTTTATACTGCTGGTTTGTAACACAATTTTATATGTTTGAGTTCTAAATATTATATTCAAGAAAAAACTGGATAAATATCTATTGGGGATGGTTTATATTACTGATTTATTTATAATGCAACTTCATATGTTTATGATTTGAATGTTATCTTGAGAAAGCAATCGGGTCAATATCCATTTGGAATATTTCAGTCAGCATCATGATCTGTGATTGTGGTAAGATCTTAAATCGTTGCATCCAAATTTGCACACTCAGGTTCTACGTCCCAAAGCTTGGCTGCCCCTTCCTTGTAGTGATCCTCCTTACGTGACAAAAGACGCAAGTTTGTATAAATGAAAACCAATTCTTCAACTCTTTTAAAGCCCACCGGTTACACTTTATTGAGTGGATATAGGAGTATTTACTTCAATTCCTTTCAGCAGAAAAAGAACTTGCAACCTAGACTATGTTCATATTTACAAAATTAATTATTAAGCTAAAACATAAAAATGAAGATGAATTTAAATAATTGTAGAATACATGTGGTAAAAAAAAAGTTAAAAACAAATAAAACTTACTAAAGAGAGGATTTTGATTGTGAGAGGTTGTAGATGCTTGAATGGTTGACCATAGAGGTACCACCACCATGTGATAACTTCCATGTCACATTGGTCCTTTATTGCAAGAGGACTAAGTTTAATTCCTGAAGCAAATAATCCACATTCAATCCTAACTTTTTTGTGAGTGTCCTCATCTAGGAAGAGTCTTGCAAAAGCTTTGTAGCACCCACTGGCAACTTTTTCATCCGCATAATGTCATGTCCCCAATTTTCTGGTGACAGTTCGATTTAATTAATTTAATTAATGGTTGTCCAAAGACGACTAATTAGTTATTTTAATTAAATAAATAAATATTAAAAGATGACCTTGTATTTAATAAAGTGACTTTAGTATTTAATAAAGTTACTTGGAGTATTTAATAAAGTCACTTGAGGGATAAGATCAAAAGGGTTCTAGAAGTCTCTGGAGAGGATGGAGGGAAAAGAATAAATAGGCACCCCGGGGCTCCATTCGAATCAGGCAGTTGGTTTCTCTCTTTGTGTGCATTGTGAAACCTAGGGTTTCTACAATTGTCACAGTTGGCCATTGAGAACGATAACTCTCAATTGGTACGCAATTTTGAGGGTGTGAAATATCATCCGAATTATTGCAGATTGGAGGTGACAGCCAGTCATTTCATCAGGGCGATTATTGGTGGCTTAAAGCCAAGTTTAGGGTTTATACAACATCTGGAGGAAGATATCTTGTCAAATTTATCTTGAAAGAGAAGTTGCCTGCGATTTTGCCCTCTGATCCAGTAGACACGGTCAACATATTTGCTAGACCACAGTATTCTATCCTAGCGTCCCATATCTCATTGTTAGCTAATTCTTGATTTGGAGGAATAGAGAATTCAGATGTTATATTGTTTACATCAATTCCAATGTGGTGACCAGTTTCTGGAGACGCCATGAAAAAGGCAAGTCCATCGCCCCCATAATCACGGCCTGATCGATTCATTTCACGAGTCCAGTTGATTCGGACTCTAAAGGCGACCGTAATTATTATCGTTGGCGGTGGTAAAAGACAGAGGCACGCACGGGAGGATTTCATCCATGGGCGCAATGTCTCAGCTAGGATAGATCAAAATTGCATCCGTTCGGAGGAATGCGAACAGGTTCCACAAACAGCAGTATTGACGGGCGACGGTTTCGACTTCCACTCTTGCAATCCGCAGCGGACTTAACAGCTCAACAACCTTCAGCGGCTTCTGTTTGCACAAGAGAAGTGACAAGGTTGATCAGGTAGGGGAGGAAACGATTTAATCGTTTCAGGTGCCGTTATTGAAGACATCATCGCATAGTGTATGTTCCTTGTGGAAGGTCAAGGGTGAGAGCCAAGACGGAAATATAGTAACCAGAAGATTTGCCCAAAACTTGAGTAAATTGGTAGTCGAATACTTGAGGCTCAAGCCCGACCATCAGCTCCCAACACTCGGCAATCTCAGACCGATAATACATACGGATAAGGAAGACGGCAGTGCTCATCCGCTAAACATGAGATGGTTCTGTGCGGGTTAAAACAGTGACAGCAGCATATATTTATTCCAACCTTGCCCATCTTTTGAGAAGGGGCAAGTTTTGAGAGAGCTTATGACTAAGACTACCGCTGGTGAAGGGCACTACTGTCAAGATGCACACCGCCACCCTGCTCCCTATGTCAATCAGTAGGTAACTATGGTATTCAATAAAAATATTGTTGGAAGTTGCAATGAGGGATTTGTTCAAGGAGGCAGTATATTTCATTTAGTGAATTAACATGCATTTTTTCTTACCATTATCGATATTGTTAAAGCTCGGAATACAAAATTTCGACAAGTCTTGGTGTTCCGTTATCATTACACTTTAGATAAATTGTTTGGGCCATAATAATTCTATTTAACAGTGACATCCCTAGTATTAAAAAGGTTTTGAGTTCATTGATTACTAGTAAGGGTCATCTCAGTGGTATCAGAGCCTAATCATTGAAGTTTTAGTATTTTGGTGTTTAAGAGGCAAATATCCTGTCGGGGATATTACAGTGGTATCAGAGCGGTTTTCTTGCCATCCTGTGGGGTGAGAACCGACTTACATGAGTGATCAGCACTCTACTTCAACCAAGATGGAAAGGTACAGCACAAAGTCTTCAAGGACACAATCTCGGACAAGTAATAGACAGAGTATTTAGAGTCGGAATTGTGGAAAGGAGGACTATTCAGGTATTCAGGATGAGCTCAGAAAGATCAAACATAACATGTCCGAACTGTTGGTCAAGCACCGCCGTATGCTTGACAGGCTGTCCGTCCCAGCTAAGGTGAGTAAATCAACTGGATTTCGTTTTGGCGAATCTTCTCACGAAGCGTTGACAGATACAATGAGAGATGTTACGAGGAACCTTAATGAGGAGTTCGAGAAACAAGTGTGCAACCAGTCAGAGGCTTCAGTTCGGTCACAGGAAGAAGCGGTGAAGGACATTACTCTGATGGATAGTAACTGTCAACTTGACACTCAAGTTGAGACTGTTGAATACGAGCTTTCCGAAGGTGATGTCTCATGTACTCAAGGTAGTTTGGTTCCAACAAGCAATGATTTCAGTGAAGTGAGTTCAGATGATGATGAAGATGTCATTGTGCATGGTGATGAGATACCTGGTGAAAATGAGCAGACATCGAGCATTTATGATTTTGCTGACAGAGAGTACCAGGCTCAGTTAGAAGCTTCGTCACATGAGGATGAAATTGGCGGTACTTCACATGATTTGTCCAGCCAGCTGAAGGTAAGCAAAGATAGTATTGTGGCTTCTTTATCTCATCATGACAGGATGCGGGAGATGTTAGAAGCGCACATCCAGATGATTCAGTTACGAGGAAGATATAAGGGAGTTCAGGCAAATTCTTCCTGCTGTGACTTATATGCAATTGGTGAAGGGATGGGGACGACGAAGCTGAGCTATTTGCATCTTCTATCAGACCGTGATCATCTTCTAAGCCTTGCCAAAGACTATTCAAATGCCTTGAGGAGGAAGGAGGAGGAAGTTGTCAAGCTTTCTTGTGAGCTTGAGGACACTCGAGCAGTTGTGGCATTACAGGACTGGGAGAAACAAGGGCAAGAGCACGACATGGAGCTAAGCTTAAGATCATCTTGCACTCAGTTTTTGACAGAAGAGGGATCATATATGGTAGCTGATAATGTTACGAGTTCATCTTGCATTCACATTCAGGACACAAGGACAATGGCAGACAGGTATGTGAAGTTAATTGGTATTAGTCACATTACTCAGGTAAGTAGTTTGCTTGAGTTACCAGCTGTTCCTTGTTTACGGATATGGACTCAAGAATGTTTTAGCAACGTCTGGGATTCAATTGACTGGAGAACACTTAATGGTAGCGATGATTGTTTAAATACTATCATGGACTGGATTAGCAGAACACCCGGTGTTGTCTTTCTTTGTGCCAGCAGAACATCCGATGTTGGTATTAGTTTTTATGCACCGTTGTTGGGTTTGGTTCATATTTCCAGTCGACCATCCTTGCTGAAAGGTGTTGAAGATTTTTCATATTCGCCAGTGTGTACGGATGAGTCCCAGGATCGTTTTGACCTTGATGACATCCAGGAGGATGAAGTGGATAGTTTTGAAGATTCAGTTTCCTTGACGGATTCTTTGGGTACAGAAGAGCTTGACAGCAAAACTACAGGTTTTGACACTCTGGATGTTGATATGAGTTTTGAAGTTGATTCGAAAAATATAGATGGTAATAATCCAGAGACTAGTATCTTTGAAGACATTCCTCCAGACAATGTGTCAGAGGGAGTTTATAGAAGACAGCCTAGCCAGAGCCATCATGTGGTCAGCCAGTTGAAAGTTAGTGAGCGCGACATTGCTATCGCTTGTGAGCATTTTGATACTGCTCGTCATTTGTTGGCGGTTACTGGTTGGGGTACTTCTATGATAGATGAGTCCAGCGGTGGTTACTTTTCTTTGGCAGAGATTCATGCCTTGCATGAAGCTGTTCGGATTTTGAAGCATGATTACTTACGATTGGTAGCCGACCGTGATCACCTGGTTGAGTGGGGGAGTACAGCATATGAGGCACTCTTGGATCGTGAAGAGGAGGTGAGTGAGCTTTCCCAAGAGCTCATAGCGACTACTGAGGCGTTAGAGGACACACAACGGGATCTACAGAGGTCGCAGTTTCAGTTGAAGGAGGTGACCGTGGAGTTGGAGCATTTGCGGTCAAAACCAGCCTCAGACCCAGTTCATTTGATTACTGAGGTAGATGACGGTAAGTACACTCCTACAATAGCTTTTGAGGAGCTTATTGTTGAGACTGACACACATGTTCAGGGTTTGGAAGAAATTGGTTTTAATGAGTTCGGGATACCGGTAGAGTCGAGTCTCCAGATTGATTCTTCTCAGTTAGTTGATAGTGTGGTACAGTGGAGTATGCCACCTTCACAGGAGGATCAGTTGTGGTGTGTAGGGAAGTATATTGATGCTTCCTCATATAATTTTTACTGCACTGAACCGTTCATGAAGTATTTGTTGGATAGTGCGTGTGTCCAGTTAGACTCGCATAAGGTGACAGAAGGTGTTCTCATCCAAGATACTAGTGTTATTTGCAGATTGGTTGAGAAGATTATAGGGGTCCTTTCTACTATGCTACCTCACAGGGATCTTGAGGAGGGGTTTGTTGAGCAGAATGCACGGGATCCTGTCCAGCCTACAATCACTTGGGGTCAGAAAATGGAGCTATCTGTTGATTCCCAGTTCAGTGATGATGAGCTAGCAGCAGAATTTGGAGGTTCTTACCGGCATTATACGGTAGGGTACGCTCATCATTGTTCTTTTGACACAGAGATAGAAGACTTTATTTCACGCAGATGTAGATTGGCTCCAGTTTCTTATCATCCATTAGGGGATAGATTGGCACCATCTTTTGAAAATAAAGTTGGTAGTAGCAAGTTATTCAGCCTGCAGCATCGACACACCCGGAGTAGTTTTTCAGAGATTGAATTTGATGGCAGTAATTCAGGTATCTATGGCTGTTGTCATATCTATAGTGCAGTTGGGAGCAGGTGTCTTTTTGACAGGAGCTTGAGTTTTGATAAAGTTGATGTTTCAGTTGGCTTGAGTTCCGCAGAATGGGTTCTTCTACTGACATCTAGAGTTGGTTTTCAGATGATTCCATCAGAGTTGTCAGTTGTTTGGATATTGAGCATAGTTTCTCAACTACAGGTATTGATGATTTCTCCACGGGAGTATGATGCGGATTGGGATGATACACAGATTTACATTTGGGATCCAGGCAGACAGATTGGTTCTTGGTTCAGCCATTGCTTGGGGACAAGCAATTTCAGGAAGGGCGGACTGTCATGTCCCCAATTTTCTGGTGACAGTTCGATTTAATTAATTTAATTAATGGTTGTCCAAAGACGACTAATTAGTTATTTTAATTAAATAAATAAATATTAAAAGATGACCTTGTATTTAATAAAGTGACTTTAGTATTTAATAAAGTTACTTGGAGTATTTAATAAAGTCACTTGAGGGATAAGATCAAAAGGGTTCTAGAAGTCTCTGGAGAGGATGGAGGGAAAAGAATAAATAGGCACCCCGGGGCTCCATTCGAATCAGGCAGTTGGTTTATCTCTTTGTGTGCATTGTGAAACCTAGGGTTTCTACAATTGTCACAGTTGGCCATTGAGAACGATAACTCTCAATTGGTACGCAATTTTGAGGGTGTGAAATATCATCCGAATTATTGCAGATTGGAGGTGACAGCCAGTCATTTCATCAGGGCGATTATTGGTGGCTTAAAGCCAAGTTTAGGGTTTATACAACATCTGGAGGAAGATATCTTGTCAAATTTATCTTGAAAGAGAAGTTGCCTGCGATTTTGCCCTCTGATCCAGCAGACACGGTCAACATATTTGCTAGACCACAGTATTCTATCCTAGCGTCCCATATCTCATTGTTAGCTAATTCTTGATTTGGAGGAATAGAGAATTCAGATGTTATATTGTTTACATCAATTCCAATGTGGTGACCAGTTTCTGGAGACGCCATGAAAAAGGCAAGTCCATCGCCCCCATAATCACGGCCTGATCGATTCATTTCACGAGTCCAGTTGATTCGGACTCTAAAGGCGACCGTAATTATTATCGTTGGCGGTGGTAAAAGACAGAGGCACGCACGGGAGGATTTCATCCATGGGCGCAATGTCTCAGCTAGGATAGATCAAAATTGCATCCGTTCGGAGGAATGCGAACAGGTTCCACAAACAGCAGTATTGACGGGCGACGGTTTCGACTTCCACTCTTGCAATCCGCAGCGGACTTAACAGCTCAACAACCTTCAGCGGCTTCTGTTTGCACAAGAGAAGTGACAAGGTTGATCAGGTAGGGGAGGAAACGATTTAATCGTTTCAGGTGCCGTTATTGAAGACATCATCGCATAGTGTATGTTCCTTGTGGAAGGTCAAGGGTGAGAGCCAAGACGGAAATATAGTAACCAGAAGATCTGCCCAAAACTTGAGTAAATTGGTAGTCGAATACTTGAGGCTCAAGCCCGACCATCAGCTCCCAACACTCGGCAATCTCAGACCGATAATACATACGGATAAGGAAGACGGCAGTGCTCATCCGCTAAACATGAGATGGTTCTGTGCGGGTTAAAACAGTGACAGCAGCATATATTTATTCCAACCTTGCCCATCTTTTGAGAAGGGGCAAGTTTTGAGAGAGCTTATGACTAAGACTACCGCTGGTGAAGGGCACTACTGTCAAGATGCACACCGCCACCCTGCTCCCTATGTCAATCAGTAGGTAACTATGGTATTCAATAAAAATATTGTTGGAAGTTGCAATGAGGGATTTGTTCAAGGAGGCGGTATATTTCATTTAGTGAATTAACATGCATTTTTTCTTACCATTATCGATATTGTTAAAGCTCGGAATACAAAATTTCGACAAGTCTTGGTGTTCCGTTATCATTACACTTTAGATAAATTGTTTGGGCCATAATAATTCTATTTAACAGTGACATCCCTAGTATTAAAAAGGTTTTGAGTTCATTGATTACTAGTAAGGGTCATCTTAGTGGTATCAGAGCCTAATCATTGAAGTTTTAGTATTTTGGTGTTTAAGAGGCAAATATCCTGTCGGGGATATTACACATAAGGTGCTACTCTGTCAGGCATACCAAGCACTTCCGTACTATAGTACCTTGGAGATAAGGCATATGCAAGTAGGTGTAATGGGGTAGTCATCTTTTCCCAACGATGATGAATGATTGGTTCAAGTTGATGGCAAAAGAGTTCACATTTTGTGGGGTCATCCTCATGTGCTTGTATTGAAAGTTTTACCTTCGCAACCATTATGTCCAAACCATCATATACATCCCCCAAACAAGGCTGATCTTAATCAGCAAAGCAGAGCATAGTTATGATAGGATCTGTGAAATCTAATACAAATCACACACGATCCTACCAACTGCCATCTAAGATCAATGCCTTGACCTTTTGTGCCCTTTGTGGTTTGAAGCCTTCCATATACCCTACTGGGTTGAAATAAGCATTTCACTTAATGCGTCTTGCATCTTGACACGCTGTCTCATAAGAACACCAAGTACATGTAAATATTCCTTGTAATTGTTTCATTGTAAATATTCCTTGTAATTGTTTCATGCATTTACCAAGTACATGTAAATGGCCTTAGGTCCTTTGGGAAATGCGTTTCAACTGTTGAATCTAGCTCCACCTCTACATGATCTTCCTAATGGCTCATGAAAGAACTTTCCCAAGTTTTTCGGTGAAGAACAACATCCTGATGAGCATATTGCTTCTTTCTACATTGCATGTGGTGTTCATGCTATTGAATATGAGAACGTGTCTGTAAGGTTGTTCGTGGAAACTCTCCAAGGCGTGGCTGCTGGTTGGTTTTACCATTTACCACTACATACTATCAAAAAGTAGGCTACTCCCATAGCCAAGTTTGTGGAAAGGTTCAAGCCTCTTGACGATGCTCATGCATTATTGGCCCAACTTGCTCAATTGAAGAAGTCATCTCACGTGCCTATGCATGAATTTGTTGCTCATTTCAACAAATTGGCACGAAGAATTCCAGTTGATGCTCAACCTACAACTGCCAATTTAAAGTGTTTCTTTGTCAATGCTCAAATTCTTGAAGTCAGTTTTCTATTAAGGAGAGAAGCCACAACTGCTCTTGCAGCTGCATAGGCATTGGCAATTCAAATTGAAGATGATCTTATTCTTGCTGGGAAAATAAGAATCAAAGCAAGTGAATTTGAAGAAAGTCACCATTTTTACAATTCACCCTCATCTAGCACATGGATGGATCCTATAGTACAAAGGTTAGCAAATGAGATACTTGCCCTAAAAAAACAAATAGCTCAAGGCATGTTATTTGTTCCTTGTGAAGATGTACCAAGGAGGCCTCTTCCAAGTATTCCACAAAGTTCTATTGTTGGGAATCAACAAAAGTTAGCTTGACCATCTAAGAAGATTGCAATTGAAGCATCGTTAGCGAAGGCAATAGTGAAGCATCCTATATCCGAAGCTAGTAATCTTGCTATTCTCTTCCAGGAAAAGGAAGAAGAAATGGCTGGCAACTTGTCATGTCCCCTCTTTAGCTCTGTCCAGCAGTGACATGAGAGTTAGCCTATTATGGGGTCTCGTAGGTTGGCAGTGGCGTTTAGAGACTCAGTCAGGGTATACAGTGTTCGGATCTAGAGTTTTAGATAGTAGGAGGGCAGTTGAGAGCAGTTCCTTAATTGTAGGAGTTTCCTACATTTTAGGAGGTGGAGATGGGTTATAGTCTTGAGTCTCTATGAGATCATTCTATGGTTTTAGTTTCAGGAGATTCAGAGATGTTTATTCTTTTTAGGAGTATCCCTAATTTTGAGGGATGAGACTGTCAATTATTTTAGATTATCCGGCATAAGTCACAAGAGGTGACGAGTTGAGTTTCACCTTGTAGAGGTTTTTGGGCTATCATTTCACTATTTGGGAAATATTTTAATATATTTAAATATTCTCCTAAATTAGCATTTTAATAATTTAAATAAGGCTAAGTTTTTAGCCACTAGGGAGTAATAAGGAGTTTTCTGGCTCCATCTGGTGAGTTTCTCCATAATGTGATAGTTTGTTGGAAAGAGCTCGACCTCTTTTATTTAATTATCATCTTCGAGGACCTGTTTGACACTTGGAACTATTCTTATTGGTGAAATAATGATTTTCAGGTACTTGGGCGCCAATTATTAAAGAATATAACTTTATATTATAAAGTTCTCAAATATTACTTTTAGGGTTCGAATTACATGAGAAGATGATATAAGGCCAATGCAAGGAAAGGAAAAGTATCTTTGAACATTTTGGAAAACATAATTTGTTGTTTGGCTTTGATTTGAGCATTTCCTCACTAGGACGTCAAACCCTAGGCTGAGAGTTGATTGAGTTGGGACGTTGCCCTCAACTGGATCAGATTTGCTGATTCTAGCACAAGGTTTCGACATTGGTGGAGTTCCTATAGCAGTTCATATCATTGGCGTGGGAAAGTGAAGACTATCTTTACAACATTCCACAGACTACATCATTCTGGGCATTGATCATTGTGAGCAGATTTGTGCAGTAGTTCTATACCAGTTGGGCGTTGGATTTTGTGGACATAATTATTGAAGATTGCAGTCGTTAGCAACTTCTTATTTTAGACGCTGATTGTATTTGAGGTACCAAACTTTATTAGTTTTGATATCAAACTTATTGGCACAGATAAAAGCATTTCCAGAGTTTCATATGCTTGTATCAAGCTATTGTTATTGTTATCTGTTTGCTGCTGTTACTACCTTTACGATGTTCCGAGTTATTCTGAAAATATCAAATAAAATCATTCCTTCTACAACTTCCGTCTAGTTCTGCAAGATAATTAAAACACTTATAGGAGAACATAATTATTTAAATAAAATTTATAGCAGCAACAGAGTAAATATCCACTTGGGATATTTCACAACTCTCATATGTAGCATATGTAGTCTCAGAATGCCAAAGATGAAAAAATGAAGGAAATTCTTTCTTTCAATAATCAAGTCATAAAAGTGGACATCCAAGCAAGTTCTAATCAAGTTGCAAATGATGTATTTGTGTCTCAAGATCATGAACTTGAGTACACTATGCATAATTGTTCTACTCCGAAGCTTGAAAAGGAATTTCTCATAAACAATAAAGACTTTCCCAAGTTAGAAGTTTGTGAAGAGTATGCTCATCTATGCAGTGCCATTTATGTGATTGTTTTTGTGTTTTGTTTGCATTTCTGTTTTTCTTCATTTTGAAGAAGTTGCAAGTTCTTTTCCAAGCACTTGATCTTGTTTCACTTCACTCCACCTTCCATTTCATGCAAGAGCATCATTTCATTTCATTTCCATCTTTCCATGTCACGACACTACACATGCAATTACATGTTTTTCCGTCCAACATCCTCACATACATGTAATCTCATTCTCCATTTCCATTTTCATGCATCTCACTCTCCGCATCCAATCACATATCATGATTACTTGAAAATTCCTTTACATGTAATTGCATCTCGAGAACCCGTTTTTGACTAAAAGTCCTTTTTTAAAAGGTTAAAAAATGTCATGTGCATGTTTTCCCATGCACTTGGACTTCACTTTTCCTCAAAGACGTCTATAAAAGCTCACTTCACCTCAAGGCACATTGCTTCCATTCCTTCCATATGCACTTAAACGTCATGAGCAAAATACATGTAATTCCATCATTCCATGTCATAAAGCATTTCATCTCATCCCTCACACGCACTTACATGTAAGCTCATCCTCCATCCGCATTCGCATGTCTTCTCATTTTCCTTTTCTCATTACATGTTGCATATACATGTAATCCACTTTCTGTGCATTGACACTTTGAAAGCCCAAGTCACTTTTTAAAACTCAAGCATTTTCATTTACATGCATTCCCATGCGTTTGACTTTCATGTCCCAAAGTGTATTGATCACCTACTTCATGTTTTCTCTCTCCACCTACTGTTTTCCATCCTCCGGTTCATTTACAGCCATCACATGTGTTTCATAAGTATTTAATCTATACTTCAAATACCCACTCATGGATTCGTCATCGTAACTCAAATCTTAACGCTTTCATGGATTCAATCCCATTTAAACTTTCATGTTGCAGCAAGTCAAGATATGCTAGAATTTCTATGAAGAATGAAGATATCTAGTAAAGAAGGCATGATTCAAAAAAGTGGCAATTCATTTGGTCTCCATTTTCTCGATGGTTGTCTGAGAACTTGAGTTCGTGTGGGAATGCACCAAGCACTTAGTATCAGAAAAAAAAGGAATTAAAGGTGCTGATGGAAAGTTGTTTTGAGTTTACATCTGGATACTGTCGAGAAGGTCTTCAAAGTGTCAAAGACTCTAGAATGTGTCATTCTACAAAGGAGAATTCATGACAACTTGAACGAGAAAAAAATTTGATCACATCAAGATTTCAAATGATAACAGACAATTCATCAAAGAGTCCAAGGTTATCAAAAGACGTAACACTGTGATTATCAAGGTGAATGCAGTGGCACGAAATACAGGAACTCCAGATCCTGTTATCATCTGGGATTGCATTGTAAAGTACAAGGCTTTTCAAAACAATCCTTAGGATAGTTTCAATTCTTTTCCGTCTTTCTTTTTCTTCTTCTT
The DNA here is from genome assembly GCA_028749045.1 of Cupressus sempervirens. Lineage (NCBI taxonomy): Eukaryota > Viridiplantae > Streptophyta > Pinopsida > Cupressales > Cupressaceae > Cupressus > Cupressus sempervirens. The sequence goes on from CM053792.1 coordinate 518,904,178, forward strand.
GTTTCATGTTTGTAGTTGGAGAGGATGTATTGCAGAAAATTGTGTAATTACATGTAATACGACTTACATGTGTAATGACATGTAATCCAATTATTTCTCTTGTTAGTTAGACCTAGTCAAAGTTGGTTGAGCTGCTCCCACTTTTTCCTCCATTTTTTTCTGAACTCCTTTGCCTATATAAAGGAGTGCTCCCTCATTGTAAACATCATCTTTTGTTGCATGCAAGAAAGCTCTGCCAGACTTGTGCAAGCATAACTTTGATTGTGTAGTACAAATTTGGGAGAAAAGTGAATAAAAGGAGAAATTGGATTTGAAGCTCTGACTGGAAGTGGTTGTGATAGAGCAAATTAGAAGCATTGACTGTAATTTGTGCCTATCGTCTTTGATTTATGTTATTATTATGTGTTCAATAATAGAGCATAGTGAGTTAAGAAGCAATTGGAGCTGAAGCTTTGACTGGGAGCAGTTGTGGCAATACATAGACTAGGAGCTTTGATTGTATCTTGTATTATCATCTCAAATTCACAAAAAATATCCACCCAACAGTCAGTATAAATGTCAAAGTCATTAATATTTCTGCTGTAGGAGGCCAAAAACCCTTTTTATACTAAGCCTTGTCACTCAAAATTATGATAGGTGCCCTTTTCAGTTTTCACCATGTTCTGCCTCTTAAAACTCATGCAAACAGATTGAAGTGTGTTTCATGCAAGGTTTGTCACTAATCTGACATGTTAGGTGGAACTTACTGATACTGAAAGCCTGATTTAAGCTTTGGAAAATATTTTTCCATTGCTTAGCCAAGCCTAGTAGCTCCTCTTTTAGATGTTGTGTCTAGCCAAAGGATTTAAGAGGCAGAGCCACTATTGGCATGAACCAATGATATTCTTCCAACTTCTTATGTTGCCGGTATCCCAAGCAGAAGTTGTCAACTTTCCCTTGCCATTGACTCCAAAATATGGCTATATTATCAAGCATGCACCAAGATTATGTTTGCCACATTTTACACAAGTGTTTCTTTTGGCGACTTAAAACCTGTTTTATCTGTTTGCACAGATGTTTCTCCTTGCCAAGCGATGTCTGGTGGATACTGCTTCACCTGATGCCAAGTTTTTAATTTATCGTTGGAGATTCATAAAACTTTTACCAGGTCTATCCACCTTTAGCCAGAACAATCAGGTGGCCAAACCATCACTGGCTTGCACCTGCTACACATTTGTCGGATTTTCTTGGCTTTGGTTGTCTTTCCTTATGGTAAATCCATCTGAATTATACTCTTTTACATTTTCTTTCAGAGGAGTGGAAATCTTATGGGGAAGATTTTGATGGTTTGGTCACTTTATGCCCAGACTTTGGGTGTGGCTAGACTACATCAGCTGCCTTACATGCACCCTAGATGAAAATTTATCATGTTTAAACCATTTAAAAGGTGAGCCATCCCCATGAATGCTTGATAGAATTCCATATAATTTAAGGCACTTAAACATTGCCGTCCCAAACACCCTTGCATGCTGCTGGTGTATTTTGCTTTTAGCCCTTGGTATATTTTTTAACATAATCATTTATGTCTGCTGGTATATTTTGCTTTTAGGACTTGTGGCAATGGTCCTCATTATTCAAAAGTTGTTAGTCAAAGGATATGGACCACGACATGATGAGCTTTCCAATTTAACCAGGGAGAACATAAACTAACTTGGACTAGCACATATTGATGATTGATTATTATAACTTATGACAAGACATACAAAAAGTAGTACTTGAGTTTGGTATGGTTATGAACACTATCTAAATTGGGGTTTGGGATATGTTCATTTCACATATTACACCATTTGTATTTATCAAGGGTGAAACTTAAATATCTAGACACAGTTTATTTCTACTTGTTGGCATTTTTCTGAATATCTTGAATTTATGTTTGCTTTCAAATTGTGAATGTTTATTTTATTGTGCAATAATGTAGATGCTACAAGCAGTGAAGTATGAGTTGATTCTCAAAAACTATTTTTCCTTGCAGAAGGCAGCCATAAAAAAAATGGATATGCAGGCCACAAAGGAGTTCTTAGCTGAATTGAAGGTTCTTACACATGTTCATCACTTGAACCTGGTAGGATCTACTTCTAACTCCTGGTAGTATTTTTTGAAAATAGCAATGCATATTCATGTAGAGCATGATGGTTCCCAAATGATGATTTATATATTTTTCATTGCCTAGTATCTGTAATTGGTAATGAGGCATTCAGATTCAGATCAAAGAATGTAATTTTGGTAGCTCATTTATACTAGAGAATTTTAAAGAACAGCAGCAATACTTATGGCCCAAAAGTTGCTTTACATTGTACATCTCTGGTTTTAGTGTATTTGAATCCAAACAAAATATTTAAGGAAAATTTATTTGAATCCAAACTAAATATTTAAGGAAATTTTCTTTGTAGTTTAAGTGGAAGCTGGAACCAATAGTTTTAAAGTTTAAACAGGTGCAACTATAAAGGCTTGGTCTACTATTGTATAGTAAATAGTATTTCAAGAAAAAGGAATGCATCCTATTTTACAACATTGAATATACAAAATTGATAGCCGTTCTTGTTCATGACCAGCATTATTGTGAAAGTAAAAAATCATCTTTAGATCCTAATCAATCTTGTTACCATCTTTTACAAATCCATTTTATCTGAACAATGGGTGGCAAAGCTTCGCTTTAAAGCTGTTGACTCCTTAAGTGAAGGGACATGTTGGTGCCCAAATAAACAGATTGGAAATCCAATGAGCTTGCCCTCTCAATCCTGGCATCTCTACAATGAATACGAGTAATCAATTAAGATCCTACTCCCCTAAACTTTAGGTTCTGCACGACCTAGGCGGGTGAACCTATTCCTTAACCCTAATGTGTTGGTTAGAGACTTTTTATAGCAGACAACATTATATTGGGTGATTTCTCAAGATGGCAAGTGATTCTCAAGACTGATCAAATCACATCTTAAATAAATGCTGAATACTTTGAATTGCTTGCTTGTGAATGCTTTGAATTAGTGATTTGATTGTGTAATATAAATATGAAATGGATTTGCTCTGGAAATGTGTGATTATCTTATCTTATGTCCAATTTAGACCATTGCCTTTATCTCCTACTGACTTCTAATTAATTCATTCAAATGATCCTAATTACAACCTTAGTGACATTTCGAATAATTTGTATTGTTGCAATTGGTCTTACCGAATTTAACCCTGACTTTGAGAGACCAATAAGACCGAGAGGAGTTTAAAAACCAATCCTTCTAATTGATACTTGAACTGTAACTAGATTTAGAATCACAATAGCATAAGAGTTGTACAATGAAGCAATTTAATAAAATATATTTAGCCAAGGGAGTAAGCAAATGATTGGAATAATAGATTCATCACAAATAAAGCAACACTACATCTCTATATTGAAATAAGCATACGAAAATCAACTGGTCACATAAGTCATTTACCAATCTTGCACTTCCAGTAGACAAAACCAAAGTGTCCTGAGAGATATTCTTTTTGACAAAAACTCAAATTGTTTCTTTCTATTGCCCCTTTTCCCATATTTACAGAAGAGAATTTAGTTATCAAATGAAAGGGCACACCCCCTCGTTCAAAAGATACAGCTGTTCCTGACAGCTAATCCAAAACATAATCCGAGACATAATCCAATAAAATATTATATTTAAAATGTTTTTCTCTTCATCCGCAAATATCTTTCATGCTCCAGATTTTCCAACCGCTTTGATTAATAGATCATTTGTACTTGCACTTCTCTTTGCTGGCTAAATCCTTATGTATAATCATAGATCTCTTATTAAGGCTATGTTGGGATCATTTGCAACTCTTTCCTACACAAATACTTTTGTCACAATAATCTAAATAATTTATATCTTAGGAGAGTATTTTCAATATAAATTAATATATCCAAAAGACATTATGTGGCTAAGATAACCCTACTATTGATTTCTTTCATTTATTTTTAGGGCAAAACATTTTTTTAATGAAAAACAACATCTTTTTCAATTAAAACTTAGAAAAATTATCCAATGACCTTTTATATTTTAATGTGTCAAAAATATTTTGTTAGGATAAAAGTATTCCACTTTATTTTGAATATATCAATGGAAATCTTTCTTTGAAATAACAATGCTTAATCGGTTTAAATCAATTTGCCAAACATATGAAAAGTGTTTCCCTCAGTTTTCACAATTTAATAAAACTAAATCCATCGTTTCTTTATGTAAAATAATATTTCATTAACTTGTGAAAAACACTTCTTTGTGATATATATTTCTTGTAAAAAAAATCAATTATAATACCACCTCTTTTATATTTCACCCACATGAAAATATTTTGTCTAAGATCAAAATATATTCCTGAACTTTTATATTTTAATCATTTTCTTAAAGAATGAGATTCCCTCAATTGATTCGAAACATCAATTATTTCAAGAGGATAACCTTTCATGTAGGAAAAAGTATATTTCTTCGTTTCAATTTAAACATTTTCATTTTCTTCTCTCCTATTTAGAAGTTTTTACGTTGTACTTTATATATCTATTATCTGTATAACTGAAAATATTTTACCCTATCTGAAATGTATCAGACATGATTGATCTCCACCAATACTTCTTATGATGCGTTCTCACGAAAATTTAAATCCCATAGTCTCATATCGGCATTATTTAATCCTTTTATTAAACTATCAGAGTGAAATATGTATGATAAAGGTAGGATCCGATGAGGGAAAGTAGAAATTGATATGGTGAAAATGGAAGAGAGAAACGTCATAACAATGCGAGTGTGAGCAGTATGTAAGAAAAGGTAGTAGGGGAGTACGCAGTTTACAAGGAAAATCGGACTTTAACCACCCGACAAATGGTGCTAAGGATTGGAAGAACTAACAGAATGATGGAAAATTATATCAAGGAATGGAGCGACAATGCTGTTCAAATCAAGGAGAAAGAACACGATGGAGCAATGCTGGGGTGCCACTGTGATTGACCTAAAAAATGATGCTTGGTGCAACTCACAGAGCGGGCCTGATTGTAGGTTATCTCAGATTAATGAGATAGAACTCACATTTGAGGGTTTCTTTTTTCTCATATGTAATCATTGTAAGATGATGCAGACTGTGTATATCCCCTCTATCTAATTCATTACTCAATAATGACGCTGTCTTTGTTCCACCATTACTCATGATAATGCTCATTTGTTTATCGATAATCTCTGTACTCTTCTTTTCCATTCGCTAAAGGAGATTTATTAGTAAGATATATAAAGCTTAGTAGAATATTTGACGTCTGAAAGCTGATTGTTTCTGTTAACAAGTCATATTGTAGAACATCAGATTGCTCGCAAGATGAGGAAAAACAAAGGCACAAAAGACATCTGCAATATATCCTGCAACCAAAACTAGCTCTACGTTGGAGAGACCTGCTATATTTATCTTTTAAAATGGTTACTGCATCTATGTAGAGTGACTCTATTACATAATTCTGAATACTATTTTAGTTCCTTTATACAGACCAATAATTCCTGATTTAACAAACTTTGGAGTTCCATCCGCCAAACACAATCGAAGAAGATGATAAAGAATGAAAAACACTTGGAAACATTGATCTTCTTCTCTTTTCTCTAATGTAATTGCCATGGCTGAACACAGCAACAAAGCTCTACTCAGAATTTATTAAAAACCTTTCTATGATATCCCCCATTACTGTGAATGGTGTTGCAAGGAAGTTTCCAAAGCATTTTAATTAATGATTCTTTTCTAATCAGAATGTTTGAAAACATTTTTACTTGGTCTTATTCATTTGTTTTCATACCTCGCCCTTCTCTTCTCTCTGTAGTTTCAGTGAAACGATCCCTCTCTTTTCTTCCTTTTAGTTTAGCCAATAATGAAAAAGTGCAGCCCGTAATTAATAAATCTGGACAGTTTCTGGGCTTACCTGCACGAAAAAATCATTAAGAATATTGTAAAATTGTCCCCCAAGGCTATCTAAGCGGTTTGGGCATTCATTTGTAAAATAAAATAACCATTCAGGTCATATTCAGCTCCAAAAATCCGCCTAAATAATTTGCACGGGACTCTGTTCTCGTTTTAATATGCCGAGTACTTCGTATTTGTGATATTCCAGGAAGACTCTATGAGTACTATCACTCCTTTGTCTTTAACTCGAGCAAATCTCGGTATTTTCAATGTTCATTTCTTAAGATAGATTTCAAAATTAATCATAATGTTCAATTTATGTATGCTGAATCAAGCTGGACGTGGGTTCTTTTTGAGTTTCATCAAATATTTGCCATGAGTCTTCAATGCTCTTTGAATACGAAAACCAATTTTTTAAGTTTTTACATGGTAATCATGAAATAGACAAAAACAAATAGAACAACTTTATCGCATAATTAAGTTTATATCTTGATGAAATATATATCTCATAAGATATTTGAAAAGTATCCAGCAGTATGATAATAATAAATAATTCCTATCGTGTTTCTTATCAAAAGATATTTACCAATAGTTTCAACGAGTTTCTTTGAGATATTAAGCTTCCTCCAATTGATGTTTAATGGGCCTACACCTTTATTATATAAGCCTTTTGCAAAATATATATTGCTTACCTCTTTCCTCTTTTATATTTTACTTTAAATCATTAAATGCAAAAATATTTTAAAGCTCATACATACCTACATCTTTATTATATAAGCCTTTTGTAAAATATATATTGCTTACCTCTTTCCTCATTTATATTTTACTTTAAATCATTAAATGCAAAAATATTTTAAAGCTCATACATATTTCATCTTTGTGCATAATAGGGCTATAACTTTTCTTGCCATACATTGCATTTAGTTGATGATGTATTAAGATAATACCCAATCAAACTCGCACATTATTTTTTATTACAAATCATTTATGCTTTATGTATCGTTTGGGAAAATATAGATTTGAATTTACTTTCATTTGTGAGTGACCGAATGCATTTATAAATAAAATATTGTGGCTTTTAACTAGATTAAATAGATTTGTATTAGATAAGGGTTTAAGATATTTATCTGTTCCAGCTGAAAGAATCATAATAAGATCTAAAAAATGCTCAATTTCACAACCTGCAAAAGATTAAATAAAAATAATCTGCAATTTGTATTAGCATAGGAAGGTATTAAATGTAGTCTCGAGAGTCTGCATAAAGCATCGTTTAATACAAGCCATTGTAAGGATACATCATTGAATCAAAGGATTAGATTAGATGTAAAGATAGCATCATATGAAAACAGAATCAAAATGACCTTGGGAAAACATAGAAAATGAAGGTACAGGGAAAAAACAAATTGGCGCCAAGGTATATTGTGACACAAATAATGTGAGTGACTCATCAGTTTGGCACCAAAACTTATCATTCAATATTTTTTGTTGCTTAAAGATGGTCATTTTGTCATGATTTCCATAGTGCACAGTAAATAATTAACTGCAAAAAGATCAGGCTCTGCAAAAAAAAGCAAATGGGATCATATGGCACTGAGGTTTTGCACAAATGTATATAGTGGTACAAGTAACACAAAGGAACAATTAGTTTAAAATTAAAACTTAACATGCCAAATTAATTAATGCCCCAACATGGTTACTCTGATGAGTGTTTTATTTTACAATTGATAGATCTCGAAGTAATGCATATGGAATAACTCTAAGAAAACTAGAAAATGTTAACATAAGAATCTACAAATTGGTATAAAGATATTGAAATATACACGGAGTAAAGATATTTAAATATATCCGAATCCAGCCTTCCAGGCACGAATCCGGTAACTAGGTTAAATTGACATAAGAATACTCGTGTGCAAAGAAATTGGTGTCCCAAAATGCGTACATGTGATGGTGCTGCATCTCCAAGTACATATCTCAAAGTGGACTACCTGATATATGCATCAAAGCCATGTTTTAGGGGTTGAAATTGTTAGAAGATGAGCGAACATAGGAATTTCACATGATTGCATATGAATATTGTCCTTTTGGCATGGTGTCTGGAACTCTAAATTTTTGCAAAATTTAAGGTTCCGACATGACCATCGTTAATAATCAGATATTCCTTGTATCTTCTCTAGGAAATGTAATATGTTGTTTCACCAAATAGAGATTTGTGTTCCTATGCTAAGTTGTCCGTGTGAGTGTGGATAGGGTCTTGTCATGCTTAGTAAAATAATCAGCTTTTCCAGGATGATATATTTCCACTTAGCTAAGCCCAATTTTTAACCATTTATTACTCACTTCATAAGGAATTTACATATATTCTCACACTTGTACTAGGGAGTCAACACCCATCCTGTAATGTCCCCTTTCTAGCATTCATAGCATGATGTTGTCGTTAGCCTATTTCCCCACAGTCCCGTAGGCTAACTAGGACATTAAAGGGGCTTAGAGGCCGTTTGGCCTAGACAGTTTCAGTTGCAGGTCTTTCTGAGGGGTTCTGGGGCAACTTTGGGCATACTTACTATTTATAGTAAGTCATCTTGGACATGGCTGGACATTCAGTCACAGTGGTATGTCGATGGTAATTGTTTAAAATCGACAGGAAAACTTATTTATCATTGATAAGATTTGTTATGCATTGATAAAGCCATTTTATAAAGTTAAATTTAAATATTTGACTTTATTAATGCATAGACTATAGTTTGTGGGAAATATTTAAATTAAAAGAGTTCCCTTTATTTTTATAACACATTGGAGACATAAGATACATAAAGGGAGTTATGTTTTATCCCACATTGAGAAAACGAAGGATTGAGCTTTTGTGAGAACGCTATAAAAGAAATGGAAGAGCTTTTTTTTTGTATGCTTGGATGAAGATTAATGTTATGTTGGTGGATATCTGATTATCGGGCTTGGAGGACGGAATCCCTCTTTGCTAGCATTCTCTTCGCTGTTGGAAGACAGAGTCAGGAGGATCAATGGTGTTTTCACTTCAGGAAACACACTGGGTTTCATTTGGGGCGTTCGCATAAAGAAATTTACAAGGGTTTGAGGTGCAGATCTGAAGTTAGTTATTGCTATAGTGCTGCATGAACAGTATTTTGCTACAGTCAGCATGAACAGTATTTTGCTACAGTACGGCGTGAACAATGTTGGTATCAAGTTTACTTGTTTTTCCGGCTGATTAGAAGTTTGGAGGGCTGCCGACTACATCTGCAAAATACTACGGCAACTAATTCCAGGTTTCTTCTGTCAATTTTTGATACTTTGCATAATAATTGTTGAATACAAGTCTGAATAGTTGTTGCAGCCTTTAAGGCAGCTGTAAGTGCACATCTACATTTAAAAATCACCCTTTTATCAGCAGATTGAAAGAGTTTCCAGATTTTTCATATACTGTTGAATGTGTGCCAAGTGTTTGTGAAAATGTTATGATGTGTATTATGCATTTTAATGTCACTTCATAGTTGGTCGTAAATCTACTCATTGGAAAGCAATTTATTGAGGAAATCAGCTTTATGAGTTTGCATACAAAGTGTTTGACAATATTCCTTAAGTTAAATTTCTACAAGTCAAAGTTCAAATCAGGGGAGGATATTACACATCCTCACTCTTGTACCAAGTGTCTCAACATTTATTGCATTATTGGAGGTTCAATCAGTCATCCACTTCTACCTTTTATGATAGACATGCTTATTTGTGCTCATTTTCATTGTGGAAGTTATTGTTGGATGTTGCATTCAGATATTGGCCACTCCAACGGGCCAGACATCTGCAAGTCTTTCATATTCTTTCCAATTGAGGGTTTCTAGAAATTTCTGCATTGACTTTATTGTATGAGAATTGTGCAAATATTTAAGTCCATATAGCATTTTGATGTATTTTATCTGTTTCTATGTTACAAGTTCAGTAACGGGTATAGATTAGGGGACTGCTAACTTTTCAATACCATTTGTATTGTTCATAATGAGAATGTCCATCAAGAAACTATAAATAAAATAAAAATATAAAGAAAATAACCATAATGAAACTATAAATAAAATAAAATAACCATAATGATAATATCAGTGGTTGATATGTTTAATAATTTTAATGCAATCAGAAATGAAATAAAGAAAATACAACAGAATACTGCCTAATATCATGGGTGACATTATGAATTATGACTAAGGTTAAGTTGCATTCTTCTTGAAGTAGTCTCTTGTGAGTTCACCCTTAAAATTGGTTGGCAATTTAGGATCCTTGAAGAAGGATCCAAACTGTTTCTAAGTAGAAACATAAAAAGGATTAGCACTGGGACAATTTGAGTTGAGGTATAGAGGCTTTCTTTTGAGAGATTAATAAACTAGCTTTATTGTAAAAAAAGAAAGCCACTGGGAAATCCAGACTTATGAAGCCTAGCCTTTATTGCTAAATATTGATTAGATATCATTCGCTTGAAGACACGAGGTCTGAAGTAAAGTATTATCCTGTTTGTTCAAAGCTTCTGTCTATGTTTTCTATGTCATGGATATCTCATCTCCTGTTATGGCTGAGTTTTTGATATTTGGTTTTCCTTTCTGTTGGTACCAATATTGGTACCCCACGTTTATAGCCAAAGCTCAAGTCATTCTTGTCACATCAATGTTAACTATGTATCTTGATTCTTCCTATCAAATGGAGTACACAAGCGTTGGTAAGTTCCTAGATTTCTACTAACAATGTATTCATGATGTTTGTCATGGATATTTTCAAGCTCTACATTCTAAGAATGCTCCAACACAGGAAGGGGAGGAAAGAAGTAAAGAGAAAAAGTAAGGTATGTGTTTTGATTATTCCTATCAAATGGAGTCCAAAAGTGTTGGTAAGTTCCTAGATTTTCACTAACAATGTATTCATGATATTTGTCATGAATATTTTCAAGCTCCACATTCTAAGAACGCTCCAACGCAGGAAGGGGAGGAAAGAAGTCGAGAAAAACTAAGGTAGTAGATGCTAGGTAGAAAATTTAGTGGGCCATAGTTTAAGATAAGCCATAAATCAAAGAGAGCCGACCAGTTTTACTGAAAACAAGAAAAACACATAAAAGAAAAGTGCCGTTTCTATAAAAGTACATGATCAAACTTGTCATTATTCCTTAAAATTATTTTTTGAGCAGAATTCAACTATAGCAATCAGTCTCCTTGGTGAGAGCAGAAACATTTGAGTGATAAAGACTGCTCAAAAATGTTCTGGAAGGACAAAGACAAAGTTTTAAGTGATTACTTTAACCTAAAGCAGGCATCTAGCAGATAGATGTAAGCAACTGGTCAATTCTGTCGAGCCATATTGGAGTTTTAGCAGTTTTTACCATTCAGTTACTAGTTGGTGAAGGGGGCGTGTGAAGTGAGGAAGGTGTTTGCTCCCTTCGAGGGGCCAAATCATATTGGCAAGCCATACATGAAACAGGCATTAAATTCTGTGTCCTACTATTCCCACACTTAAACACAACTGCTCAAAACAGATTCTGCAAAGAATTGTTATAAGCGTAGATGGCGTACCCAAATGGAACATACACTCTCTTGTATCTTCCACAAACATAACAAGTCAACCACTAAGCACATCCACAAGTTCGAATTCAAACAATGGTCATGGGTGAGAAAGATTTCACTCAAAAAGTTATGGCACCTAAAACAAACTATTGGAAACAATGACACATGCTAGGGAGTTTGGTGGAGAATGAAAACATGGGCAAAAATACAAAAGATCAAGGATTGGCCATACTGTAAGACTCAAACTATAGGTCAATTTGGGGAGCAGATGGAAGGCATGACAGTATTGAGAAGTTTGAAATTCCAAAAGGATGAAGGGAAGAGAGGAATTAGAAAAGAAAGCATACTTAGGACAGGAAAACAGACAGCAGATTAAAACAAGAAAGACACAAAAATAGACCTGATATGTATGGGCTTAGATTGACTCAAACTAGGGGCATAGCCTGTTATATCTGGCCCGTTGGTGTGACAGAGGTTAGAAGTTGCTCCCGTTTCTACATGAACAGCCATATCAGTTGAAGATCCCCTTATGACTACCTTAGTACTAGGTATTTATCTTTGTGATGTTTGAGTTTTTTGCATCGCAACATCCATACTATGTCTATCACTACTTCCCTCACTCTCACTCTCACTCTCACTCTCACTGCTGCTCATGATTATGCATTATAATATAGTGTTCGAAGTTTAAAGAAAAGGTATATTGTAAACAAAGTGGAAGTAAACAAATTAAAAAATGAAAAACAACCTAGAATGAAGCAGATTTGATTGCAAAACCTCCTCTTGCAACTCTAAAATGATAAATTTCTTCCCTAGTTGCTCCTACTCTTTCTTTTTCTTCTTGGTGAGAATGGTTAAAAATTAAAATGAACAATTGTTAATCTTTTTGGTCTTTTTAGCTCCTCAAATAGGGTTTTCTATTTTTTAATTACTTTTTCTACAAATGTGGAGTTTGTGTGGTCAAGTTAAAATCAGCTTTTTTCCATGTTTGTTGGATTTTTTTCTAGTGCCCTCAAGGACGATTGGGAGACAGTTAAGGGATGGCTAGGCTGTCCTCGGGACAGATTGCCATCCCCAAGTCTTTTGTTGGCATAAAAAAGCTGTCCACGATGGTCCCCCATTTCGGAAAAAAATGAAATGGATTTGGGGACAAGAAATTCCCATACTGGGGATGAATGCGGGTCAAAAAACATAGGGGACACATCCCTGTAGAACATAGGTTGTTATAGATAGACACTTCTAAATTGTAAACAAGTTCCTATGAGAAATGGCATTACACTAGAATTGATACAAATAACAAAGAGATAATGGATCTTTTGAAAAGAAAGGGGAACACAATATACACCATAAGTGCAAGGTCATTTATAATAGACATGCTCTTTGAAGCATGAAAAAGATTGTTAACAAAGATGAAATGGTTTGTGTAAGGTTCCTCTATAGTTTAAAAATGTAATGTCCCCTTTAAGGCATCATCTTTTCTACACTTTAGCCTATGACTTTGGTCCCTATAGGCTAACATGGTGATTAGGAAACCCTTATGAAGATTTTCTTCAATTAACCTTTTGGTGCTTATTTCAGTACTCTCCATCTCAGTGCATCTGTTTATTTGTGATTTGGCTTCTAGAGGTCTCACAAGCTCCTTCTATACACACTATTTTAGTAAGTCACTTGGACGTTTGACTCCATATTTACGATTTATGGTAATAAGTCATTTGGGTGGTCAAAGGGCACCATGGTTATATCTAAGAAGTTGTTAGGAGTTAGGATCAATTGTTGGTTTGATATTTCATATTTAATGGAGCATAATAATTAAATTAAATTAATTTAAGTCTAATCTACCATTAACTATAATATAACTAATTAAATTAAATATCTTTATGATGAAAGGGGATATAATGGGTTGTGCGCAAATTTTTTTATTAATGTCAAAGTATTTAATTATAGTGTCAAATGGGGTGCCAACATATGGAGGTATAAGATTATTAATATGGCTATAGGAAAGTTTTAACATGAAGTCAATTAATAAAATCCTCTAGCTTGTTCAAGAAGCTACTTCACAAGGAGGAATTAAGAGTAAAAGGGCGATTTATCCCACGTGGAGTGTGGAGGTTCACTTTGTGGTTGAGGAGTCTTTATAAATGAACCTTGTCTTCATTGAAGGGCATGTTATGAGAATATTGTATTTAAGTTACGAAGGGCATGTTCAAGTGACTGGTTATTCCCAAGGACGGAACCTCTTGGAATTTGAGGTTGGATGTAAGAAGCCCTGCTGGTTCTAACTTCGACGAACACCAATTTTCTTCACTTTTTAGATGTCTGACATTTTGTCAAATTCTTTGCATGAAACCTTTAGCTCGCTGTCTTTTATTTCAGGTTGTATTTGCTTACTTCGTGCAATCCCTTTTTACCATTTGAATGCATAAATATGATTTTTACAGGTCAAATGTGCATCTACAGCCAATAGACATTTTTACAAACCTTTGGCATACAATCTCTCTTGCGCACTAACTTCAACTTGAAATGGATCAATAACAAGTATTAACAAGGCTCACACATATGCAATAACGTATATTATTAAGAACCTAAAATTGTTGATGATGTTGCTAACCGCTTTGCAATAGTACTTTAATTTTCCAGACTACAGCATAACCAAATACAACTCTTCGACTTGAAATGCAAACCAAACAACTAGATCACAGCCTTGAAGTTCAGATTGCAGGTCATGAATTAATGCTGCTATGAATGCCAGAACTGGTCTTTACCCTTGCGTTTTGTCTTGGAAAATTATTGCAGCCTTTGCTAGCTGCTTCCCACCCCACTTTCAGATTCTTTAGAAGCTGAATTAATACCAAACGCTGCCTCTAGGTGTAACAGTGATTCACAGCACTACCAGATGTCCAATCACATACAAACTTCAGAATTTTGACCTCTTATAAATACCTTCAATACAACAATTATTGCAGACCTGTAATTCCCAACAACCTGTAAATTTGGCCTTCAAAGCTACAACTGCTTACACAGAAATTAAGGCAAACTTGGTCTGAAACCCTTGATCGACTTGCAGCTAAATATTGGATGATTCGGTATACAACACCGAATTTCCAATTAGAATAATCAGAATGAATCTTAGTAATTCAGAGCACAATTTACCATCTCTTTCAATGGTTCACAGTGCAGATCAGAAGAGGAATCAGTCCTCACAAAACCCTTGAAACCTTCAGCCAAAATTCACAATTGATAAAAATCAATTCTTTTTCTCCATGAAGTCTCTTTTATAATGCAACTTGGCTTCTTCCTCACACTTTTCACTTGCAAACTTTACTTTTGGTTGCATTTTTGGATTTGTAATAATATAAAATGATAATCATTTCCTCCCAAAACTGTGATCAATTCCTTGGCATAGACTTCCATGAATTAATTAAATAAATGGCCCCTTCTAACGATGACTCTACCTTCAACTTAAGTGAAATTATAAAGATAAATTATAACTTTATAATAAGCCATTTAATGATTTAATGTAATTTAACCACTAAAATAATAATAACTCCCAAAATACTTATCCTTTAAATACGCCGTTTGAAACAAGAGCACACCTATTATTTCCCCATGCGACCAAATGAACAAAATAGAAAGGGTCCATCTCAATCATCACCAAACTTCCATAAATAGAAGGAGCATGAAACTAAGCTCAAATGAAGTTCAATTTGAGTGAAATGAGTACCAAACTGGAACATATTGAATTGTGAAGAAGACAAGACCCTCCCATAGCCAAGCCTCTATCTCAGACAACCCTCTTGTTGGCAATTTGGCTAAGGTAGAAATTGAATGTTGTCATTTATGGGAACATATCTTCAGTATGAAGAAGGAAAACCTTGAAGATGAAGTTATGGCATTCATACTTAGAAAATTGTCTAAGTATCAGTTAGTTAATTTGGCAGAGCAGATACAGTTTTGATATGCGCAGTTGGCAGAGCATTATTGGCATGTGTGTAATTAGGTATGAACATGATAGAATGTCAAGATGACGTGTTCAATTGTGTGAGTTAGTATGGTCAGTTGGAAGGAGATATAATAGTTTTACTAGTTGCGGCATTATACAGACAAGAACAGTGTATGACAGGAAATGGATAATTATGGATTAAGGAATTATTTTGTTTACAAAATAATTACTTAATTAATTAGGGACGACATCCTAGATGTTAACCCTAAGACAACGAGTTGTAATAATATATTTTGTCAAGCATGTAAAAGCTTGAAGGCCGATTGGATGGTATTTTGAGAATTGCAAAGGTATAAATGAAAGTTTGTAAATGTAAACCTAAGTGTGCTTCTTAGGAAGACTATGCGAACTTTATATGATGCGAATTTTGATGTATGACTAGAGGTATGCTAGTTTTGTGAAGAACAACAAGAGTTATATAAGATATTGAAGATATCAGCAGCAAACAAAGAGGTTTTTGTATCTATCTTTTTGTATAATGGAATTACATTGTATATTGCATAGTTTAAAAAATCAATATCGGCAATATCAGCCCAAATTTTTTGAAAAACTCAGTATCGGCAAAAACTGGGCAAAAAATTTGGCAATAAAATCAACACTATTATTGAACATTTGAAAATATAAAATCTTAAAATATTCTTAAAAATGCATACATACACCAAATTTGTGGAATATATAATAATTTGAGATATCCACCATATATCATTCAAAGTTTTAAGTTAAATAGTAATTCATAGCAAGAGGAACTTAGTAGAGTAACATACTACTAGAATTGTATACAAAAAACAAGTAGTACATCTGAATATAAATAAGTTCGATACATAGAAGTCAAACTCAATGCAACTACTACTTTTGAATACATATTAAGTTTCAGTTTCAGTATCAATGAAAACTGAAAGTAGCAATCATAAATTATATCCATGAGTAAAACTCAAAAAAGACATTGTTGCTTTTGGGTGGGTGGTGTTGACATAGTTGTTGTGGCAACATCCTCAATAGGTGTCGTAATAGGTGCCTCACACTCGACAGAAGCCTCTGATGGATGACCAAGCTCATGTTCCTCTTCATGTGCTGCCACATTTGCATCCCACTCATCTACTTCTCTCTCAAGCTCAGCTAGCTACTCATTTGTCAATAAAGGTTCACCAACATTTGCATCCTCATGATTAGGAGGAGCAATCCAATTGGCTGAATATGGATCAATGTTATCCAAGTCTAGTGCTTCATATGATTCTTGCCCTTTCACTTTCTTCTCGTGCAAGAGAAGGTTGTACTTCACATAAACCAAGTCATTCAGGTGCTTTTGAGTCAACCTATTACGTTTCTTTGTGTATATGTTTTGAAAAGTACTCCAATTTCTCTTACAGCCAGAAGCACTACAAGGTTGCAATAAAATTCGGATGGCAAACTGTTGAAGATTAGGTGTTGTGGCACCATAATCCTCCCACCATAGATCTGCAAAGGATTAAAAACCATTTATGATGTGGTAAAACTTCCAATAAACTTCATGAGCAAAATAAATGATATGATAAAACTAAACACATGTTCTTTTTTACTTGGCTGCAAGGTGTATCTCCTATGTTCACAATCAAGAGAAGAAAACAATGGCCCCTCTTCCCTTTTGTAGCTTTGCAACTCATTAAGTATGAGGTTTCGGAGGTCCGCATCAGCAAGCAATCCTTGAATACATGTGTCCAAGCCAATTTGAACCTCTGC
Source organism: Cupressus sempervirens (assembly GCA_028749045.1). NCBI lineage: Eukaryota > Viridiplantae > Streptophyta > Pinopsida > Cupressales > Cupressaceae > Cupressus > Cupressus sempervirens. Next base: position 518,921,374 of record CM053792.1, read on the forward strand.
ATCTGCTTTAAAAGTGTTGGAGAAATCGTACTTAGGGTTTAAGAAGTAGGTAGCTGTATGAATGTGTTGGAGTTGTTGGTTCCACCTAAGATCAATGATGTTCCATATGAGTCTATATTTGGTTTCCTTTGACCTATACAAGTGCTGAATGGCCTCTTTTGCCCTATCCATGGCCTCATATAAAAATCCCAATCTCCTCTTGAGAGGTGGATTTACCCTGAATACACCATTGAACATAACTACTGATTTTTGGAAAACTATTATAGAAGTTTTGGACAGATTCAAGGTTTTCTGATCAAAGCTTCAAAGTCTGGAAGTATTGAGGATTTGTGAAGTTTGGTTCAATTTAGATGTGTTGTAGAAAGAGGCATGGGACTTCGTTTGTTATCTGCTCTAGGTCTGGACATATAGCCAGTGTATTGCTTCATTTTCAAGGAGATTAGGATCAGAAATAATTACCAGAACTTCTTACCTTGATGTTTAGACAGTTTGAAACTTGGCTCAAACTCATTCTTTCCACCTGAAGTCATGAGCATCCAGCAGTACATAAGATTGGCGGTTGTTGATCTCTATAGGGTAAAAATGTGAGGAGATCAGTTGCAGTTGGATGAGAAATAGATGACCAATACATGGGCTATCATTCACAGCAAGAGCAGACTGTGTAGACTTTCTGGGCATTCGATGAGCCATCACTTCAGCGGTCATGTTGGTAAACATATGCCGTGTCTTCCAGACAGGTGCTGTAATCTACAATCTGAAAACTTTGTTCATAGCTGCCTGTTAAGGCATTGGAAAGTATTTTATTTGGCTCAAATCTATGTATTTTCCGGTGGTTCATAACTATTGTCTACTTCCATATTTGTACCTTGTACTAACCCCTGCTGGATTTGAGTTAAAATATTGAACTAAAAACTGACGAGAATTTTGTCAAACAGTTGGAATATAACCAGTACTTGAAAATTATGTGCTACTGTCCAGCTATTTACTATTCATGAAGTTTAATGCCAAGAACATATTAAACAAGATGTCAATGTATTCAATCTAACTAGACTTGGAGCTGAACACAAACTCATCACAACATTTTATTCCTACCAGTAAAGTCAATGGACTTAAGCTATAGACGAAGACTGGGATGCAATCATATACTATCATCAGAAAATGACATTACAGAGTGGAGAAAAATGGACAGACCTGATTCTGTTGACTGTAGCTAGATGTCTTGGAACCTGCAGCAACCAATAATTCTGCCAAGGATAGCAGTTACACCACCCGACTGCCCACTGCTGCTGAATCCCAAACATGGGGGAAATCTGACTCCTACTGCGGTGTGGATAATGCCGTGTCTATGGGAATTAACTGCCTGGAGTGAGCCGACCCATGAACTGGTGTGGAAAGGCAGCGTAGACTGTATTGACTCCCCAATTCCAACAGCCCATGAACTCCCTGCTGGACATGAGAGTGGAAATGTCTTGCACTCGTAAAGGCCTGACCCCATGACCTCTGTTGCAGCCCGCAACTCCAATACTATGGTGTCAACAACCTGTGGTTACTTTCCTTGACGTGTGAGTTGAGGCGTTTGACTGTGGAGTGCCTTCCAACGATTGGGATGATTCGCGTGTACTGTTCTCACTGGCAACTTCTTAATCCAAATACTGACTTGTTTAGCTGACCAAGTTTCTGTTCAGATGCATGGAATACCATTAATGCATTTAATCCATATTCTACTGCAAAATCTGACTGTACTTCAACTGTCGGAATAGGAATCACATTTTCTCTTGCTGATTTCTGCCTGGGCTGTGTATTAACTTGAAAGAGGAAACATTGAGGTGACATCCAACTTCCTCAAACAACACGAGGGATTTCGTCCTCAGAGTTTGCCAGTCACATCAAAGCAACCAGAAATTTTAATATTTTCACTTCATAAATTCTTGTATGCAAATCCCAAGATGAAGTCTCTTATTTATAACCTCGAAGTGAGGGAAAAGTGTTGGGATAAGAGAAGCGGGATTAAACTCCAATTTCATCCTGTAGTCGCTTAAGTCACCTTATAAAGTAAATGACTTTTTAAAACATAAAGTAACTTTATTAAAACACTTTCAATACATTAAGTGACGACTTAAGATAAATCTCCCTTGTCACTGGCAGACATCCTGACTGGTGATGCCGTTAATCTATCTGGATGTGGAAATAGATTAACCTGGCGCCATCGAGCTAGTGTGAGAGAGGGGACATGACATACCTAGTTGGGCTGTATTAAAAGAGAACTCTGAGCATCTTAATTGGGTCTCTTATCCTTTGTTAGCTGTTTGTCAATTTAATTCTACAAAGCCTCATTAGAAATGCTGCCAATTGTTTGTCAAAATGACTTCCTTCTAAATCAATCCTTAACCAATGGATGTTAGTTGAAATGCTTAAGTATTTGGGATTTATTATTTCCTAATCCATGTGGTAATTCAGGTTGCTATTGATTTACAAGTGTATGGCAGTATTTCTACGCAATTAGTTTCTGCTTGTAATGTGTTCACTTGGCACAGGAACTTTGGGAAACTCAGAACATACTTTGCAAGACAACTGTTTAATGAAATTTCTCCAAGACGTATTGATTTTTTAAGGGCTAAATTGGTAGGGTATATAACAGAAAATGACCCATTTAACAATCGGAAACAAAGAACAAAACAAAACAAGAAGTCATAAGCTGTAACAATACACTGAAACAATCTGTCTTTCATGTGGGGATTAAAATAATGAGTAGTAAGGGAAACATTATTATTATGCACATTTTAAACTTATTTGTTATAGAGTATAAAAATAGAATTTGGCATGATAAAAAAGGCGTATTTTAAATGTAGTGTCAGAATAGATTTTGATTAATGTTCATCTCAGGGAATAGAATTTGATTGATGTGAAGATGAGTAATACTTATCTTCTTGTGTAAAACCTCTCAAACACTAGATGCACTACTAAATATATACAGTAGAATCTTTAGCTTATTTGTTATTTTCTTGTGTGAAACCTTCACAAACATTAGATGCACTAACCAAATATATACTGTATCCCTTGAGATATACTTAATCCGACCCCATCATTAAGGGGGGTTCTCATTAGTTATTTATTTACCATGTGCGGTCAACCACATTATGAAAGCATTGTCACTATCTACATAGAGGAAACTGAAAATTGAATGTGGATGTCCATAATTAGAATGAATAGATTTGAGAAGATTATTCTACGAGTGCTAGTCAAGGTAATAATATGATCAAGGGTGATGTCAAGTGTACATAATCATAATGAAATAAAACCCGACTCTATTAGAGTTACCACAGCCAATAACCTACAAAAATGTATGATCATCGTAACTGTATTCAAATCTCTAGATTAACAGATTCAGTTCACTGGACTGATCAACTTATCATATTATTTGGAATATTGCATGGAGCATTTAGTTAAGGTTCACAATTTCTTTGTAGCTTCAAAGTATTTATGTAAACATGACACAACACAAAACAATTTGAATGAAAAATTCTCTGGACATTGCAATTCGCTTCTTTGTAAGAATAATCTTATTGTGTTTGCAGTTTGTACATCATCATCTTACTAGGTTGTGGATGCAACAATTCTGTCCCTATACTTGGAGGATCTTGCTCAAGAATGGGAAGATTTTATTTTAAATAATTAGGGATAAAATACTTTTAAAAAGACGAAACCTCATTAATGCATCAATAATGATTATGAGTAGTCATAAGAAAGGATATGACACTTCAGAAGGAGGTGCATGGACTATGATAATCCTGGATACACCATTGTACCAGTAAGTCATTGAATGAAATAGGGATACCATATTATATCAACGTTTTTATTATAATTTGCATCTTAGATGACATTAAACAACCTTTTTGAGATATACCATCTAATTGTTGCAGGCTTGTAGCAAGCAACAGGACCAAAAGCATTCTAGCAAGAGTCTTAAGCACAATGCAGAAGCAAATCATAAATTTATCAAATTTTGCCAATACATGAATTTAAAGGGTGACTATTGTGGCATTTATTTATTTACTCAGGCAAACACCCTTTTGTTTGATTTGTATGAATACAGGTGCGCTTAATTGGTTACTGTACAGAGGAATCTCTGTTTCTTGTCTATGAATTTATTGAGAACGGAACCTTAAGTCAGCACTTGCATGGATCAGGTAATGCATGTGTGGGCCTGTAAATTTGAAAGAAATAAGTTCAGAAATAGAAACTGAGACCTTTTGAAAATAATAGTATATGTATTGTTACGTGAAAAAGAAATTGCTTATGGTTCTCTTTAGTTTGGATATATGCCAACTTTATTTAACATTTAGCCATTGTTGTGAAATATGTATATGCAGCAATGGAACCACTGTCATGGCCTGCTAGGGTACAAATTGCGCTTGATTCTGCTAGAGGTTTAGAATATATTCATGAACATACTGTTCCAGTTTATATTCACCGAGACATTAAATCAGCCAATATTTTGATTGACAAAAACTACCGTAGCAAGGTGAAAAATTGAAGGAACTCTTTTGAAAAGAAGTAAATGATTTAAAATTTTCACATTTCTAATTTGTAGTCTCTCTTGTTGCTGCTGTCAGGTTGCTGATTTTGGATTGACAAAGCTCACAGAAGTGGGAGGTGCATCATCGACCTTGCCCACACGTCTTGTTGGAACATTTGGATATATGCCCCCAGAGTAAGTTTTCTAACCTGGAAAATCCTATACACACTTCTTTTTGGAACTTTTGTGGAGGTAAGCAGCTAGATAAATATCGTGGAACAAAATTCTCAACAAGGGATATACTTATGTCATATGTACACTCAATTCAGCTCCAATGTTGTGTGTTAAAGATCTATATTGTATATGATGAATGCTGTATAATTATTAAATTATGAACATATGATATTTCCCTGCTATTAGAGTTTTTCCTATTTTTAATATAACCATCCGCTTTGCTGTCCCTTGCCATACCCTAGAATGGCCTCAAAAAATTCCATTCCTGAAATGTATCCCTCTGACGCTTTTGTCTCCGTTTAGCAAATGTGGTGGAACATAGCTTCTGCTGCTTGATGTGTTGTTGTTACTATTTAATTGAGCCATACCTAACTGAATCGCAGTCATATTGCAAATTTGATTTTCCAGCACAAATAGCTCCCTAACAATTGTCAGTAGAAGTCATAAATCTACCTTGATGCTAAATATTGACCGTCTTAGCAAGATGTGTCGGATTTGAATTCATTTTATGCTTTTACAATGCCTGATCGGTACTTTGATAGTTCCTTAATCTTGTATTACTGAATTTCTTCTAAACTTGTGTTACTTGTAACTATTTTAGATATGCTCAATTTGGAGATGTCTCTCCTAAGGTGGATGTTTATGCATTTGGAGTTGTTCTTTATGAAATGATATCAGCGAAGGACGCTATTGTGAAGATTGATGACGAGTCAGCTGAAACAAAAGGACTTGTGACTCTGGTTTGTTTTTTGTCTTTTAATATTCAAGTTTTTTCATAAGTGCAGCATGTGCAAGAAGCTTTCTTATAAATCCGATATTCCTGATTGAAAAATCATTCAGAGGATAAGAAATAATCTCTGCTAGGTTCCATAGATATGTTTTTATTCCAGCCTGTTTTCTAACCGTACTATTGGTTGCTGTTCTCGGTCTTCTGTCTTGTAGTTTGAGAGTGTTTTGAATGATCCTAGTGGGCACGACCGTCTTTCAAGTTTAATTGATCCCAGGCTTGGACAGAATTATCCGCAAGAATCAGTTAGAAAGGTATGCCAAATCTTAAGTTTTAAAATGGTATTCATACTAGCATTTTTGATATATGTTCCATTTGGCTGATCTTTCCTTTGGCGTTGTCATTGAAGATGGCACAGCTTGCAAGAGCTTGTACTCAAGAGAATCCTCAGCTGCGCCCCAGTATGAGAACCGTGGTGGTAGCACTCATGACACTTTCATCTGCAACTGAGGATTGGGATGTTGGTACCGTTTATGAAAATCAAGCTCTTGTGAATCTAATGTCAGGGCGGTGAGGTAGCTGAATATCAAGTCTTAGATTCAATTGGGAACAAATAATTGTGCTTAATCGTCAACATAGTTCAACTTTGATAATCATGTTTAAGTGCCTTGTTGCTGGGCCATAGAGAACCCAGTTTTTCCGTTGTATCCATATTACGATGAATTGAGTTTCCCATCCATTTGTGAATTTCTAGGGAGATCAAATTGAAAGGTATGGATGACCATGGCCAAAGCGCAGTTTATAATGATTATGGTTTCATAGAACTTGTACCATAAAGTTGTATATTTGCACATTAGAGAAAATAAATGGGAACTGGCAACATATTTCTTTCTTTGTTCAGTAGCAGAAATGATTATCTTTTAATAGATTTTCACCATAAAGTCAAAGAGAACCCAAAGGTCTATGGTCTTTGCATTTCAAGCCATGTTTCGTTAATCTGAAGATGTTGTATTAGTGGCTTTGTTGCTTTTCGTTGAATTCTGAGAAATTGCCCAATGACTTATGAAAGTGCATTTTCATAATTTTAATTATGGAAGAACTTTTTTTTTTTCTTGAAGATTCCATTTGAAAGTTGTGATTCATTTGGTACTGAAATTCCACAATAGTGAATTCCTAAAGGCTGACAAATTTTGCTATTTTAAAAATAAATATACTTTTAGCATTTTTCTCTTCCTCGTGAAGATTCCTTAGAAGATTTATTTTAAGATCTGGAACACTTGATATTGTTATTGACCATTACATTTCATCCTAGGAAAAGTTGACCACACTTTTTGATCTATTAACAATCAATAATGACAATGTATTGCTCAAGATGTTAGAAATTGCATTATTGAAATTGTGTAAGTATATAAAATTTTCCAATTTTACTATAAAGATCTCCAATATGTCGACATCACCCTATTTTTTCAGAGCTAGAAGATGTTTTTCCCTTACATAGTGGATCTAAAAATTGGACAATGATGGTGATTTCCATTGTCCTTGTTGTCTTGCATTTTGTCACCACAAAATGTTGGTAATAGTACGAAATTTTTTCAAGCTAATTTTGTGTTTCTTTAAGCGTGAATTTGATATTCAATTGCTTCATGTTGATCGATTGATCTATTTCAATTCATATATCAAATTGTTTTACTGAAGGTTTTCATCAAGTCTTTTTTGTTTTGCTTTCTGTTGAGCTTTTGCTTGATTTTTGAAACCTTCATCGTTTTTTCTTTGTTTTGAGTTTGTGTTTGCTTGTTTTTAGTTATTTGGTTTTGCTTTTCGATTCGGTCTAACTTAGAGGTCAATTGAGTTGTTAGTCAAGAGTTATGTTCGTTTTAGTACCTCAAAAGTGGACAATTTAGGTGCAATAACATGAATTAAAAATATGATGTTATATTTTCAATTTGATATTTACTTTTTGAAAAATATAACTTATATTCACTTTTTGTTATGTTTTTGAGTTACTTTAACTTTAAATTTTTAACTTAAAGTGACTCGAGTGCACTTTATGTTATAATTTTGAGTTACTTTAAAAGTTTTCACTTAAAGTAACTATATAACTATATAGTTTTAGTTTAATTTTTGGTTTTAAAAATTAAATGTTTATTTAAATGTTACTTTAAAATGATGTTTATATGTTATATTTTATAATATGATAAATAAATATTGTTTATGACCCATTTTGTAACATTTTTATAATTTTAAGTGAATTAAATGACTTAAAGTCTTCGTAAGTGAACATTTTATATGCAATAACACGTAAAATCTATCAAGAGTGGACTTTTTACATGTCACTGCATATAAAGTTTATTTTGGTGGACTTTTTTGATGTTATTACATCAAAAGTTTATCATAAGTGAACCTTTTTGATGCTATGGCATGAAAAGTGAAGTTTTTATGTTTAAACATCTAAAAAGTGAGTTGCATTTAAAAATATGCTTCCTCTACCAAAAGGTTCGTTTTTACCTATGAGCATGTTTTAAAATACGTAATGACACCCAAAAAGTGTGATTTTGGAGAGATACATGTTTTAAAATGTGTATGTGACCCAAAAAGCTCCAATTTTGGAGAAATACATGTTTTTAATATAAGCATTGAGCCTCCAAAGGTCCGTTTTTGAAGAATAACATGATCTTGCCCTTCAAAAACTTGATTTTGATCATAAATCGAAATTTTCTCAATAGATTTGCATGAGATTTGTTCCATTGGAGGCATTTTTGGTTGACAATGAATTCTCTTGCTTCTAAAATGGATTCATTAACCTCAAAAATGTTTTTGAAAGTTTTATGATAGGGCACGTTTTTGGAGAAATTTGCAAATAAATTCATTTTTAATGCATGTTTTTCCTCCCAAGCAAATCAATTTGACATATTTTGGAGGTTACATTGCATTGTGGTTCATATTTTGATGTTTAATGATCAAAATGTTTTGATCTTGCATCATGAGGAAAAATGTTTTTTGCCAAAAATGTCCCACAATCATGAAAACCCAAAAATGTTGGAATATGGAGCATGAATAGGGCATGTTTTAGCATGTCCTAACAACTCCTTGTTTGCTGCCCTCTCCCATTCAAATTTGTTAAGTTGGAAAAAGTCTTAAGTGTTTTGGAAGAATTTTTCAAACATTGAAGCATCTTTTCCCTTCATTTTTGGCACATGTAAGTGGATTTTTTTTTCTTACTTTAAATTCATACTTATCTTGTTGATTTTATGCATGAAATTACTTAATGGTTGCCATTTGTTAAAATATTTGTCATGGAGAGTGCAATTTTCCTTTAAAAATGAAGTTTTTGTTCATTTTCATGTTTTTGGTTCTTTCCCAAGTCCCAATTTCAAATTTGAGTATTGAAATGCATTGCATCTTGACATTTTTGAGTCATTTTCCAAAGGTAAGTTGTTTCTTTTGTGTTTTGTGTTTTGTGCTTGCTTGCCAGTTTTCTCCACTTGGAGAAATTGCAAGTTCTTTTCCAAGACTTCTTTTTGCTCCATTACATGCGAAAGCGTAATCATATTTCACATTTTGTTTCTATGTTACAACACTTCATCTCTCACTCATCAAGATGCGATTACATGTTTTCCATTTCATTCACCATCCACACATGCATGTAATCTCATTTTTTGCTTTCATTTTCACCCATCTCACTTTTCGCCTCCACTCGCACGACACGATTATACAAAATGTCTAACGTGTAATTGCATAAAAAATGTCCAATTTTGATTAAAAGTCACATTTTGAAAAGTCAAAAGGATGTCATTTCCACTTCCCATGTACTTTGATTTCTCCTTTTCACCAATAGTGACTATGAAAATCATTATCTCACTTCTATTCCTCCATATCCATTTGCGCCTTCGTGAGCAAATACATATTTTTGTATCTTTCCATGCTTTCCATCTCATCTTTCATTCGCACTTACATGTGGAGTGCATCGTCCACCTGCATTCACATCTCATTCCACCTTCCATCTCCCATTACATGTTGCATTTACATGTACTCATTTTTCATGCAATAATGTTTTGAAAACACTAAGTCACTTTTGAATATGCAATTTTCATTTGCACGCATTCCCATGCATTTCACCTTCACACATACTCATTCCATTCCATTTCATTTCATCTTCTATTTTCTCACTTTCATACCATTTTATTCCGCATTCCGTTCATTTCATTCCGCTTTCCGTTCCATTGCATATGCATATGCTTTCTCTTTGAAGCCACTTTGTTGGATTTGTAAAGTCTCCAATCCATTTTCAAACCTTCACTGCTGATCCAGAATTCACTTGCATGGAGATTCCTTCTGATGATGTATTTGTGTTTTGAGATTTTTTGTGTTGCAACACAAGCAGAAGACATGTCCTTGCCATCCTAATCCAAAGGCAAAATGAAATATCAATATGATAAAGAATTGACTTATGCAATTCCTTCAGTCATATCTATTTTGGGTAATGTGTTGAACACAAAGATTGGTCATGTGGACATGGCTAATTTTCTACAAAGAGTTGTAGCTCGGGCTAGTCATGAAATGAAGAGCATTAAGAGAAGCAATATTCATCTCGTATCTACGTTTCCCATGATGACTATAGAACTTAACTTCATTTATGGATGTCATGGCAGTTTACTCTCAAGACAGACTATCAAAGATGCTGACGGTAAGGTTATCATTAGCCTTGATCTTGAGGTTATAGAACAAATCTTTAAGGTTCCACATAAATCAGAATGTGCTAATTTGACTAAAGGATCATCATTTTCTTGTTGGAATGAACAAAAGGGTAATTATAAGAAGTATGTCAACCTTTACTAGTTAGACAATAAAATAAGCAATTTCTCCAGATAGCTAAAGACCATTCATCGATCAAATTTCAAACAAGAGTATAAGTATCTCATCATCCTTCTCAACAGGATTTGTGGCCTTAAAGATTCTACTAATTTTGAGCTATGGTTGTATAAGTTCATGTTTCAAATTATGGAGAATAAAAAACACATCTTTTGGGGAGAACTTATCAGTGCTGCACTTTGCCAGCAGATATGCAATGTGGGAACACCAGTACCCTTCTACATAAATTTTTATCTAGTTTACATTGCTGTTGCCATGGGATCGTTCTCTGGTCTTTCTACCAAAGGAGATCATCTTCAAGTTCCTATTTGGGATTACTATGACCAAATCACTTTGGCAAATAGTAAATTCCACTATATAAGAGTCCAAGATGCCTTCTTCGGACACTTCTGGTGCTTCTTCGATAAACAGTTGTCTCTCAAAGGAGTATCTGATGTAGCATGGGAGAAGGTGAATCAATATGACTGTATTTTTCTTTAGTTTCCCACTTTTACATACTTGAGAGTTGGATATTTCAAAGGTGAGCTATATACCCTACCTAGGTATGCTATAGATCGAATCATCTTAATGGAAAGCTAGCTAGATAGCTCATGGACCTGTAGAGTGATTAACATACTTTGCATAGGCCTCGTTTTGGCATTACCTCAGCTAAATCTTTGGCTATTAGCAATTATTCAATCATTTCTGTGCCTAAAGCAATGAACATGGAAGCAGAGTTGCAGTTGATTACCATAAAGAAGTTCAAGGCCAGATTTGATTTTGACCATTGAGAGATGAATTCTTAGATGAAAAGAGCCTACACTCATATTCATCGCATTAAAGACATTTGGATAGATATGAGGACAGAACTTGACATCATGAAGATGAACTACTACAGGTTAACCTTACAGCAGATAATTGATCTTAATATGTTGGAAATTTTTTCAAATTTTCAAGTTGAAGATGATGGCAACATACTTGATCCAGAGTTTCATCAAGCCGACTTTGAGAAGAAGTGCCCTTTGCCTATTCAAGGGCAACAAAAGGAAGGTATGTCTATCATGGATAGATTTCAATTCATCTTAGTCAACACCAACAAATGGTTGAAAAGTAAAGGCCTTAAGAGAGTAAATCCTAAGATGGGCTTGGATTGTGAAAGTTTTTGGTCCTCCTGGCAGGAAATCACAACTGGAGATTACAGGGAAAGATGGTGCCTAATTTATGATGCCAAGGGTTCCCTCAAATTCAAATTGAAGGGTGAAAAAGGAACTAAATCATCTCAAGTTCTTGAACCAATTCAAGAATCAGTGGAAGAATCCAAAGAAGAATTGGAAATCGAATCTAATAAAGGAGATTTAGATGAAGAAGAAAAAATTATGATCATATCTCCTCCAAAGCCTGCACAAGCCTGTATGTCTTCTATACATGAAGAACCCTTTTTGCATGAGGTTGATGATGATGTGGATTCATTTTTCACTATTTTCAATCCTTCCATTCTAGTCTTAGAGGTTAATATCATGGCTCTTCCTCTTTCCTTTGTTGCTCCTCGTGTCCCTGCACATGAACAATATGATCACTTAGCAGATGTGTTTAAAGATGCTCCAACTCTTACTCATGGTCAAGTTTTCCAACTTGATACATCTTTGATAGGATTTGAGCTTTTTATGACAGAGTCTTCTCAACATGTTCTTATGCTTTTAACAATACAGACTGAATCTTTTCTTAGTCACTATGGATATACAATCTAGATCAATGCCAATGGTCTCCACTATGCCTGCTTCTACAAATGAAAGTTTCAGCCTACCTGCATGGTTGAGTAGAATAACAACAAAAAGAAGGAAAGTGGTTATTCCTCCAGACAATCTTCCTATTAAGAAGACTAAATCTAAATCTTTGAAAGATAAGATTGTTTCCAAAATTTTGGTTGATTTTGATAAAACCAAATTTGTTGAGGTTACTGAGCCCTTGGTAGATAAACCTATTAAGGAACTTACTTGTTCTGACTACAAGTTTACTAAGGTTGAACTGGAAAGCAATCACATTTGAGTTGCTTGCAAGATGCTCAAGATGCATTAGCTAATGTATCCAAGAGCAATCATGAGCTTTGGGAAAAAAAGAATTAGCTGAAATAAGAAGTCTCTCGTTTGAATAAGGCTATCCAGAAATAATTTTCTTAGAGTGCTGTTGTTATATCTCAAACGTCTAAAGGGAGAAGGTTGATAGAAGCCACCAAGTCTTGGATATTGGAAATCATTTTTGAAGGAGTTCAAGCCATCACATAGACATTTGCAATTCTTAGGTGTGTCAAAGAGATGAATGAAATGGAGTGAAACTTAATTTCTTCTTTGACTCAATACGCAGATAACTTGAAGAAAACCCTTGATGATTGAGATGAAATGATGAAATTTGATTTGGATGCTTTGGTCTCATGTGACATTCTTTTGTCATGTGAAATATTCTTCAGATTAAAGGGTTCATTGGTTACAAAGAGGAGACATTAAGGAATCTAATCACAAAGTTATAGGTGGCCTTTGTAGATTGTCAAGCAGTTGAAAACAAGTGTTACTTGTGATTTGGAACAGATGGGATGCCATGTTACTGATGAATCTGGTAATCTTATTGCAACAGAGAGAGTAGATTCAGAATATGCAATTAGAATAAATGCTGATGTAGATTCTGAAGACTTTGGTTCGAATACAATGAACAAGTTTGTCTGGTATAAATTCTTGACAGAACACTTGTTAGATACTACATCAACAAGTTTCAAAGTTGTGCAATCAACATATAAAGATGTAATGAGAGTTGAAGACATATCAAAGACTATGAAAATTGTTGATCTTCCCACAGTATGTGACATCATTGTCAAATTCAACGCACTAAGAAATAATCTCTAAAATTGTTGTTTTGTTTTTATTTCATGTTAGTAGTTGTAAAGAATGCATTACATTAAAAAGCGTAATTATATGTAATGCGAGTTACATGTATGTAAGAGGATGTAATGTGAGTTGCATGTAACCCTTTATTTTCTTTTGTAGTTAGACTGGGTCAAAGTTGGTTGAGTTGCTCCTATTTTTTCCTTCACCTTTTTCTCAACTCCTGTCCCTATATAAAGGAGTTCCCCCTCATTGTAAAGTCATCATTATCTTTATGCAAGAGAGCTCTAGAGAAATTGTGCCAACTGAACTTTGTTTGTGTAAGTACTATTTTGAGAGAAAGTGAATACAAAGGAGCATTTGAGACTTAACTTTGATTAAGTGAGATTGTTATTTGTGTGAATTGTAAGCTTTGTCTATAATTCATCCAAGTTGTTTTTGAGTCATGTTATCTTGTGTTATTGGTAATTGTATCTCATGAATTGAATAGAAAAGAGTTAAGAAGCAACCGAAGCCAGAGCTTTGACCAAGAGCAATTGTGAAAGTGTATAGCTAGAAGCTTTGTTTGTAGCTTATATTTTCTTCTTAATTCACAAAATAGCTAGGTATTCTTACTTTTAGGAGTCTTTGTGCCCTAATTGGAAAGCTTTTCCATATAAAAGTATGATCGGACTTAGAGTCAAACTAGTACAATTTCAGCTAGCCTTTGAGTTAGTGAAGGTTTATTAGTATCATTGTTTCTAGCTCTTGATAGAAGTGTAGTTAGAGATTCACCCTGTCCATTACTCACTTCACGAGTAAGTGGATTATTTCTTAAAAGATAAGAAGAAAGGATATCGATAACACCCATTTTATTAAATCTCTCGACTTCTTGCTTACCTTGAGTTGATCCAAGGAACAGTGAGAAGTGGGAGCCTTCCCTTTAAGGTAGGAAAGACTCTGTCTCACATGTTGTGGCTGGTCATCCTATTTTGCGATTGAATTTTTACCTAAAACTATCGGTTGCAAAAATCCACCCAACAATCCTTTAATTCAAATTGGCATGTTAGACCTGTTAAAAAATATCATTTTAATAGTACATTCAATTCTCTTTTAACATATATTAGAATTGAAATTGTAAATGTTGTTATACCAACTTTCACATCCACCATGGCCTTTAATTTGTCAAAGAATGTTCATCTCTAAAGAACTATCTTCTATGCAGTTCTCTTTTTTTCATTTGTTTGAATTTTATTCTAAAAATTTGAAGTAGAAATACGACAACAATCTTTGGTAAAAAATGCATGAAGTGGAATGTAGATTAGACATGTTGGTGTTTTCCAAATTTCCAACAAATGTAATAGCACTACCATTGTATTTGGTATGTGCTTTCCAAATTCAACCATCTCTCTAATATAGGATATAGTATGGCTAAGCACATCTCTTCACGAGACATGTCTATTCATTAGAATGCAACTAATATAATGACAAATAAATATCTCATATATTTAATATATTAATATATTTATTATACCTTACACACATTTGCACTATAGTTTATCCAACGAAAGCTACCAATTATTAAAACTCCCTCTTAGCTAGAGTGGATAAACAAGATTCATACACACTATGAATAACATATTACCTCAACATAAATAATGGTTTCTAGAATGTCAACTCATTTGACTTCCTGGTTTATTGAATGCCAACTCGTTTGGCATTTGATTGATGCTACAAACATCAACACTCCCTCTTAGCTAGGGAAGATAAATGATATAATTATATTACATATCTTGTGATCACATAACACATGATATGAAGTATCATCTAACACATAATACATAGTTTTACATATGACCTAACTTGTGATATGAGAAATCACTTAACACGTGATATCTAGTTTTACATATAATCTAACTCGTGATATGAGGAATCACCTAACACATGAAACTTAGTTTTACATATCACCTAACTTGTGATATGAGGAATCACCTAACTCGTGATACCCAGTTTTAGATATCATCTCAATATGATATGAGAGATATGGTTTGACCAAGAATATCAAGTCTCATGATATTCACCGTAACTCAAAATTGTTCAAAGGTAATGTGCAATTACCATAGGAACATTCACAATCTATTGTGATTGGTTTCAACCATCACATGATGTCTATCACAATCTAGAAGGTCATGGTCTATTTAAGGAACTTAATCCACCATGCTAGAAATCATCTATCCCAATTTGTTCTAGACATCACATGATGTCTATCATGATAGAAGATTAAGTTATTGTAAGATTGTCATCTTCCAATAACATCAACAAATACAAGTGATAATCATTTGGAAGTCATCACTTCCTCATGATTTACATACGACCCATAAGGCATTAAATGATTTCATACTTGTAAAATAATCAATTAAATCAAGTTTACCTCATAAGTGTTTCACCTTCAACAATGAAACTCCCTCTCAATCACTATGATCGAGATTGTCACAAGTTTACTGAACCCATCTGCTCCCTTTGAAGCTTGAGTTCATCGACATGTTGACCTCTTTGAAGATGCCAGACTCTCTTTGAATCTCCTTCTGAATCTGAATTCCATATGCTTTCATCCTTGTGTTTCAAATATTTCCTTTCATAAGGTGAGTCCATATAGGAAATATAACACATGAATCAATTTCATTGTATGTATTTGAGGAAGACTTTTTCCTAGAATAGAGAAGTTGCAAATTATTGAAGAAGTTGCAGATTTGATGTGAAGCAAATTCACAAAATTGTAACACTACTTGAGATGTTATTCCATTCAAAAAACTCAATTCATGGAGGCCAAGTTTCTTCATTTTACTGGATCATAGATAAATATGATATGCTTGTATCAAACTCCATGCACCCGAACCACATACTAGTTTTGATTCTCTTTCAATGGTCACAACTTCATCCCATATTCATCACACTCCTCATCACTCATAGTATTCAAACCTATAATAACATTTGGTATCTCTTACTATCAAATCAAGACAGTTTCTCCTTTCCCACGTAGAGGCACATCTTTGTATTCTTTCTTGACAACATACCAACCTGCATATACCAACATTGTTGGCATATATCAACTTCATTCTTTACTGTCAACACATGAATGGTTTCTCAATGCATCTTATTGTGTCAGGGATCGACCCAACATCACAAAATTGTCAACACATAATTGATAGTGATTATATATCTTGCCAGATCTTTCATTGCCTACCTCCAACTCCGCAACCCATCAACTTCATCACGCTCCATTCCTTTATCTAACTCATGAATGCAAAGTCATGCAATCTATCATTTCAAGAGCCTATAAACAAAGAATGATAGACAGTTTCTAAAAATCACAACCCCAAAAACGCTTGATATAAACTTAGTGGCGAGATTTGGGAGCAGAAGTGCAAGTTCGTTAGTGAACAATGAATGAGGCTACACCAATATCTAATGAGATGAGGTTGACTAGATTTATTCCAGAGAATGTTGGGGCTCGTAGGATGGAGGCTTCAACAATGATGAGGGATAAATTGTATTCCGCAAGCATTTCCTCAAAGGAAACGAGATTGTCATTGTTACTACTCATCCCGCTTCTTTTCCAGCGAGTCAATAATGCTTCAGCATTTATTTCTTTTAGTAAACATACATAGTAGTATATGTTCTCTAATCTATATTCTCTAAGATGCTTATTGCCCCTCACCTATCCATTACCATGTTAGATTGGCCTATTCCATTGCACAATCCTCATAGAACCTAGGCATTATTTCCAAGTTGGTGCTACATTCGATAGAATCACTGGATCACAATCCAAGTGACTTGCAATTCAAACTCGTCTTGCTCTGATACCATGTTGGTGTTTCTAGATCTGCTGCAAATGTAATATCACTACCATTGTATTTGGTATGTGCTTTCCAAGTGACATCCATCTCTCTAATATAGGATATAGTATGGATAGACATGTCTCTTCACGAGACTTATATTCATTAGAATGTAATTAATATAATGACAAATGAATATCTCATATATATATATATATATATATATATATATCTTACACACACAAATATATATTTGCACTATAGTTTATCCAAAAAAAGCGACCAATTATTAATAGATAGTTTTTTTAACAAAATCATTTTCATAATTCAACATGACTAAATGAAGTTATCCAAGAGGATTTGATCTTATAGCCATATTCGTATTATGAAATGAGTTGATATCTATCACTTTATTAAAGAGGAGTCATCTATCTTGACACAAAAAGTGACATGGTAGATGAAAAAAAACATGCTATGCCATACCAAAATGCATAACATGCATGCATTGTACCATACAAATGTGGTGCATACTAGCTGGCATGTGGGACAAAGAAAGGAAAACAAAGTTAGAAATCTCATAAGTTTTGTCAACTTTTACTAGTGAAGCAAAAAATAATAAGAGTTAACTATCAGAAAAGCAAATATTATCACATGTCTGACCAATATAGTCAATTGCAATTGTACAAACAACAAGAAAAAACTGTGTTACAATTAGGACATATCAACATGCTTAAATGCATGTTTTCTTACAAATTTAGAGAGTCGTGAGATTACCAAGAAAATGTATGAATGACTTAAGGAGGAAAAGGCATGTGCCATCCACATTAAAAGTCCTAATCTTGTGTTATGAACTATTTGTGCTTCATTTTAGGACAACAACTTGAGGAGAAATAGGAGAGGAGCTAGAAGAAGATACAAGGCCAAGAAAAGTGTGGCATTTGTTGTTGTTGTATGAGGTAACATGATCGTAGAGAACAAGAGGGAAGAAAATTAGATATGTTAAAGAAAATATTTGAGAAGAAATTTGTCAGATTAACTCTCACAAGGAGATTCTTCTTTTTCTCGATACATATGTTTTCTTAGTCAGGTTTTTTAGTGAATCTCACATTGGTATTTATAAATTAGAATCATTTTTCTATTTAGAAATCTAAGTTATAATTAGTCTAGGGAATATTGTGCAAAGTGAATTAGTAGCGGTGGATGAAAACATGACGTGGTGAAAGTGAAATACTAGGCATACCAAACAAAAAGTTAGGTTGCAACATTGGGACAACACATCATGACAATAATTGCATGAGTGACAATGAGTGACAAGAAAGGGTAGAAGGAAGGCGAAGTATCAAAATTGAGTTTTTTGATCTAGTTTTCTGTTGACTTTAATAGTAAAAATTATGTACATCTTTGTGTTTTTTTATCTAATGTGAGTAGCCTATGCTAGATGTAATAATGAGTTTAGTAATGTGCTGTTAAAGTATAATTTATAAAATCAATAAGTATCTAGAAGCTAGTTTGTAGGAATTTTTTGTGTGATAAAGATGAGATATCGATCATAATTGGTTTTATTATAAACAAATGTATAAAACATTCATTTTCTAACTGATGGAAGGTATAGTTGTTTGTCTTATTCATGGATTTAGAACAAATTCTCTTTATTTCTTTCTTTTTGTATTGCAACCTATCATTTTCTATTATGCTCTTGCCTTGACAGATTTATAACATTCTTTGGAGACTTCTATTATTTCTCAATTATCTATGGACTTCTTCTTGGGATCATTCCAGTTCTAAGTGCCCATCAACAATTAATTTCACCTCAATATAAAGTCATGTATCATCTAATTTTTTTAAAGATGGCCACAATTTTTTTGCATACAATTGCAAATCCTTAGCCAAAAAACATAATTAATTGAATACCCACATATTTATCTAGTGAGATCTTGAGCACCACAATCCATTTATCATAATTAATTGAAGAATGTTTAGGATTGCCTTTCACCAATAAGTCTGAAGTTTTATTATGAGGTCCTCCTCATCTCTATTTGTAGCCCTACCACCCCCTAAGAAATCTACACCCAATAGAAGAACACATAACTAATCGAATACCCACATGTATCTATAATCAGAATTTGGTATATACAATCTCAAATCAAGGAAGAATTCATCCTAAAACTGAATTTTGGATAAAAATAATTAGAAACGACTATTTAGTTTGTAAGATGCACTAATACATAAGTTATCTTTATATGTTATAATGTAATTATTAGTTCATCCTAAGTACTGGATTATCATTTAAAAAAAAGAATACACGCTTTGAGACTTTGTCTACCTAAAGGAAGTCAAAAGCTATGTAATCCAATAGTATATCATATCAACACAAGTAGCAATCCAATCAACCACTCAAAAGTTTTTATATAGAATCTAAAATCAAGGTAGAAATCATTTTAAAATTGAATTAACATATGAACAAATTGTAATGGCTATCTTGCCTCTAGGATGTATGACACACCTTAATGTAAGCAGTGGTACATTATGGAAGCTGGTTGGCCATTTAGGAAACAAGCATTCCCAATTCCAAAAAACCTTTAGAGTGTGTTTACTTGCCTGAAGGAAGTGATAATGTCTATTTTGCAATAGTATCTTATATGAACAAAAGTGGGCAACTTGTAGGAAGTGAAAAACTCTTCTATATAGAATCCCAAATAATAGTGAATGAGAATAAATGGAAATGGCTATCTCGTCTATTGGATGGTAGCAACACACAAGTTACCTTCATTCACCATAATGGAGGCACTGGTGCATCCAAGGGATTCAAAAGTTATTCACAAAATGAATATACACACTTTCATAGAATTAAAAATAATCTTTAGGTCTTGATTCTTTTCAACGAGAATAAAAAATAAAAACATATAGGGTTACTTAATATTCATACTTCAGTGTAGGAGCACCATAGCAAGTCCATGCCTTGATAAGGTAATTGTGAGTTATTTTATGTTTTCTTGCCACAATAAAATCAAAAGAACGGTTCAAAATGGTAAGAACTCAATGTTTGGAGGTTGGTGCCTCTGTCCCCTCTAGGTGAAAGTGTCATTGAACATAAACTGATGGTTTTGTGACATGTGCTTAATCGCCTTCTGTGGATCCTTGTCTTTAGTTGTTGTGACATTCATTGACAGCTCAAGCTTTTGCTGTAACAACAACAATGATTCCAACAAGTGGTATCAGAGCACTGGGTTATGGGCTCAAATCCCTCGAGTTATGCTGAGGGGGTGGATTCTTGTCTCTGGCTATTCTGACATTCATTGACAGCTCAAGATTTTGGTGTAGCAGTAACAGTGATTCCAACACTCAATTGTAGTGTCATGTTGTTCCACTAGCCTATATGGGAAAATATTGCACTATTGTTGTTAATATTATAACAAAGTGTCTAGATCTTTTGTGCGTAAACCTATTTCAAGGATTATTTAGCTAAGTCACAGGATTCGCCGAATTTCATCCTTTTGATTCGAATTTCAGCGAATTTCAACTCTTTCCGAATGTCATCCGAATTTTATGAATTTTAACATAATACTGTAATTTAATATAATATTATTTAATTTTAAACTGATATTGAGTTATTTAGTTAAACTATTTAACAATGTTCAACTATTTTAACAACTCTGTGGATATATTAGTAATATTTAAAAATATATAAATATATATAACTAAATTTTAATGTCGAATTTTTTCCCGAACTTTTACCCTTGCCGGATTTCATTCGAATTTTATGATCGACGAACTCGAATTCGAATTCGAACCTTGTGACTTAGTTATTTAGTCTCATTTAAACACGATTGGGTGTAGAAGTCATTTAGGGAGTTTCTACAAGGTTTTGTGAACAAGATACAAAAGTTGCATAGAAACATTGCAACTTTGTAAAAATAGTCATCATGGAAAAATGCACAAATTAGGAAGATGAATTGTTAATCTTGATCTTTTTTTAAAGATGGTTGAAATTTCTTAACAAATAATGTAATGATCTCAATTCTAAAATTATTTTGTAGATGAAGATCAAATAAAACAAGAGTTTCTTTATTGCAACTAGAGTCCCTGCCAATTGTGAAAAATAGGCAATTATATTTTCTAACCGAATATCAGTCTTCCAATGATGATATAATAGGCAATTGTATTTTCTAACCAGATATCAAGCTTGCAATGACAATATGACAATATTTGACGCTCTGGTTGGCTCTCTAGGAAAGTTCCCGGATCAGAATATATTAATGCTGCTCGTTGGTACAACCATATTGTTGTTGTCGTAGAGCCCAAGTTTTCTATTAAGGACGTTAGGGTACAAATCGGTTTGAGATTGAGCATTCTTCTGGTGCTCCGGAAACACCACTGCATTATCGTCAAAGGCTAGTACCTGAGAATGACGATGACGATGACGATGACGATGACGTAGATCTCTTTGGTGAATAAACTCAGGAGGAAAAGAAGGAAGCCACATAAAGAGTTGCATTTGTTAAAGTTAAAACTAAGTCAAAAGAAAGTGGGAAATCTTCAGTTTTTTTGGATGTCAAAGAATGAGATAGAAGGTTGACGAAACAGTTTGTAGCCTTGAAATGGAGGGCTTGTTGTAGGGAGCTTTAAAGCTTGTACCTGTAGGATATGGCACGAAGAAGCCACAAATCATGATGACCTTGTGGAGGATCACCTCATTCTCACTGCTAAACCATGGAACAAGTACATCCAAAGTTGTGATATTGTTGCGTTCAACAAAATTTAACTGGTCAACTACAGAAGCAATTTTATTTAAGTGATAAAGATCAAACTAATCATTTTTCATGCGTGTTGAGGAATTTGTTTTATACCTTGTGAGTTTCCTCGCGGATGAAAGTGGTATTTTACTGAGGAACTATTCGTACTGTAGGCTACATATCTTAAATTAATTGCACATTGTCTCTAATTTGTAACTTCCGGATGTTGGAACCAAATATTAATCTGTGGTCAGCTAGCAAACCATTCCTTTAGATTTGGATGATGGAGCCAACTATTAATCGGTGGTCAGCTAGCAAACCATTCCTTTCGATTTGGGTATTACTTTGTTTACTCTTTATTGAGCTTGGTTAATACACTAATCAACAATCTTCCTACCATGATGGATAATCTGGATAAAAAGGCTAGATAAATTAGTAATGAAATTTTTAGCTGGCAAAGCAATTAGCTGGAAAGGAATCTTTAAAATGTATGGTTACTTATATTTGATAAAATCCAACAAAACTAGAGACTTACCCAGTCATCAAAAATATATTTTGGTTTACTTCTCCTGGACAAAATATAAATCCCTTTCTCCATTATCCAAATATGAGAGCAAAGCAGTTTCATTCTCTAAAACAGAACATATTTTAGGTATCTCTAAGATTGATATGAAATATCATTTTCTGCGCTTTGTCCATGACAGTTTCGTATAAGCGCGTTGGAAACACTATGTTTCTTGCAGGAGTAAAGCTTGCATAGTTTTTAGAATCTACATTTAATTGTTGCTGAAAATTTAGAGTCATCAAATAATATCTTATGACATCGGTTATTTTGGATTCTTTTGGGATCCATTGTTACACAAATATGGGGGGCTA
Organism: Cupressus sempervirens; assembly: GCA_028749045.1. NCBI lineage: Eukaryota > Viridiplantae > Streptophyta > Pinopsida > Cupressales > Cupressaceae > Cupressus > Cupressus sempervirens. Next base: position 518,943,996 of record CM053792.1, read on the forward strand.
CCTTAAAATGGGTAAAATATGTTTTGAATATTGTTTAGGCTTAGAAGCTACAATTTAGTTATTATTTTAAGCCATTACAACTTTGTCAATTTTTTTGGTAAACATCATCGCTAAATGTGTAGTGGTATCACGCCTCTTTTGGGAGACTTACCAGCATGCCATAATTTTTTTTGGAGTATTCTAAATAATACATTCAATTTATACTTATTGAAAAATATATTGGCAATTTTTTTAAACCTACCCACAAAAGGTGATACATAGGAAAGTGTGGATAGAAACACAACAGCTCATTTGATGCCCTCGATAAAATGAAATCTCTATTTTGAAAAGACTTGGATAAGTCCTCACAAGAAAAAGGAACAATGAGATGATTAGAAAGAGCAAAATTTGTATTGTTTTGGAAAATAAGATTTCTTTGAATTTTCCTAAATGGGCTTTTGAGTTGAAAATACAAAAATATCTCTAGGAGATATAAATACTATCCTAAAAATACCTCCAAAATATGAAAATCACCTATGTAAGGGAGCTTGAAATAAGTACTTTTCCTCAAACTTTAAATTATGTCAATTAGTGTCATGTCAAACATCCCTAAGAAGCAAGAAAAATAATACTAGCTACAGAGTCTAAGGAAGAAAACATCCTTATCATTCAAAAACCTTAGAATGCAAGTTCATAATTCATTTGAAATTATTTAGACTTTCTCCTACATTGAGAATAAATATTTGGGATAAGTATAATATGAAGAGGGTGATTCGAATGTGACATAGTGAGGCTCGTATAATAGGTGCCAATGGTGGTCAATAACAATGAAAGTGCTGTAATGTCCCCTTTCTAGCATTCATAGCATGATGTTGTCGTTAGCCTATTTCCTCACAGTCCCGTAGGCTAACTAGGACATTAAAGGGGCTTAGAGGCCATTTGGTCTAGACAGTTTCAGTTGCAGGTCTTTCTGAGGGGTTCTAAGGCAACTTTGGGCATACTTACTATTTATAGTAAGTCATCTTGGACATGGCCGAACATTTAGTCACAGTGGTATGTCGATGGTAATTGTTTAAAATCGACAGGAAAACTTATTTATCATTGATAAGATTTGTTATGCATTGATAAAGCCATTTTATAAAGTTAAATTTAAATATTTAACTTTATTAATGCATAGACTATAGTTTGTGGGAAATATTTAAATTAAAAGAGTTCCCTTTATTTTTATAACACATTGGAGACATAAGATACATAAAGGGAGTTATGTTTTATCCCACATTGAGAAAACGAAGGATTGAGCTCTTGTGAGAACACTATAAAAGAAATGGAAGAGCTTTTTTTTGTATGCTTGGATGAAGATTAATGTTATGTTGCTGGATATCTGATTATTGGGCTTGGAGGATGGAATCCCTCTTTGCTAGCATTCTCTTCGCTGTTGGAAGACACAGTCAGGAGGATCAAGGGTGTTTTCACTTCAGGAAACACACCGGGTTTCATTTGGGGCATTCGCATAAAGAAATTTACAAGGGTTTGAGATGCAGATCTGAAGTTAGTTATTGCTATAGTGCCGCATGAACAGTATTTTGCTACAGTCGGCATGAACAGTATTTTGCTACAGTACGACGTGAACAGTGTTGGTATCAAGTTTACTTGTTTTTCCGGCTGATTAGAAGTTTGGAGGGCTGCCAACTACATCTGCAAAATACTACGGCAACTAATTCCAGGTTTCTTCTGTCAAATTTTGATACTTTGCATAATAATTGTTGAATACAAGTCTGAATAGTTGTTGCAGCCTTTAAGGTAGCTGTAAGTGCACATCTACATTTAAAAATCACCCTTTATCAGCAGATTGAAAGAGTTTCCAGATTTTTCATATACTGTTGAATGTGTGCCAAGTGTTTGTGAAAATGTTATGATGTGTATTATGCATTTTAATGTCACTTCATAGTTGTTCGTAAATCTACTCATTGGAAAGCAATTTATTGAGGAAATCAGCTTTATGAGTTTGCATACAAAGTGTTTGACAATTTTCTTTAGTTAAATTTCTACAAGTCAAAGTTCAAATCAGGGGAGGATATTATAGTGGGATCAGAGCTATAAGTCCTGCCATCCTGTGGAGGTCTTATAGGAAATTTGGAACTGGCGGATAGGGGGGAAAGTGTTTGATGAAATGTCAAAACACTAAAATAAGAGCATTTATGTTTGAGCATGCGACAGGGGCCTTATAATTTCTGCAATACCAGAGCAAGACAAAATAGGAGTTCAGACCTACAAAGCAAAAAGTCTAGTTCATCCGTACAGGGGGGTATAGAATCCAGTCATACAGACACAGCGAAGGTATTCTTTGATCAAGACAACAATATGGGTGACCGAGATGACAGGAATACAAGATTAGGTGGAGGCGGGAATGCCAGTCCAGAGCATGGAGAGGAAAGATTCTTACAGTTATTAGAGACCTTGGTATAGGGTCAGTGAGTAGCAAAACAAAGGGCACAGGAACAGAATCAGAGATTGGATCTTATGATGCAGATGATGGCTTGTCAAATGGGGTTGAATGCTAACATGGGTGGAGGAAATAATCAGAATGGTAACAATCAGAATGGAAATGATCAAGATGGGAAACATAATGGAGATGAACAAGTTGGGAACAATTTCGGTCATGCACCCTAGCGAGCTAGGACAGTGAGTTCAAGGCCCATGATTCCTACATTTCCTCCTAGAGCTCCAGAGCAGCTCGTACCAGAGCCCCAGATTACTGATATACAGGACTAGTTGAGGAGAGATTGGGAAGTCGGAGGGCCAAATTTTACTGCTGCAATTACCTTTAGGGAGTATATGGATGTGCGGATGAAACATATGCCATGTGGACAATACAAGAACCAGAGCTATGAGCTACAGAAGAAAGTAGGGAGACTTGAGTTACCATATTATGATGGCTCAGGAAAGTCTACAGCAAGAGCTTGGGTTCAAAAGCTTGACACATACTTTCAATTGAACCCTATGCCCGAGGAAGAAGCTATTAAGTACGCGGTAATTCATCTGGATGGGTTAGCACACGAGTGGTGGCATCATGGTATGGTCACTATGGGACATGCACACATTACCTCATATGTGGAATTTACAGAGAGGCTGATTGAACGTTTTGATAGGAAGGATCCAGAACTCCATTTCAAGGAGTTAGCTCAGCTTAAACAGTGGGGATCATTGGAAACATACATTTTAGACTTTTAGAAACTTGCAGTGTTAGTAACAGATGTATCTGAACAGAGGATATTAGTTCTATTTATGGATGGGTTAGCTGATCCGTTGAGAGGGTGGATTAAAGCTCTCAACCCTCCCACTTTGCAGGAAGCCATTAAGAAAGCTCGTGACATGGATTCCTCTTCATATTCAAAAAATAAATTCCAGGCAAAGAGTTTCCCTTCAAGGAAAGATAAGGACAGGAAACCTTTTCATAAAGAGGTTCAGCCAGCTAAGGAGGAAAGTAAGAGGTTGGACAATGAGACACTTAATGATCTCAGGAAGAAGAAGCTTTGTTTTCATTGTAGGGAGCCTTGGGATTTGTCACATAAGTGTCCATTGAAAGCAAAAGCTAAGCAGATGGAGTACTTTTCAACCGAAGAGTCAGTAGATGGAGATTTAGAGTAGTCATCCGAATCAGATGGAGATAATGATAGTTCTTCACTGGAGGAAGCACACAGTGATAGCATGATAGCTCAGTTGTCAAGTATACAGGAGGCTGTCACTTTCAGAGTTAGGGGAACCTTGGATGGACAGAGAGTTGTGGCACTCATTGATACAGGGGCGACATATAACTTCATTGATAAGAAGTTTGTGACACGCAGAGGGCTACATACAGAGGAGCATAGGAGATTTAAGGTGATGGTTGCTGATGGCTTCAAAATTGAATGTACCAAGAAAATCTCCAACTTGCAGCTTCGTTTGGGAGATTATGACATAATAGGAGATTTTTTGTGGTCAACATTGGTGATCAGGATATGGTGCTTGGGATGAACTGGATGAAGTCTCTGGTAGAGTTTACATTTAACCTTGAGAAAATGGAAATGAGGTTTGAGAAAAATGGTAAGAAGATAGTGCTCAGAGGTTTGTCAGATGGGAGACTTTGAGTGGTGTCACTCAAGCGGATGCAGAATTTCTTTAGACATGATCAGGTGTAGTGGTAGAGTTTAGAGTAATGCCTGAGATGACAGAGCAGCATAAACAAGAGTATCCACCTGATGTACACAAAATAATAACCAAACATACTAAGGTGTTTGGTGAGATACCTCCAGGGAGACCCCCGGATAGGGGAATCGAGCATGTTATTGAATTAGAGGAAGGGGCTAAGCCAGTTATCATCACACCTTACCGCCATTCAAAGAGATGTAAGGATGAAATAGAAAAGGCAATTAAGGAGTTGATTGACATGGGGCACACACAACCAAGAAAAAGTCCTTTCGCTTCTTCAGTAGTATTGGTGAAGAAGAAGGATGGTACAATGAGGATGTGCATTGATTATAGGGAGCTAAACAAGAAGACAATCAAGAACCGATACCCTATCCTGTGCATTGATGAGCTTATTGATGAATTGCATGGTGCATGCTACTTCTCCAAGATTGATTTGAGATCCGGCTACCATCAGATACGGGTTAGAGAGGTGGATGTGGAGAAGATAGCTTTTAGATGCCACTATGGACATTTTGAGTTCTTAGTCATGCCCTTTGGGTTGAAAAATGCCCCTGCCACTTTCCAGTCTTGTATGAATAGAGTGTTCAGAGATCAGTTGAGGAAGTTTGTGTTGATATTTTTTGATGATATACTGATATATAGCCATACTTGAGAGGAACATTTGAAGCATATTGATATAGTGCTCAATATTCTAGAGAGGGAGTCATTATATGCCAAGATGAGTAAATGTGAGTTTGGGATGACAGAGTTGCTCTATCTAGGGCATACTATTAGTGCAGAAAGTGTTCGGGTTGACCCAGACAAGATCAGGGCCATTCTGGATTGGCCACCACCGAGGAACACTTCACAAATCAAGGGATTTCTCGGGCTTTGTGGGTTCTACTGCAGATTTGTGAAGGGATTTTCACAGATAGCAGCACCACTTACATATTTGACATGGAAAGATAGTTTCAAGTGGTCAGAGAGGGCTCAGGATTGTTTTGACAGGTTTAAGGAGTTGATGAGTACATGTCTTGTTTTAGCCATTCCAAATTTCACCAAGCCCTTTGAGCTGTAGTGTGATGCCTCGGGAGATGGCATAGGAGCTGTTCTCATGCAAGATAAACATCCCATCGCATATGAGAGTAGAAAATTACGATGTGTGGAGAGAACCTACAACATCTACGATAAAGAGATGCTAGCAATCATGCACGCGCTAGCTAAGTTCAGGCAGTACTTAGTGGGAAGTCGGTTCACAGTAAAAACAGATCATAATAGCTTGAAACATTTCCTTGGACAGAAGGACCTTAATGACAGGCAACAGAAATGGGTGAGTAAATTACAGGCCTATGATTTTGACATAGCCTATGTCAAAGGGAAGAAAAATATTGTTGCAGATGCTTCATCTAGAAGGCCTCATTTGCTTGCTGTTGGGATAGTCATGGATGATTGGAGAGAGACGATCTTGGCAGAATATGCTAAGGATAGTTGGGCATCTAGCATTATTGAGGGAGCTATTCAAGATAGTCGATACACTTTCGTAAATGATCTGATCATCTACAAGGAAAGGATTTATTTAGTACCCGGGTCTACTATGAAGCAGAAGATTTTGAGGGCATTTCATGATTCACCAATGGCAGGACATCCTGGATTCTTTAAGACATATTGGCAGGTGAGAGAGCGCTTCACTTGGAAAGGACTCAAATCAGAGGTGCTTCAGTTTGTGAGGGAATGCCCTGTGTGTCAGCAGAACAAACAGGAACATTCTTTTCCGAGTGGTTTACTACAACCCCTACCCATACCAGAGAAGAAGTGGGATAGCATTTCCATGGATTTTATCACAGGCCTCCCCAAGGCACAGGGTCGGTATTATATCTTTGTTGTGGTAGACAGATTGACGAAATTTGGACATTTCTTTGCAATTTCGTCTACATATTCAGCAGCACAAACAACAGAACTATTTTTTTTAGAGGTATTCATACTACATGGGATACCACGGAGCATAGTCAATGACAGAGACAACAGATTTATGAGCCACTTTTGGCAGGAGTTGTTCAGGTTATGTGGAACAGAGCTCACTCCGAGTACCAACTACCACCCCCAAACTGATGGGCAGACAGAGATAGTGAACAAATGGGTTGAGGGGTACTTTCAAAACTACATTGCAGGAGAGCATAAGGCTTGGGTGAAGTGGCTACATCTAGGGGAGTACTGCTATAATACCTCTTTCCATATGTCTATTCAAATGTCCCCTTTTATGGAACTGTACGGGTATGATGCTCCTAATTTTTTGGATTTGTTATTTGGGGACAACAGGGTGCCTAAGGCCAAGGATACTTTGTAGGAGTGCCAGGACATTATGCGATCCTTGAAGGAACATTTGCAAAAAGCACAAAATCAACAGAAGCAATATGCTGATCAGCACAGGGTTGAGAGGTCTTTTGAGGTGGGAGATATGGTGTACCTCATGTTACAGCCGTATAGACAGTCCTCTCTCAAGAAGAGTGGAGCAGAGAAATTGAAACCACGCTACTATGGACCGTTCAAAGTAATCAAGAGAGTGGGCGAAGTAGCTTATGAGTTGGAGTTGCCTGCAGACAGTAAAGTGCATAATGTGTTCCATGTGTCACGCCTTAAGAAGGCATTGGGTCACAATGTGGTGCCTTCAGTAGTATTGCCACCTCTTGATGATGAGGGAAAGCTTATCTTAGTTCCCGAGGCCATACTTGACTCCAGGGAGACGGTGCTTCGCAAGAGGACTATCAGGGAGTATCTAGTGAAGTGGAGGAACCTACCTATCGAGGATGCTACTTGGGAAAATGAGCAGATATTGTAGCATCCAGAGCTGAAATTGCTTGAGGACAAACAATTTTGGGAAGGGTGGACTGTAATGTCCCCTTTCTAGCATTCATAGCATGATGTTGTCATTAGCCTGTTTCCCCACAGTCCCGTAGGCTAACTAGGACATTAAAGGGGCTTAGAGGCCATTTGGCCTAGACAGTTTCAGTTGCAGGTCTTTCTGAGGGGTTCTGGGGCAACTTTGGGCATACTTACTATTTATAGTAAGTCATCTTGGACGTGGCCGGACATTCAGTCACAATGGTATGTCAATGATAATTGTTTAAAATCATCAGGAAAACTTATTTATCATTGATAAGATTTGTTATGCATTGATAAAGCCATTTTATAAAGTTAAATTTAAATATTTAACTTTATTAATGCATATACTATAGTTTGTGGGAAATATTTAAATTAAAAGAGTTCCCTTTATTTTTATAACACATTGGAGACATAAGGTACATAAAGGGAGTTATATTTTATCCCACATTGAGAAAACGAAGGATTGAGCTCTTGTGAGAACACTATAAAAGAAATGGAAGAGCTTTTTTTTGTATGCTTGGATGAAGATTAATGTTATGTTGCTGGATATCTGATTATCGGGCTTGGAGGACGGAATCCCTCTTTGCTAGCATTCTCTTCGCTGTTGGAAGACATAGTCAGGAGGATCAAGGGTGTTTTCACTTCAGGAAACACACTAGGTTTCATTTGGGGCGTTCGCATAAAGAAATTTACAAGGGTTTGAGATGCAGATCTGAAGTTAGTTATTGCTATAGTGCCGCATGAACAATATTTTGCTACAGTCGGCATGAACAGTATTTTGCTACAGTACGACGTGAACAGTGTTGGTATCAAGTTTACTTGTTTTTCCGTTTAATTAGAAGTTTGGAGGGCTGCCGACTACATCTACAAAATAATACGGCAACTAATTCCAGGTTTCTTCTGTCAAATTTTGATACTTTGCATAATAATTGTTGAATACAAGTCTGAATAGTTGTTGCAGCCTTTAAGGCAGCTATAAGTGCACATCTACATTTAAAAATCACCCTTTATCAGTAGATTGAAAGAGTTTCCAGATTTTTCATATACTGTTGAATGTGTGCCAAGTGTTTGTGAAAATGTTATGATGTGTATTTCTACAAGTCAAAGTTCAAATCAGCGGAGGATATTACAAGTGCTTAGGAATCATGCATTATCTTGTCTATTTGTTCATGGTCCATGCTCAGAACCTACGATGACAAGATCACTCTTATCAAAGAACAATCTCAATAGATAAGCTAGAATAATACCAATTCTGGCACAAAGCTATTGCCAAAGAAGTCATATATATTATGATTAGAAATTACAAATTCCAAACTCTTATGTACATAGAAACCCAATTTTACTTGATTGAAACATTATATGTGCACAAATGCCTTGGATAGTACAACACAATCAATTCTCCCAAATAATTCTTCCTCAATTTTGTGTCATATTTTCAATGCAAGATCAAAAAACTAGAGCCCATATTTTTCATGTATTGCTCCACAATCATGAAGTACTAAATTGATGGTAACATGCAGACATCCATACTGGTCTTTTGCAAACTGGTTGTACACTAACGATACCTATAATGGAAAATACCTTAGGATAATCCAAGAGCTCAAGAAAACCCAAAATCATTAACCATACTTGCATTTCAGATATCTTTGTAATCTAAATTAAAAATAGCCATAGGTTTAATTAAAAAGGGATGACAACATAAAACCGATGGAAGCTTTTCAAACTAAAATTGCTTACCTCCCTTTTCTAATTGTAGATTCAAAAGCATTAAATAGAGAGGATAGATTGAATGCCTCAATTTTAACAACTGCATGCAAAATATGGAAACATCCAAAGACACGTCATTGTGAATGGTGCAGATTCATGGAGTGTTCATGCCCTTACACGCTCCCACTAATATCAACTGAGCTATGCCTCACAAAAATCTTCTTTCTCAATTTTTTTGATGAGAAAATTAAAAAGACTACTAGGAAAAAGAGGCTCAACTAATGATAAATTAATTTTTTTAAAATTTTAAATTCATTTTAATAGGTATAATGAAAAGAATATAGTTTAAGGGAATGATTTGTGATTTTTATAGTTATCGAGGCCAGAACTATTGCTAAAAAGTTTCTTGAAAACTATAGTCCCCGCCTTAAAAGGTAGGGACTAAAAATGATGATTGTTCCACATTTCTAGTTTCACTTTGAGTATAATAATCAATTGCATGTTTGTGTATGATGGTTCAATGATCTATATCCATTTGTTGAAGGTATAACAATAAACCAAATTTGATTTGAGTCAAGTTTATGGATTTTAATGGTATACGTCAAATATTATTGCAATTTGATAGAAAGTTGCTTGAATCCCTTCATATGGAAAATAATGAGCATAACATATGTATATATCTCACTCCAATTTTGGTTGATCAAAGGTTTGGGAAGTGTAGTTTGTGAATTGCATAGTTTTTAATGTTAATGTCTAGGTTTTCTAATAAAATGTTGATGCCCTAGGTGGGCATATCGTGAAACTTTTGTCCATGGTTGCTATTAGAGTGATAATATATGTGTGAAACAAGAAAAGTTTAATTCTTACTATTGACAAAATTGTGCATCATGTCTTGTCAAACTCGCAGTAATGCTTGGAATGTAATTTGGTGTTTGGGAGTCAAAGATTCTTGTGGTTACCTTGCAAAGGAGGCCTATTAGGGCCAAGATAATGTTTTGAGTCAAGTGTTCCCAAAGAGTTATTTTTATCATTTTGCATATGTTTTGAGTTCTTAAAAGTGATATCTTGAAATATGGTCTGCTTGTAGCATTCTATCGTATAACAAGATTTGCTTCTTGTTATGTTGAAATGAAGAGCTAGTTACCATTACAAAACTATATCGGAGAAGTATGACAATAAAAAAATCAAAATTTGGAGAATGTTAAGGGTTTGTAGATGTGTATTGATGGTTCTAAAGTTTTCCTAAAAGAAACTGAGTTTGGTAACCCATAAAGCCATAAAATTGGTGTTCATAACCTATGTAGTGTAAGGGTCGTTATGACCACAAGTAAAGGGTGATAAGGGGGTATTGTTTTGGAACCCCATGCATGGTACATGCAAGTTCTTTTGAAGCCTTGAATCTCTTTGAAGCTTGTACAACTATAGTCATGGTGAGTTTCTACCTATTAGATTGGTGATTGAGGAGAAAGATCACCCTTTACAAATCAATTTTATTTTTTTGTTTAAATGGTGACATGAATGTGTTGATGCTACCCCTCCTCTACATTATATTTGTTGACAAAATATGATTGAGAGACAATAGTAGAAATCATAGTCTAATGATTATATCCAAAGAAGAGAGCTATATTTATTTGAGTAGTAGTTTGAAAGAAAAAAGACAAGAGACTATTGACACATAGCCAACAAACACCATTGATAATGTAGTTGTAGAAATAATTCAACACTAGGTAGGCACAGGTAACAACAATGGGATCATGAATTGCTCATAACCCAATCAACCAAACACATTAATAAATCCTTTCTCTTTTTGACAAGCTTCTTGACTCTTCAATACTTTAGACAAACATGCACTTTATTAGGTTTAGTCATTGACTAATGTTCCTTTGTGACTCTTACAATTTCAAGGTTCCTTTGTAATAGTTTGACACTTCTACAAAGCCACAAAACAACCACAATTGCCTTAAGATTTCAAACACCCCCTCCGACTGCTAAGACAACTTAGACCAAGTGCATGCTTAAATGCATCCAAGACTCACAAGATCTCTGATTTCCTCAAACCCACAAATGCACCCTTAACTAGACTTATTCTCTACTATCTTAAAGTTGACAAATAGGACACAATAAAAAATGTAAGGGAGACAATGAAAAACTACCCTTTATTCTATTATTTTGTGTGTGTGTGTGTGTGTGTGTGTGTGTGTGTGAGAGAGAGAGAGAGAGAGAGAGAGAGAGAGAGAGATATTACTAATTGAGGAAGATTACATCTTCCTTTATATTTATTAGTGGTGCCTCTTTGCCAAGGGTCACCACTCTTTAAATGTTGTCCCATTAACTTAACAAATGTCTAATATAATTAATATGTAATTATATTATCATTATACATATAATTATTATATTATTAATTTATAATTATATTACTCCAATAATTATATTATCAATCATATAATTATCACAACCTTATGTTATCTATAGTGATAATTTTAAGAAACTGCTCCCGAAAAAAATGCCTAGAAAGTTGGCGAATCCAACATTTTGTGGGCAGGAAAATTTTAATGTCGAGGGCAATTTTTAATCCATATAGGGAAATAAAATATTATATGTTGGCAATTTTAATCTTGCCCTAGAAAAAATCATTTTAAATGTGGCGAATTAGTGTTTTTTTTTCGCTGACAGATAAATAAATGATGACTATTTTTTCCCTTGCCAAAAATGAATTAATAATGTCATAGGCAAATTACTTGTTTTGTAGGAAAATGAATAATAATGGTCTTGGCTAATCTTTAGTGGTAAACTGAAAAATTGTTTAATCTAAAAGAAAATTTGCACATGTATTGGCTAATGACTGTATTGACTACTGAGTAGTCACTTCAAGTTTCAACTTGTCTATTGTCTTAGGTCTATTATTAATAATGTCATAATGTCATTATGTTAGTGTCACTATTACCAAGTCGGCTACCATCACTTTTGTATTGTTAATACAATAGTTTTATTGACTATTGATTAATTAGAGATCAACAACAGAAGATGCATTTTGGGGTAGTTGCTTGAAAAGACCTGGAGTCGCATGAAATTCTCTAGAATGGAGACACGTGAAAAGTTTTGCATAAAAACCATTAACTAGAATGTACTCAATGTAGTGAATATCCCATCAAGATTAAAATCATAAATGTGGTACTGATAGTTACAATTATTATATTCCATTTACAGCCACCTTGGCAGGCACTTTCGACTATCCAACATTAATGCGAGTACATTTGCCAAACAATTTAATGAAACTGCAATTAAATAGCCTCTTTAGTTCCTCTTTCATTATCATTTCTCAAATTCTTGAATTTGAATTCAGTTTGCAGAGTTTCTTGAATCTTAATCATGGATATGCCAATTCGCCTGAAATGCACTACAATGGCTTTGCAAATGCCCTTTTTGGGCATGATTCCTAATGATGTCCTTGTCATGGTTTGCAAGCAAGATGTCCAAGGTCCTTTTATCTGTCGTACTTTATTCATGGTCCTCGGCCATGAAATCTTAAGAAATAATAAGAGGTACCGTGTGTTGACATATATTACCTCCTATTTTCTCACATCTCTTCTCAACCTTGGAGGCAATCAAGTAGACATTCTAATGCTTTTGCGTAACATTTTTAAGAAAACATTTTTAGAAGATGACGTCAAATTTTTTGTATTGGTTGAGCAGGTACCGAGGTCAAGCATTGGCATCCCTTTTGCAGATGCAACAGACAAGTGCTGGGAGAAAGGCATATGGAGCATTGTATAGAAGCATCCCTTCCTACTCGGTATGAATGAATGACAATTGACTCGCCATCGGAAGTGGGCACAACTCGGAAGGGATTTTCTATGGAAGTGGTTATTGTTGGATGACGTCAACGAGACTGACTTCACATGGCATGACAAGTTTAGTGACATCATCTTCTCCAATAGATTCCTTGTAGAGGGACTTGAAAACCTTTCTGATTGAAGGCTTCAAGCCCTCGGCCCCTCAGCTCACTGATGCTTCTAGCCTCCCTATTCCCTATTTCTTGAATCCTATTTCCCTAACCCTTGCCAAAAAAAATGTTTTTAAAATATCTATTTTTTCTCTGGATTGGGCCTTCCTCTTTAATGTAAATTACGAAATAGTAAAACTAGTCTGACTTAATTAGCTATTTTGAATATCTATGCTATGAATTAGTATTATGTACATTGTACACTCATAAATTATTATCAATGAAAATAATAGTTTTTGGCTTCTCAAATAGTTGTTCCTGTTAGTCTGTGACTTTGTTTTTGGTATCTCAATGCACTGTTGAAATGTTAGTCTGTGACTTTGTAATAAAAAATTAACTGTTAATAGTTATAAAGTTAGAAACAAAAAAAAGAGTTTCAACAACCCCTTTATGGTTTCATATTTGATTAACAATTTATAGTAAAAAAATTATTCAATTGAAAATTATCCAATGAAAATTTGTAAATTTGTAAAATGTATATGTATGTCCTTTAAATTCAAAACTTGTAAAATTCGATAGTATATGAACGCAGGGGCTAGGGCCATGCAAGTTAATAGTTATAAGTTATAAAATTTTTAACTACTATTAATTTATTTAAAAATATTAACTAAATAAAAAATAGTTTGTTAAAGTTAACTTATGATACATGTAACATAATGAATCATGAATCATGAATCTTGAATCCTAATCAATGACCATGCATAAATCTTGAATCCTAATCAATGATCATGCAATTTAAATTGTATAGATAATATTGAAATTTTATTTGAAAACAAAAAGTTCAAATTATAACTTACATATAAATGTTCATATAAAATATTGAATATTAATTAATTTATTCATTTCTTCCTATTTTGAAATGTAAATTTATTGAAAATATTATGATCATTATAATATTTTAAACTTTTTATCATATTTTGAATTAAATGAAAAATGCCACAGTTATTTAAATTTAAATTAAGTTGTCACTTATCATTATCAAGTTGAAGCAATTTAAAAAATATTGATTATAATCTAAACCATTTTCAATTAAGTAAAAATGCTACAATTATTAAATTGAGTTATCATTATCAAGCCATTAATGATTGATGAATGATAATTGATTACAATTTATAAATTATAATTTTATATTTTTGAAAATTCGATGTTTTATTAATTTTACATGTTTAATTTTAATCATCCATATCACGAATTTTGGAAATTGTCAAGAATTTCAAATAATGGGTATGCTGCAACTTGTTACTGCACTTTGTGATTTAAGTTTTAATTTACATTGTGTAACAATAAGATAGGGGAGAGGAATCAGTAGTCGTGAGGGCTAACTTCATCAACATGTAGCCACTACATGGTGATGGGATATCATAAGACCTTCATTTTTTTTAGAAATATAAATTGGACATTGAACTACCTACATGCCACAACTAAGGTTTGAAGCTATGACTCATCACACAACTCGTTAAAATAGTGCACCTAGTGAGACGTGTCAAAAAATGACTTAAAACATTCAACCAAAGCATAATTTAAAAATATCTAATAATTAAATTTAAAATTATTATTTCTTGTTAATAGAATATTGTATAACTATATGAAATGTAATATATATGTAACTTAAATGGATCAAATAGCTATTATTAATCACAAATATTTGTTATATATAACTTTTATATATAACACAAAATGACAAATACTTCAACAACAAAAAATTATTTGTTGTTAAAAAAATAACACATTATTATATAAAATACAACCTATAACCAACACATAAGTGACCATTAGTTAAACATTAAATTTTTTTGACAATCTCACACATTTCATAAGAAAATACAAAACATTTATTAGTATTTACCCTTTATATTTGTGAGACATATTATTGATATGATTTACTCTATGCATATACATTGCTACACCAATAGTTTTACACATAAGAGTAGTATTTGTACACTATTATTAAGATACCAATGTTTATTTAATTGAGCATATTATGTTTTGAGTGACACGCATATATGAAATAACTATGGTATTTTTATTTTTATTTGAGACAAAAAGTTATTTAGTTTTTCTATAACATTTACAAGTTTTCATGTGTTGAAGTATTCGTATATTTTTTTATTATCAATGTTTGGATTTTTTATATGTGCAAATAGTTCAATTAATTAATATCTATAGTATAATAGTAAAAATGTGTTCAAAGATTGGACTTTATTGACTTTTTTAAATTATTGATTAAACTATTGAACATCAACCAATCAATTTTCATAATTTTTCTTCTACATATCAAATTTTAATATTTGATAAAGTAAAATACACAATTTTTAAGTTTTGTAATTTCTAAAACTATTTATCTTTAATCTGATTGGTTAAAACAAATGGAGCAATAAGAGTAGATTTCAAGGAAAACTAAAAGATTATAACCTTAACAAGGTTAAATAATTTTTTGATAATTTATGTGTCAATTTTTTATTTCATACCTATCTTGTCACCTAACTTTTTTTCATTATGAAATATTTTAAATGATGAAGAATATTAACATCATTAGATTTCCACAATCCATTTATAAATAAGAAGTTTTCTAGATTCGATTGCATGTGTTTTTTTACCATCAACATTTCAGATCATACTACGTGATCCATCATTAGGATGAGAAAGAGCAAGATAGTAGAGATATGCAGACTGAGCCTAACTCAAGAGATATAAGAAGAGAAGGGGAGAGCACGCAAATTCATGTAAAGCACAAAAAAGAGAGAAGTGCATCACCTAATGAAATAAATGAGACATGAAAGATAAAGACCACAAAAGAGTTTAGAAAAACAAAAAAAAAGGTGATGAAAATAAGAAATTAGAATGAAAGAAAATACGAACCTAAGAGAACCACAAAATACATACACTAAGAGAAAAAGAAAGAAAACAAAAATATATATGTAAGCGAAAGCGTGCGTGCACACACACATACACATATTAACTATGTAGTATTATTTACTATTACAACCTTATATATACAAAAAAAAAAACACGAGTGAAAAGAAACAAAAATACATGCGCATACAAAAGCAAGTATGTATATATGTATATATATGCATATATATATATATATATATATATATATATATATATATGTATGTATGTATATATACACATATGTATGTATATATATATACACATATGTATGTCTATATATATATACATACACATGTATATATATATATATATATATATATATATATATATATATATATATATACATATGTGTGTGTATGTATGTATGTATATATATATATATATATATATATATATATATATATATATATATATGTATGTATATATATATATATATATATATATATATATATATATATATATATATATATATATATATATATATATATATATATATATATATATATATATATATATATATATATATATAGACATACATATGTATATATATACATATATATTGTATAATATATATAATAAAAAATATACAATTATATACTATTATGCACTATTACATCCTATTATATACTATCATATACTAGTATATATATCTGCATGCTTCTATGCATCTATATATGTGCAACATATCCATATATGTATTTAAACATAAATGTGTATACATATGCCTATATATGCATACACCCACACACAGATATATATATATATAACCACACCAGCAAGAAACTATTAAGAAAAAAGAGCAACAATAGATAAGGAACTAAGAAGTGTAAAAAAATGAACCCGATTAGACAACAAGCATGCCCAAGATGCATGGTTTGCATGTGCATGTGTGTGAGAGTGAGTGAGAGAGAGAGAGAGAGAGAGAGAGAGAGAGAGAGAGAGATAGATAAACACAAACCAAGGAGGGAGGTAGACAAGAGCAACCATGGAGAAAGGGAGAGCAAGATCGAGAGAGAGAGGGGGAGAAAGGGGGAACACCACAACACAAAAACCAAAAGAAAGAGTACGAAGGAGAATCATGAGAGAATCAAGGAAGGCATGTTAGAATGGGGGTTATCAAGAGAATCAAGAAGGGGGTGCCATGTATGGTTGATGGACCATCCATCATCACGGTTAAGGTTAATGGGATGGTAGGTAATGGCAATGGCCTCTTTCAACTTCCTCTTGAAATAATTGTCCTCCTTGGACATGATTTTGGTATTCTCTTGACAAATATGATGTTTGGTAGAATATGAGTGTTCTGTAAGAGTAGATTTTTGCAACCTCTCATGCCTAATGTCGACACTGTGCTTCCAGATCCTAGTGATAACAAAGTGACCGATTTCCCCAATATAGGGCATGCCACATGAGCACTCGAACTTGTAGACTCTAGAGTCCAAAAGAGAGTTATACTAGTCCTTGAGCGGAGGGATATAATTTCTTAAGATTGAGAGGGGTTTGAAGGCAACTCAAAGGCCCTTTTTGGTTAAGATTTTACCAATTGTTTGGGAAATGCCTTCCATAAAAGGAAGAGAGACATTATGAGTAGGAGGGTTAGAGAGGGTCTGATGACTACTACAGGAGAGATAAGAGGACTTGGCTTGGGTGAGAGCTTTAGAGATTTTCTTATGAGAGTACCCATTGAACTTGAAGACTTGAAGTAGATGGTCAAGCTCTCGGGGTAAGTTTTCTACATCGCAAATTCTAAAGGCTCTGAGGGAAAGAGTCTTGAGGATACCAGTTTTTTGGGAAGGGTGGTGGTGAGAAGAGGAGTGGAGGTACGAGTTGGTGTGGGTGGCTTTACAAAACACCCGGTGACCAAAAGTACCGTCCGACTTCTTCATGATAAGAACATTAAGGAATGGTAAATGGTTGTCTGATTCTAGCTCCTCGGTGAAGGAGATGGTGCAGGCTAAATTGTTGATGCGCTCATGAAATTCCTCAAGTTTTTCAAGGCCATGTGGCCAAAAAACATTGGTGTCATCAAAATAATGCTTCCACCATTTGGGTTTTAGAGGGAAGGAATGGAGGGCCATCTCTTCAAAATACTCCATATAGAGGTTTGCTATTATGGGTGAAAGGGGAGAACCCATTGCTACCCCTTCCACTTGTTCATAGATGACATTTTGGAAAGAGAAGAAAGTAGATCTCAAGCAAAACTCAACCAAGATAGTGATCTCATGTCCAACCTTGCACTTCACAATTTGAATAGAGTCAAGAATAGGAACCTTGGTAAAGAGATAAACCACATCAAAGTTAATTAGGACATCGCATTGTTCCCACTTAGCGTCCTTAATAAATTGGACAAAATGACAAGAATATTTGACAAAAGAGTCAGAACTCCCCAATAAAGGAGAGATAATCTTGGCAAGCTAAGAAGCTAAAGGGTACATTGGGGATCCAATGGTATCAACAATAGGACACAAGGGGACATCCTCCTTGTGAATTTTTGGAACCCCATATATGCGAGGGGTCACTTCCTTAGAGGGGACTAATTTTTTCTTGATCACATACTCAAAGGAAGAGTTGGAAACTAAGATTTTGACTTAATTCAAGATCCTAGAGCATGAATTGTGAGAGAGGGTCCTATAGCTACTAGCATCTGAAAGTAAGTCAAGCATCTTAGAGATGTAGTCTTGCCTATTCAGGATGCTCTTGATTCTCTTGATAGCCCCCATTTTGACATGCTTGACAAACCCCACCATCCTTGATTCTCTCGTGATTCTCCTTTGTACTCTTTCTTTTGGTTTTTGTGTAGTGGTGTTCCCCCTTTCTTCCCCCCCCCTCTCTCTCTCTCGATCTTTCTCTCCCTTTCTCCATGATTGCTCTTATTTAGCTCCTTCCTTGGTTTGTGTTGATCTCTCTCTCTCTCTCTCTCACACACACACACACACACACACCATGCATCTTGGCATACTTGTTTTCTAATCAGGTTTTTTTTTTTACAGTTCTTTTTCAATTCTGAGTTCCTTATCTATTGTTGCTCTTTTGTCTTAATAGTTTATTGTTGGTGTTGTTTTATACACACACACACACACACACACACACACACACACACACACACACACACACACATACATTCATGCTTTTAATTTTGTTATATATATGCATACATATGTATTTATATATATAAACATGTATATATTCATTATATAGATATATACATATGTTGTTATACACACACACACACACACACACACACACACACACACACACACACACACACACACACACACATATCTATATCTATATATAAATATATATAAATTGGGTATATACATAGGTATAGGATATATATGTATATACATACTATACATACACACACATATATATCTCTGTGTGTGGGTGTATGCATATATAGGCATATGTACACACACACACACACACACACACACACACACACACACACACATGTTGCGCATATATAGATGCATAGACGCATGTAAATATATACAAATATATATATTATCTAATATATATATATATATATATATATATATATATATATATATATATATATATATATATATATATATATATATATATATATATATATATGATAGTATAAAATAGGATGTAATAGTGCATAATAGTATATAATTGTATAGATTTTTATTTTTTATATACATACATACATATATACATACATACATATACTTGCTTTTGTTTGCACATGTATTTTTGTTTATTTTCTCTTGTGTTTCTTTTTTGTATATATAAGTTTGTAATAGTAAATAATACTGCATATTAGTGTATAATAGTATACACTATATAGTATATACTTATTTATATTTATATATTAGTTTGTGTGTTGTGTGTGTGTGTGTGTGTGTGTGCGCGCGCACACGCTTTCGCTTACACATGTATTTTTGTTTTCTTTCTTTTTCTCTTAGTGTATGTGTTTTGTGGTTCTTTTAGGTTCGTATTTTCTTTCATTCTAATTTCTTATTTTCATCACCTTTTATTTTTATTGTTTTTTCTAAATTCTTTTGTGCCCTTTATCTTTCATGTCTCATTTATTTCATTAGGTGATGCACTTATCTCTTTTTTGTGCTTTACATGAATTTGCACACTCTCCCCTTCTCTTCTTATATCTCTTGCGTTAGGCTCAGTCTGCATATCTCTACTATCTTGCTCTTTCTCATCTTGGTGATGGATCATGTAGCATGATTCGAAACGTTGATGGTAAAAACACACACAATCGAATCCAGAAAACTTCTTATTTATTTGATGAAGAATAGTTTATAAACAATTATCACATGCACTTTTTCAATATATATTAATAATTTATAGATAATTAAATTATATTACATTTTAATTTTGAAACTAATTAATAAATATGAATAAAAATATAGCATTTGTAATTATATTTTTAAATTTTAATTATTTTATTTAAATTAAACTATTGCCATTATTATTTCATATCTTGCATCAATTTTATAATATCTTCATTGAATTTTTCATATCATCTTTACAATAAAATGTTTATGATAGAAAAGAAAATCATTTCTATAATAGAAAAAAAATTCTTTTATTTATATTATAATATAACTATTATAATAATAATTATAAATTATATTATATATAATATTTTATATAAATAATTAAATTAATATCATGATTTTGACATGCTCAAACTTAAAAATAAAATAATAATAATTAATAAAAATTTATTTAACAATATTTATTTTAATATTTTTCTCGATATTAATTAATGTGCTATTTAAATTCTTTTCATGCTAATATTTTTTTAAAATCAAAATTTTTACTAATTCTATGAATTTTTTGGCATGAACTTAGTTGCTATGCAACCTTGTTTAAATAATTAATATTAGTTATGTGAAAGGTTTAAGTTTTAATGATTCACGATTTGATCTGGACTGTTCAATGAATGATAGATCCATGATCATGGCTCTATTTTAAGCCAAATTTTAAAATATTGAAGTTAAATTCTATTTCTATCCAAAATCTGGACACGTGCAATCAAAGATTCTTTCTTATAAGTTATAGTTATGTCCGACTCTCAACTCCTGACTATTGACTAAAAGAAAGATCAACAACCTGATATGAGTTTCAAGCCAACTTGGGGAATGTTTTCCCATGTGCTTAGATTCATCCATAATCATGACACGTATTTGGTCATTGCAAAGCTCAATTAACTGTCAGGACTCGATTAATATTAATAATAATTATGTTTAGTTTTTAAAAAAATTTATTACTTAATCCTAACTCGGTGATGCTGCAATTATTAAGTAAAAGACAGATGAACGACCTGAGATGAATTTTGGGTAAATTTTGGGAATGCTATTGCTATTGTCAAGAAACATAAGAAATCATGAGATGTGTGCTTGACAAGTGTCACATTCTGGATGACTCTTGATAATAGCAATAACATTCCACAAATTGACCTGAAAATCATATCGATTATTAAGTTTGATTTTTATTAATTAATTAATTTAAAATGAATAAATTTTAAAATTCAAATGTACATTAATGCAATAAATTTTTTATTTTTATTATTATAGTTATGTACATTATTGAAATTTTAGTCTTTATGTCATTTACATGTACATTGTACATAGTATTAGTAAAGTACCTAAAACCATTAATTACTTAATACTTACATTTTAACTTTTAATTATTTACCTTTTATGTTTTTAGAGTATGAAGTTCAAAGTTCTCCAAGTCAAGAGTTCGATATAATAGAGTTTTCAAATTTCAACTTTTCAAAGACTGACTACATTCCATTTTGTGTTTTGAAGACCGAAAGTGTGAAACTTGAGTATCACAAGAGAACACCAACTATCTGAGTATCTACTAGCACTAGTATTGTTGAATCTTGATTCTCGATTCCGGGTATTTGAATTTTTAAATTTTTTTCATTGCAATTTGGACCAATAGAAATCTTGATTTTTATTGTCTTAGGTTTACACTTTACAATTTTTTAAAATAGGGCTTCAAGAAGAATTTTTGTAATAACTAGTTGTAGTCATGGGCAAAACAAAGTCAAAAACCTCTAGTATGAGTGCAAGCATAAAGGAAAAAAAAAGACATTATGAAACTTAGGCAAGTGCTACAACCCCAGGTTTCACTGATGAATGTCATGATATTTTTTATCCAATTATCCATGGAGATTTGGGAATCATGGGAATTAAACATTCATTGTTTAATAAGTGGAAAGATCCACAAAAGGGGAGAAATTATTTCAAATATAACTAATAGGATTAAACCATAGACATAAATAACAATTACATGCAAATATAACCAATATTAGAAAATAATAGATCACACAAAAAAGAACATAAGACACCAAGATTTAACATGGTTCACCCAATCCCTGGGCTATGTCCACCAAACAACAAGTGCGATAGTATTACAATCCAAAGATTACAACTTGATTACAATCTGTAATCCCTTACAACTCAATTCTGCCACAAGAACCAATTTTCACATCACAATAATGAAACAATCCCTAACCCTAAGCCATTTTATACAAGTATTTTTCCTACTTTAGGGTCCAAATCAGTTACAACATGTCAACCCTTGAGCCCTAAAGAATTTATGAAGTATGTACAGTACTTTCCTGATTAGTCACTGCAAACTAACAATCTACCACTCGGGGACTGATCAAAATCCACACTAGATAACAATCTCCCACTTGGAGACTGATCTTGTAGCAATACTGCTACCACATGGGGCTCCCATTGGATCAAACCACCCTAGACATTACTGTGCTTTTATTCATGTTCAATCTAGAAGACCAACTAAAGCTAAAGAGGAGTTCAACTTCTCCCTTGTTACTACCTTTGTAAACATATCTACTAGATTGTCATCTATATGTTTCTTGTCTAGCTTTAACTGTCCATTCTCCAAAATTGACCAAATGAAATGTTACTACAATTGTATGTGTTTTAGTTGAATTCTTTGAAAGATGAATGACACTCTAACTACATGTAAACAAATAATTATCCTTCAAAGGGTGTCCCAATTCTTCTTAGAAGAACTGAAGCCATATCATCTCCTTAGCTACCTCTGTAGCAGTAACATACTCTACCTCTATAGTAGATAAAATATTAACCTTTTGTAACCTAGAAACTCAACTCATGGCTGCCCCACCAATAGTAAAGACATAACCTGTAGTACTCCACCTGGTATCACTATCCCCTACCAAATCTAAGTCAACATAGCCCTATAAATTAGTAGTAGAGCCCCAAAAGTGTAAACACTTAATGTATGTTCCTCTCAAGTATCTAAGAATCCATTTGACTACATTCCAATGCTCAATTCTAGGATGACTCATATACCTGCTAACAACTCACACTGCATGTGCAATATTTGGCCTTATACATACCACAACATACATCAAGCTTCCTACAGAAGCATAGGGTACCTTGGATATCATATCCTCCTCTTTTTGTGTCTTGGGACACATCTCCTTAGTCAACTTCAAATGACTAGGTAAAGGTGTGCTAACAGCTTCAGCGTTCTCTATAGAGAAATGTTGCAACACCTTCTTAACATAATCAGCCTGAGATAGCATCAATTTTTTGTTCTTCTTATCTTTGCAAATCTTCATACCAAAGATTTGTTTTTCTACCTCCAAATCCTTCATAGAAAATGTAGGTGCTAACTGGCATTTCAGCCCCTTAATTTGATCCATGTTAGACCCAGCTACAAGCATATCATAAGCATATAAACATAAAATAATGTAGCTATCATCATCCAACCTCTTAAAGTAAACACAATGATCTAAATGACACCTACTATATCCATGCTCATGCATAAAATTGTCAAATTTTAGATACCATTGCTAAGGTGCTTACTTCAAGCCATATAAATTTTTCTTCAATTTGCACGCTAAGTTCTTCTTACCTTTGATATTAAATTTCCATGGCTAAGCCATTTATGTCTCTTCATCCAAATCACCATAAAGGAAGGCTATTTTAACATCAAGCTGCTCTAAATACAAATGTTTAGTAACCACAATACTTAAAATAGTATGGATAGAAGTCATCTTAATAATAGGATAAAATATCTCATCAAAATCAATGCCCTTTTTTTGTGCAAATCCTTTTACAAATAACCTAGCTTTAAATCTTTTTTTAACTCCATCTTTTTCTTTTAACCTGTAAACCCACTTATTTTTTAAAGCCCTTTTACCTATAAATAATTTGCATAAATCTTAAGTCTCATTTTTTAGCAAAGAGTCCATTTCTTCTTTCATTGTAGACTCCCACTGAATCTTAGTATCCACCTATACAACTTCATCATAACATTCAGGTTCAATAGCATTAGTAAGTAAAATAGAATACAAAGAGGGAGAAAATATTTCTAGAGGTCTAATTTTCCTTGTTGACTATCCAATATTCACTGGTATGTGTCGTATTTGTTGTCGTACATCATGAGGAATGGTTGGAATATCATCTAGCTCTACATAATCATTTTCTTTCTTCTCATGCTGCTGCAACAGATCTTTGTACAATACTTTCTTATTGAATATGACATCCTCGCTTCTTACAATTTTATGATTTTCAAAATCCCAAAGCCTATAACCAAATTCATTAATGCCATATCTAAAAAATACACATTTCTTTGACTTAGCTTCTAGCTTGATTCTATTTTCAAAATCTATACGAGCAAACACTTCACAATCGAAGGTTTTGAGAAAAAAATAACTCACCTTTTTACTAGTCCATGCTTCCTTTGGAATACCACAACCCAAAGGAATAGATGGACCTTTATTAATAAAATATACAATATTATTGATAGCCTCTGCCCATATGTGTAAGGGAAACCTAGCATGCAACTTCATACTCTTGTTCATGCGTTCTACCACTCCATTTTCTTATGGAGTCCTTCAAACACTTTTCTATCTACAAATACCATTAGTGGAGCAATAATCTTCAAATTTATGACTACAATACTCACCACTATTATTAGATCTAAGACATTTTAATTTCTTACCAATCTCATTTTCAATTGAGGAATTCTATTTCTTGAAAGTTTGAAAAATATCATATTTCTGTCTAAGTAAATAATCCATACTTTTCTAGTTGAATCATCGATAAAGCTAACTTAATAATGAGAGCCACTAAGGGAAGATACTTGAGCTGGTCCCCATACATTAGTATGCACAAGCTCTAATTTCTCCTTCTTATTTTTCTTCCTAGTCTTTACAAAGCCCACTCTCTTTTGTTTTCCATACACATAACTTTCATAGAAATCCATATTAACACATTTAGATCTGGTAAAACTTTATTTGAATGAAATAATTTCATACCTTTCTTACTCATGTGACCAAATCTATTGTGGCATAGTGTCGTATTAGAATTTACAACAGCTATTTATTCTCCTTGCTCAACTATAACAACTATTCCTAAACATTCATTTTTCTCTGAAACAATCAAAGTAGAAGGAACAATATGACCTGTACAAAGATATAAGTTGCCTACTTTCACACCTTTTGATACTACAAGGGAACCTTTTGAAACCTTCCAATTTTTATCATTAAAAGTAACTACATAACCCTCATCATTGAGTTACCCTACTAAAATTAAATTCTTACTCAACCTTGGAATATGTCTTACCTCTTGTAGTAGTCAATGATTCTCATTCTGCAACTTAATCTTAACTTTTCCCTTTCTAGCAATCTGATAGGGTTAATTATCTCCCAAATAAACAAGTCCAAAATCCCCTTGGACATAATCAATGAAATAACCTCTATGAGGTGTAGCATTAAATGAAGCATCAGAATCTAAAACCCACGAATCATCAACACTTTCTAAAGATAGAAACAAAGCATCCTCTTCAGATTTTTTACTTACCACATTTGCCTCCTTGTCTCCATCTAGTTTATCTCCTTCATTTTTTCTTTCGAGTCCAACAATCTTTCTTTTTATGCCCTGGTTTTCCATAGTACTAGTAGTCGTTCAATCCTCTCGATTGAGACCTCCTCCCCTTTGACTTTCCTCTTGATTTCCCATGATTTCTATAATTAATTAGAGGCCTCACATTTGAGAGAAAGACTTTCAAATTGGCAAATGAATTGGTAACTTTTTTTGGCTTTGATTTTGTTAGTCACTGGAATTATGATCCACTGAACATAATAAAAATAAGACTTATTGCCAATGGAAATTTTGCAAGCAAATATCAACATTAGGAGATGTCATTGATAAAAAAGTTAAAAACCAAGGACTCATGGGATGAGGTTAAGAAAGAGATGGAGAAACATGCAACAAAGAATAATATTTCAATGCAAGAATTGTCATCCCAAACTACAATGTTGCACATATCAAAGTCACACAAATCAAAGCCTCTAACATACTTAAATTTCTACAAGAAAGCATCTCAACTTTCTAAGAGGTCTATGCTAAAAGAAATTAAAGAGGCATGCACATCTAAATTATGGTGTCAAACCAAGATGACCGAGTTTTGAAAAATAAGGAAAAATTTGGGTAAACCTATGACATCAGCAAGTTTTGAGGAAATTAAGGAGGATGAAATTTTTAGCTATTATTGAAATAAAGAGCATCCAATTGTACTATATGATTTTAACAATTGCAGTGATAGTGATATTCAAAGATAGAAGGACCTCGAGTATGATATTCAAGGTATTCAAGATTTTGAGTCAACCAAGGGCAGACATATTGTTAATCTTCAAATGAGTGATTCTATTAAACAATCATATACTAAAGGGCAACTATGATACAAAAAATGGGTTTATAGGTATAGAGCCCATTGATGCAAGTGGTGAAAGGATTCAGAATCTAGTTTCAGTACTAGACCCACCCAAAAGAGGAAGTAAACCAATCATTGGACTCTCCGATGAGATTAAAGATGATTCATCTAGAAAGGGAAAAAATCATTATACTTCTGCTTCTAAAGGTCATCTCAACACATTATTTGTTAAATGTTCAAATCTAGTTGTAGTTGATCCCACTTCCATTGGATTTGACACTAGCATGGATGAACTTTGTGTAAAAAAGAAAAAAGTTATGAAAATTAGAATGAAAGCAATGTCAACAGTTACTTCATCAATGTATGCACTAGTAGCTTCTATACAAAACCCTGAAAATAGTCCTAAAACACTAGGATTTGGAATGGGCCATCTTCAGTATGTTGGCAATCCTCAAAATACAATTGTAGGTGGAGTAAGTTTAACTAGAGTTGGAGGAGCATATAGTAATAGAACTGGTAATCCACCTTTAAAACACTCAATTGTGTCACCAAACCTAGATTTTAGTTTGAAGGAGTTTGCATCAAAGTTTGATCAAACAAGCAAAATAAATAGGCAAAGACTTTAAAAAGTGATGCAGTTGCTAAATATCAAGAATCTACTAATAGTATATTTCCAACATATGATCCAAACACCAAAATGATGAAATTCATGATTGTTATGCCCCTAGCTAGAGATAATAATCCACTAGAAAATGTAATAAATCGTAATGATGTACAAGTTACCAATCTTCAAATGGATTTGTCAAAAGTGAAAAATATTGACAAAATCAATACATCAAAAGAGAAACAAAATGGTCTACTCTACACTTTTGAAAGTGAAGAGGGAAAACAAAAGGCTTACAAAGAAAATAGAAAAGTTACAGGAAGACCTTGATAATGTGAATGATAAGGAGAATGCAACAGACAATAGGTTCAAAGAATTGCAAAACAGAATAAAGAATTCTTCTCCTACAAAGGCAATTGTCCAGCAAGAAAAGATGAATGAACAATTGAAAAATTTGACTAAAGAATTGGATGAGTGCAAAAAAATAATTTAGCATGAAAAAGCCTCTACTACACAGTTGTTCAAGTCTGTAGAGAGTAGTGCACAGGTCATCAATAAATTGAAAATTGACCTGAAATTTGCTATCAAGGAAAATAATAATTTGAAGATTGAATTGGAGAATGAAGAGAAAAAAGAGGAGTCTAAGGCAAGGATAATTAATAATTTGCAGAAGGAATAGGGGAATAAGAAGAAAAAAAAGGAGTCTAGTCCAAACACAATCCACAATTTGAAGAAGCAATTGGAGAATATGAAGAAAAAAGAGGAGTCAACTTCAAAAGCAATCCTTGATTTGAAGAAGGAATTGGAGAATGTGAAGAAAATGAATTCTAGTGCTACTACAAATAGTAACACAATCCATCATGGGCCCATTTGACAACGGGAATACAAGCGGAATAGGCATATGTAAATTCTTAAAATTTTGAATTCTTCGTTTGGATGTACCAAATCAGAATTAGAATACGAAGTAAAATAGGAATATGTAATCCAATTTTGGCCCAAAAATGGGGTTTTACAATTCCACCCAAATAGGTGTTATTGGAATACGTATTCCTATTCCACCTTTATTTATTTTAGAAAACATAAATTTTGGGATCCGCAAATTCTCCATCAAATATTGGCTAAACCAAATAGAGAATAGGGATACATAGCCCCATTTTATATTCCAAAATAGTTATTCCTATTTCCATAGCCAAACGGGCCCCATATGAAGAAGGAATTGGAGAATGTAAAGAAAAAGAAGGAGTCAACTGCAAAGAAAATCCTAAATTTGAAGAAGGAATTGGAGAACACAAAGAAAGAGGAGTCTACTCAAACACTCCATGATTTGAAGAAGGAATTGAATAATGTGAAGAAAAAGGAGGAGTCCATTATGAAGACAATCCATGATTTGAAAAGGGAAAGCAAGGATGAGAAGAAAAAAACGGTAATTGCTACAAAGACAATGCAAGATTTGAAGAAGAAATTAGTGGATGAGAGGAAGAGAGCAACTAATTGGAAATGACAATTAGAGAAAATATAGAAAAAGGGTGACATAGAGATGTCTAAAATGAAGAAAAAGATGGAGAATGTAATTGCACAAAATATAATGACATCTTCTGAAGACCATCATGTCGAGGATACTGTAATAAGTACAATTAAGCTTATCAAACAAGAAAATTGAGACAAAATAATGAAGAACAATGATAGTTTGTTTGGATGGCTTGATTCAATTAACAATATTAGACTTGTCTTTGAAAATTTTAAAAAAGATGTTGAGGGTAAAAGGAGTATCTTCACTAATTCCTTAAAAACTCTTGCTAAACAAATTTTGAATAAAGTATAGAGATCTAGTGATAGGGATTTGGAAAACCAAGGAATAAACAACTGCTTGGATGCCTCTGTAATGACCTTTGATATCTATCACAATTGCATGAAAAAGTAATGGAAATAGATGAAGCTCTCAAATTTGCTTCTAGAGACTTGATGAAGATGAATCACAACATACTGAACTTGCTAAATGTTGGATTACCAAATCCAGCTTACTCAAATGACAAATTAATTAGAAAAGAAAATAACATGAAAAAGTTGTAGAACACCATGAATTCTAATTTAGGTACCTTGTATGAGGAAATCACTCCAGAAAGAACTGTAAATTGCATCAAACCAATATCAACAATGAATGTAGTTATAGATAAATTTCTCGATTCATGTAAAAATATCTCTTTGAAGTATTTATTGTTGATGAGGTTACAACTATTTAGCTACAACCTCTTTCCTACCAGTGCCTATTTGAATGGAGATATGCTTTGTAATTACTTTTAAATTAATAATATAGATCAACGCCTTGGCCGTTTATCGATAAATTTATAAAAAAAAAAAAAAAAACTATTTAGCTACAACGTCAAAAAAATAGAGCTTCCAAATGATGTGTCCTAAAGAACATCATTGGAGCTGGGTCATCTTCTCAAATTATTACTGTTGCTTTCAGTGACAGTCATAGTTGATAACACTAAGAAGTAACAACTTAGTAAGTGATAGTACTGTAATCATTTTGTTACTTGTTGCTCTTTAATTTCAAATTTTGGATTTAATTTCAATTTTGTTTAATGTTAATTGTTATAGGAATCAAGAGCTAGAATATCAGGATAGTTGGATAGCCAGACACTGGTATACTATTACTACACAGAGTAGATGGAAAAATTTTCCCTACTCCTACTTGAAAAAAGTGTACAATTAGCAATATGGAAAATTGGCAATGTGATTGTACAGACATAATGTATTATGTAGTAATAATCTAATTATATATACAATTACAAACCGACCTACAACTATTGTTGTTCCCTTGTATCTGTAAAAGGGAATTTAGGATCATTTGAAATTGAGTCATTTGCAAAGGGTTGTAATTGTTTGTAATTGTTAAATGTATTATGTTATAGGTTGATTTATAATTTTAAATTATAATACAATTTTTTAAAAATAAAGCTTATTCTGTTAAATGCATTATGTTACAATTTCTTAAAGAAACTAGAATCAATGAAAATCTAAAAGTAAAAATGTCTAAAAATCAGAATGAATGAAAATCTCAAGTTCAACATGTACTATTGTATTAAAACTAGAATCAATGAAAATATCAACATGTTTAAAAAATACAATCAATGAAAATCTTAATATGTTTAAAAAATACAATCAATGAAAAACTCAACATGTCTAGACTCTAAAAGTAAAAACTAGTTTCAATGAAAATCTCAACATGTAAGTTTGTAACATCAACATGGTTAAAAAAAATTTAAGCATCTATAAAAGGATAGTGAATGAAGGCTATAAATTAACTTCTAAAAACATAATTAATTAGTAGATAGAGTCTTTGATTAGAGCTACTAGCCTCCTACTTGACTCATGCAAAAGTTAGAACTTGAAGTTGAGAAACTGCTATAGTTGCCACTCTACTTGGACTGGCTCAGCATCACTATCATCTAAATCCTTGTCATTTATTTCATATAAAATT
Organism: Cupressus sempervirens; assembly: GCA_028749045.1. NCBI lineage: Eukaryota > Viridiplantae > Streptophyta > Pinopsida > Cupressales > Cupressaceae > Cupressus > Cupressus sempervirens. Next base: position 518,974,431 of record CM053792.1, read on the forward strand.
TTATTGTTCGTTGTGTTTTTTTTAGATTCACTCTCAGTGTCAATATGCATGCCAAAATCAACATCATCTTCATTGCTTCCAATATCAAGGCATGAACCAATGCCACTGCCACTGCCACTGCCACCACCACCACCACCACCACCACCACCACTACCACCATCACGGCTAGTGCCACTCAGGTTTGAAATGTTGTCAATCCCTCTTCTTTGACATTTATTTTCCAAATGCTGAGAACCCTGTCATAGTTTACCTAGAATTATAGAGCCTCAAAAAATTATGCAAATTTTTGTCTAATTTGTTTCTAACCTTTGACTTCAGGAAGCCTAAAGTACTAAAAAATATCTCATCCTCCACTGAACCCAATATCATTATTAAACATAAATCAATAAGCTTGAAATATTCTAGTATTGACTCTCTCAACTGATTGCTCTCACCAAGGCTTTTCCAAAGCTTTATTACCACTCCCTCTTTATTTGGATTCTCCATAAGATCATATTGTTCCCTCATTATATTTGCAAAATAATTTGATTGATCTCTCAGCCAAGATTCATCTAAAATTTCATTTATAGTTACTTCATTGATTACTTTAGGTTTGCAAAAATGCTAAATCAAAGTCGTCATCCTTCTTCGAAAATCAATCAAATAGTTTACAGAACAATATTGAGGAAAAACAATAGACATTTCTTTGAGAAGTTCCTCTGGAGGGAATCTAAATCTAATTTCTGATGAAAGATTATAGCAAACTTGTTTGACAGAGTCAAGCACAAAGTCTTTGATCTTCTTGAAGTCTTTACTTGTAACAGGTGAAAGTACCTTCTCTGATTTTGATTCTACTTCACTTCTTTCTTTGTTGGGGTTAGAGTTGGGGTTGACATGGGCATAGTACTATATTGGTGTGTCAACTCCATGCACCCTGGCACATACCTCATTATTTTCACCAATATGTAAAAAGTTTCCAGGATTGTTCAAGTCTGTGATTTCTATCCACTTTGCAAACTTTGATTCATATAATGGTAGTAATCGATATAGAGTATCCAGGCTATTACATGTCATTTTATGCAGCTTATTATATTATGCAATGTACATAACTCTTTGTTGAACCTTTTTTATAATATTTCTCATGTCTTGTAGTATGGGGAGAATAGATGCTAAAGTTAAGAGTATCTTAACATTAGTTAGACTTGAATATAGTCTAGGCAATCTGTCTCACACATAGTGGATTAGTCGACCCAATAACAAATATTTAGAGAATGCTTGATGCACTGGTTCATCCAAAGAGATTCATCTAGTATCATTATCTTTAAGAAGCTTCTTTCCATTAGTAAGTCCTTGAGCAAAGTTTTGAAATTTTTGAACTCATTTTGGAATTCAACAAAAGTATTGGTAAATCTCTTGGATTAGAGATTCCACTTTACTTACACAACCAAATTTGTTGACAATTCCAAAAGCTAGATTCATTCGATGGGCTATGCAATGAATGGGAATAGCATAGGGTGCCAAATCATTCTTGATCTTTTTAGAAAGACTGCCTTTATGACCTTGCATAACTGAAGCTCCATCCACTCCAACACACTAACTTTTTGATAATCTCCATGTTATCCAAACCTCCACATTCAATTGGGGTACTCTTTAATAAATTATATCAATTTTCAGCTTCACACTACAATTCAATTTAGCAACAGATAGTAGAAAGGATTGATGACAAAGATCATTCACAGTATAAACATGCATGCACACCCAAGAAGTATTATCAATTGTTGTAACTTCATCTAGAGACAATGCAATGAAATTTGAGTGTTTTATTTTTTCCTTCATATCTTCTTTTTCAACTTGTGCAAGACATCTAGCCCATTCTCACCCGCTATTTACTGACCAGTGACTATTTAGATAGTTTCAAAATTTAAGAAAACACAATAAGGTAATAATTGAAGGGTAGTCTATCATAGGATGTCCTCTACTCAAAATATAAAAGACCACACTTAATTCAACTACTTTTCCCATATTTTGCACTTCCATTGCTTTCCCAATGAAATCTTCAATGGAACCTTTTACTACATAATGCTTCTCCCATAATTGCTTGTAACTCGTATATTTTGACATTCTTGATATGCATAAATTTGTCCTTTGTTTTCTAAGTTAGCATAGATTTTTCAACTCCATCTATAGTTTCCTTTTTGTAAACTTTATCTACATGCTAGTCTATGGTATCAAGTTTAAGCTGCAACCTCTTCTCCTTCTTTGTTATCTCTGTGCAAATCTTACATCTACACTTTACAAGAGGCTTAGCATCAATTGGATTGGCCACTAGTTCAATGAACCAATAATTTTCCACCCATTCTAATTGAAAATTCCTTTTGGACAGATCCCAACAAGATTGATCTTTTTTTAATTCAAATTTTCTTTTCCCCTTTTGTGCATGAACATGATTTATGGAATCACTTTTGTTTTTTTCACTCGACTAGTCATTAACCAACTCCAACTCTATAATATCAAATTATGACTCCCTACTTAGGGGAAGTGCCTCTAAATTGTGTTCAAGATCATCCTTGATTGAGATATCAAGTTCACCAACTTGAACTTCTTTAATATGGTCTCCAACTTGTGATGAATCTCCTTTTTCAATAAGCACTGGAGATCTAACTTGTGAACTATAGGTTGCTAACATTTTCACCACCAAAATATGCTGATATGGTTTTGCATTTTGGTAATAGTGGCCTCTCTCAGCTTTCAAGGATCCTACTAGAATCCTTGTTACCCCTCTTGTTTGACATTGCAAACTGATAAAGGCTGTAAAAAATAAATCAATTTAGTTGTTAAACAAAAGACTCAAATAGTGATGAGTCAAAAACTGTAAATAGTGATAGTAGACTACTTAGACTACATATAATAACAATAATATGATTCATTCTCATAAAATAGTACTACTACTATCATACTATAGTCTATGATACTACCCAATAAAATTAGCAAACCTATAGGCTATCTTAGCATGTGAGACATCCAGTCACCAATGGACACTAGATAGTAAAACTAAAAAATTAACTAGTACCATTACCACTATCCACATATAAGTAAATTAAAAATAAGTTTCCTTTTATGAAAACCACGGTCCACGAGTTAATGGGAAATGCACTCAACACTCTGAAACTTTGGTAGTAATAAGAAATGCCAATCTACAAACTAGAAAAGAGTGAATTGTGTAGAATAATAATATCTTATAGTACAATCTAGGTTGGTGAATTATGCATTATTAACAAGCAAGAATGTCAAATGTAGGAAAAACACACCTACTATGCAAGCCCACAATACGAAATAGTTGGTTAAACAAGGCTAGAGGTCGACACATGTTGCGAAAATGCTAGGTGATGCCCAACCCAAGGAAAAAATATTTGGTTGTAGTAATGGCAAAAAATCGTTGGCCAATAAGAAACAACATGCAAATGATGGAGAAATGTTTAAAATAAATGTATCCAAAATGTATATTACATTGGCGATTAGATTGATATTTTTGACCAATCATGTGATAAATAATGGGTGACTACTATGGGTGTTGGACCCAAATCTGATAAATATTCAGTGATGCGGTTGACCTATGTTACATGTGCTATTTGCCAAATGATGATTGACCCATGAGACAGGATCGTCAAATGGTGAAGATTTGCCACTAAATTAATCTCTGGTTATCTATGTTGGCTTGAAGGAATCTAACCATATCTACAATAACATGAACACTCCCTCTTAGCTTGGGAGGAATTCTTCTCAATTTCTGAGTTATGGAATGGTATCCACCACAACTCTAGGAAGGTGGGTATATTATGGCCACTCCCACGAATGGAAATGAAAATGATCACAAGTGCTCATTATAGAATCATTTAATGTGATGTACATCATCTCTTCATGACATTCACCATGGCTACTTCTAGAGGGTGAATAAACACAAGTGAAAAGTTATTGATTCTCTCACACACCATCCACCATGGCTACTACTAGAGGTGTATAGAAAATAAAAATGAGCACAAGTGCCTATAATGAAATCTCTCAACATGATGTTGTCATTTTATTATGATGTTCACAATGACTACTCCCATAGGGTGAATAAACAAATATGCTAAGCCATGAAATCTCTTACATGATGTCCACAATGACTACTCCCAAAGGGTGGAACATGGGTTTCCACCTCAAACTTCTCTCTCATAGAATAAAATCATTAATAAGGGCTTGCACCTCAAAATTTTCCCTCATAGAGAAGAATACATTAAGAACATCTCTTACAATTAAGAATAAATTAACAAGGGCTTTCACCTCAAACTTCTCCCCCTCACATCTCAAATCTTCTTTATAATCTTAGATGCTACCATTACTTCCACAAATACCTCAACAACATTCTTGATGCATCATTCTTATTTTCCTCACACTGATACTCTTCTACCAAATTTTTTTTGAGAAACATTGAAGCAGTAAGAAAGCATTCTGGAAACATTATCACTTTTCATGGTTACTACTTCTAACTTATCAAGCATTCTACATTCAATTGCGCTTTCTAGAGCCTTTTAAAACTTTCCATCCAAAATTCATTTATTTATCATTTTTTCTGTAATCACTTTAGTAAGAAAATGATGCACATAATTTGAATCTTTTGCAACAAGAGATACAACCAAGTAAGGAGTAGTATCAAAAAATATGTTTCCACTAACTTCCTTAATTGTGTCACCAATAGACAACATCAAAATGACATTGGGAAATGAGATGACCATGTATGTATCAAATTTTTCATTTACACTTTTTTTAATTGATCAAATTGCATTGGGAATAACTACAAGACTAGATCTTAATATTCATAAAGAGGAATGAGACCCCTCCCACAAAGAGCTTTTTTTTTTTGGGTTTCTTCCTCAAAGAGATTTCTAAAAAATCTTAACTACACCTAATATCCAATCATTTCTTCTTGTTTCTAAGCTATATAATCTCCTTACAAGAGCATTGGAACTTTAATAAAATTATTAATTATATAGACATTTTTCTTGTGGGTTGAAGATGTATTTATAATAGATGATATTAGTATCTATAGGTGGCTAAGTTGTTAATACAAAATGAAATTAGATGTGTCTTTGTTTTGATACTTGATCCTAGTAGATATATTGCAATATGCCAATGTATATACATTACACTAGTTTTCTCCTCCCATTTATATACTTTTATTATTAAATAGAAATAAACATACCATCTTGTAATTTATGATACAACAGAGGCTCAAACTGAACACTTCATTTTTTGTAAATAAAACTTTTTGCAAACAATAATTCACATACATTTTCTTAAAGCAATGATACATACCATATTATAAAGATAGAAACCTCAACATAGGAAAAGAGAGAGTCTAAAATGGTCTTCTTGTTGTCAAAAGTAACAGCCCCGTAAGTTATTATTCTAATATTGGATTGTAGGATATATTCCTATTTGGAATTGTTGTTAGTTATGTTTGACATTTTTTTTCATTGATATGAACATATATGTCTATTAAACAATAATTTGATTGTTCATCAATGTAGGGAGAGTTTTGGTGAAGACATGGTTTGTCAAACTTGAACTAGCAAACATTATGTGATGATGTTTAGTGAGTCTACATGTTATGCTTTCCATCAAATGTGTCCGGGAGTTGATTTACAAAAGTTACATGAGATTTTTTGAATACCATTTATTGACAATATTTACTGAGAATTATTTTAGAGAGTTGTTCAATATTTCTCTTGGTGAGTTTTGGTAGAGTAGAATCTCAATTTTCAATTTAGGATACTTTAAGAAGATGCACATTCATGTCTATTAGAAGATTTATTTGAGGATTGGTGATTCAAAAGTTATTTATCTTGTTGGATAGTGAAAGGGAATTCATTTCCTCTTCCACTCACTTATGACATGGATTTTTTAGGTTATTATGATTATCTATTGGATGATAGTATGCTATTTGATATTGTAATATTAATTAATTGTTGGAATTAACAACTGCGAAGATTTACGTCTGAGGGGGGGTGAATCAAAAGTAACTAACTTTAACCTTTTCAAATCCTTTTAGCTCAAACCATTCACATGCATCTAATTCATCTAATTTACATGAAAGTAAAGGCATGCATGAAAATAGATAACACACAAATTTGGTAACCTAGAAACCCTCCAAAATGAGAAGGTAAAACTAGGGTGGGGATGACACCCAAAAAATATCACTGCAACAATGTGTAACTTATTCAAGGTTACAATGTTTGACCACTTTCAATGGTCTTCCCTGTAAAAGGCCTGTCCTATTAAAGACTTTACACCCTATTATAAGTGACCTGGTTAAAAGATTTCACTACCCTGCTAAAAGTAGGCCTAGTTAAAGGACTTTAGTACATTCACTTGGAATGCCACCCTATTAAAGGATTTACAAATGGCTACTAGGCCAACCTAAGTCCATAGGATTTCCATTTCTAATACAATTGCTAGAAAGTATTAAAAAAACTTTGACCTAATAACTTGCAATCCTCAATTGCTAATTTTAGATCCTTGTTTTTCTCTGTCTACTCTAATTCTTTCTTGATTTGATATGTCACTCTACGTAACTCTGATACTCTATTCTTGATCAATTGGATTCTGCAATGCTGCTATGTTCTTCACTAAGTCTTTTCACCCTTTTGCACTTTGCTATAATTCACCCATACACTTTTCTCTCAGGTATCCTCTCTCTTGCATAATGGGGTCTTGATCTTCTTTTAAAGATTTCAAAGACTTTGGGTTAGGTATGAATCTATGATCAATATTAAATCTTCATTTCTCGCTCATTTCTTGCACTTTTCCTATTGGTTGCATGCCTTCTCCATTTTTCTTATTGGCTGCATGCTGATTACATAGGTAATGCAAAAGATTCAATCTTATCTTCAAGATCCTTCGAGATTCATCCTGTTTCAGCTCCAAAAATGGTTTACATCTAAGTTTGTGAAGATACAAACTCATATGTTGATTCTGTGTTACTCGACACTTACTAGTTGTTGATGCTCGACACATATAGGAAAATTGGCTCACTTGGCTCCTATAGTAATTCTGTTTCACTCGATATCTATAGTGACTTGGAATCTATACTCTACTTGGCACTTGAACTTCACTAGGCACCTAAAGATTACTTGACACCTAAAGTTCACTTGACACCTATTGAATTCTCTGGTTCAACATACACTATAGCTCATCTTCTGTATCATACTCGACATCATCTTGAGAATTGGTTGTGTGTTGACACTCAATTGTCAAAACCAATCTAAGATTAAAAATCTCCCCCCTTTGACATAAGTGGCAAAAACACTTAAACATTGTGAATATGCTCTTATGAGTATACTACATATTCTGTTTGGCATATGTACAACACTTCAAAAACTTGTTCAAAATTTTGTAGAAGACTATATACCTTAAAAATTTTGTAACTCCCCCTAAGCTGATGTGCCATTTCTAATCCTGTAACCAAAATTCTTGTGCTGAATGTGTCTCATACTGATATATTTGATACTCTTTTCCTTGTTTGCCTTTGTTTCTGTATCTGTGTACCCTGTGTTTACTTCATGTACTCTATATCTATTCCCCTTTCACATCTTCTTGTAGGTTTTGCAACTTTCTCAAAACTTGAACATCTCCCACTTTGGATATTCTTTATTACTTCCATCAAAGAATGTATTATTTCCCATTCTTATTAAATGCAACAATGAATTATCTCCCCCTTTTATTTATACAATGCTTATCTCCCCCTTTTTGACACTTATGTCAAAGGGTCCTAGGAATGAATTGAATACTTTGCCAAAAAAAATTTATTTACCTCCATAATCATCTTGAGAGAAGCATCCCAATTATCTAAAGAAATATCCAATGATTTGTGCTCAATGGATGTCCTACTGCAAGATGTATAAGGCCTTCTAAAGTAAAAATATTAGGATCTTTCTTTAGAACAATTTTTGCATAGGCCATTTCTCTATGGAGTACTTCCAGATGTAGGATAATGAAAGATTGAATTTGTATCAATTTGGCCTTAATATTGGCCTCTTCTACTATTAATACAACTAACTCTTTTTGTGTGTGAAGTGTAGTTGCAAAATGCTTCTCACTTTGAGTTGGATCTTTGGGTAGATGTGTGCTACAAATTTTGAGATTTTATTCCAAGCTCAATATCCTTTGGCTAGTTTCTTGTGTGAAATATGATGAATCACATAACTTGGAGTATAATGAGAATACATTCTCAAGTACTTTCTTCACTTTTTCAATCTTCTTGGCCAATTCTACTTGGGAAAGTGTTATTTCACTTGATACTTTCTCATTCACTTTCATCTAAAAGTTCTTTTCTGACCATTCTAATAATTTAACATTAGTGTCTAGGTCTTCATTCTGTACTTGGTCCATAATTGCTTTATGATGGGTTGGGTTTCATTAGGTACTTGCAATTTTAAAGCATCAAAAAATATATCTTTAATTTCCACTAGTGCTTGCTTCTACCTATACTCATTTCTGAGTATCTCATGTCTCTTCCTTCTCTCTAGTGCCTCTTGCACTTCATTTATCTACTATAGGTTCATAGTCCTTGAGTCATAACTGGGTATGACTATTTCTTAATCAAGTACAAGGTCTCCATAGTTAAGTACCCTTGCAACCTTGGTGGAGCTCAAGCCTGATGCTTAAATCTACAATGGTAATGCATCAGCGCTCAAGTTCTTGGTAGGAGTCCCCGAGGTAGGCAAGTTTGCCAATGTTTGTATTGCCTCCTACTCCTTAGGGGTTTTCTCCTCTTCTTTATTGCCTTGATCAATAATGATAATTTGAGGAGGTGCACCTTGACTTTGTGTAGTAGGAATATCTTATCCTATTTGTTCCTTTTCTTGCTCCTTGATAGTTGTTGTTGTTGTTGTATTATCAATCTTAGCAATTTTATTCTGTTCTTCTTGCTCTTTGGGTTGATCTGCTATGGCTGTGGGAGGTTGTCTAGGTGGTTCTTGTGTACTTTCCTTCTCCCTTGTTATCTCTACTACAAACTTTTGTAGTTTATCCACACTCACCAAAATTGGATTTGTACATAGCTGTGATTGCATTATGGTTTGGTGAAGGATCTTTTTGAGATCCTCTGCAGTTGATGTTTTGAGCTAAAGTGTCAGGAACATCCTCTATAGTTATTGTATCTATAGGTGCTATATGTGGAGGACTTGGTGGTGGTAGTTGGGTGTTTTGGACACTCTGTTCAATCTATTTCTCTTCAGCTATTGCCTCTTCACCCTATGTCTTCTCCACTATTTCTTCTTCTTTTTCTTTCTCTGCTTCTTCCTCTTTTTCATTCTCTTCTTCTTCTTCATCACTTCTTCCTTCAAATGGGTCTTCTTGCCCTTCTTTGACTATTTATTTTCAATCCATATATTAATTTCCACATTTGTGTGGACTTTTGCACAACATCTTCTATTTGGTTTTACAATATACTAAAGGCTCTATATTTGGGTGCAAATTTTCTCCCATGCTTCTTACTAGCCTTTGTTATTTGAACTTTAGTAAGGTCTAGCATTACTTGAGCCAATGTTGACTCCCTTATTTCTTTCTCCATTTTGAGATAGTAATGCCACTTATTCTCAATTAATGAGCTTAGCTCCTTAGGCATTGAGTTGTCTAGTTCAAGTGGAGTGGTCTTGAACTTAGCCATCATAGTGTAGATGGACTCTTCCACTATGTTCTATTGTTCTTTTGACAACTTATTGAAATCTATGGTCTTTAGACTAGTTAAATAAGCATTGTCTCTAATGTTATTACAAATGCTTTCCAATTTAGATGTGGTAGAACATCTTACCAATCTAAATTGCTCTTCATCAGACTCTGTTCTTTCTTCGTCTGATTCAGGAGGTGTAACATACTTTCTTCTCTTCTTCTGCTCTTAGGTTCTCTTTATTTTGTTTCCTTCTATTTCTCCTACTCTTTTGCTACCTAATTTTTAGCCCTCATATTAGCCCTTGTAGTTGGTTTGGCTAGAATTGGCTTTGCAACCTTTTTCTTTCCCTTGGGCTATACAACTAGTTGTTTTTTAGCTTTTCTTTTCTTTGGCTCAGCCTTTGGTGCTTCTTGCTCGACACCTTCCTCCTCATCTACATCCTCTCCCATACCTTGGGTTAAAGCAAGTGGTCCTTGACCTTGCTTCTCTTCATCATCCTCGACATCTTCACCTTCTTCTTCTACTATTTGTATAGTGCCTTCCCCAAATTTGGCTTTTAATTTCTTAACAAGTTTATCTTTCTTTTTCAAAGTGGAGGCAGTCTTTAACTCCATATCCACTTTTGATCTCACCATGTCATAGGTTCCAAAATGTGGTGCATCCTTGTCTATTTCCTCTGCTAATAATGCAGTTATTGTTGTTGATGCTTCATCTATGTTTATTTCATACCCAAGAGGTCTTAGCCATCTCACTCTTGATATGGAAGCTTGTATGTATGTATAGTCTATATCTACAAGAAAATAAACATCATTTACATGTTTCTCCACTAATGACACTGGAATTCTTATCCTTTAATTCATTGACTTTTTGAAGTCATCAAAATAGCTAGTCATCAAGGTCTCAAAATTAGCTCCCATTTGCTCTATGTATTCATTTGACTTGGGCTATCATTGACCTATTTGTCTTCTAGGCTACTTTACCAAAAGGAGGAAATTCATTCTCAACATAAAAGAATATACATATCAAAATGGCACCAAATTTACATTGGGCTCCCTTGGTTCTCCTGATAGCTACTAGATTCTCATTAATCTATTACAGTTGCAATTCTGCACGATCATATGTATGATCTTTCTTTACCAATTTATAGCCTACATCCATTGTAATGCAAGATACATAGTTGAGTCTGTTGGATTGGTAGAATTTGTGTACTATAACTCTGACAACAAAATCAACAAGAGGGTCTTGAATTGTATCAACTGTCATTCCTCTCTTGTTCCACCTTGCACCAATATTCTTCTCAATTGCCTCCTTAGAATCACTCCTAAGGGTCTTCGACCAATCTAGGGTTGGTTACCCTATCACTCTATGAAAAATTCACTTGGTGATTTTTACTAGCCTATCCTCCAACCATAAGCTTCCATCATGTATTCGGCTTAACACTAGTCTGATCCATTTAGTCTTGAAAATGGTGAGGAATTCTAGGGTTCATGTCAAACCCTTCTTCTCAAAAATATGAAATTCTTCCTTCAACACTCCATTCTCACATAGTTTCTCATAGGCTTTCCTGATTTTGATAGCACCTATGGCTCCAATCTTGCAATTATAGCATCTTCTAACATCTTGAACCATAAAAATCTTAGGGGGTATGATAGATAAGGCTCCAGCTAGGTCATTCTTATATGCTACCTTTGGGATTGGGAAAAAATCTAGTTGTTTGACCTCATTTGACACTAGTTGGACTTCAAAAGGTTCCTTCTCTTGAGTCTTCCTAGAGCTAGAAGCCATTTTTGCAGTTCTAGGGTTTTAAGACAAAGAAAATATTAAATTGCATAACTAGGCACAAATGCAAATACCTCAAGATCGATGAAATCATGCTAGAAAGCTATTGAAATCTACTCAATCACTAGTATTCTTTCTTTGAACTCACTCTACACTCTTTCTTGTCTTTGCTCTTCATTTGTGATGAGGAAAAGTGATTGAAAATGCGATAATATACCCTATTTTCATTGCATTAAATGCTTAGTGTATTTACAATTGTCCACTCAGCTTCTGAAGGATTCTACATTACTCATCTTCCATTGGCTTTTCAACACTCGACTTCCATAGGAGTATCCTTTACATAGCTTCAACTGAGATTTCTTCTTTACTTGGCTTCCTCTAGCAACTCGGTTATAACTAATCATTCGGCTCCTATTATTTTAAAAGTCAACTCGACTTGTACTATAATTTTTATTTGACATCTGAGGGAAACTTGACAACACTTACAAAATTTTAAAATTTTAACTTTGCATCATTGTTCATGCTAATCTCTTCTTTTCAATTCTTTCTTGTTTAGGAACTGATGTATAATAAAGCTTTGTAAATCAATCCCTTATGCCTTCTCTTTACTTAGTTTGATGAAGTGTGACCTCTTGACCTATTAGGTGAAGTGATCCCTTCATTTGATGTGCTACACCCATCTTTCTTCTTCCATGTCTTATTCATTTCTCTTTTGATGTGTTCAACACCTACCTTCTCTTTTCTTTTGTCATTCTATATTTTGGATGCCTTTGACCTTGTTGGGAAATTCTTGCTAATATGACTAGTCTTCAAGTAACTGAAACATGTGGTTTGGCTCAATTATCTACTGTAGTTTCCTCTAAAATGTGTCCTTATGCAATTTTCAAGAATGTGTCCATATTCCTAACAGTAATGACAGCTATACCTAGTGTTGTAATCCCAATTGTAGTGACGTCCATGGTTATTTCCCCTAGTTTCCTAATTTGATGTCCACATAGGTTTTGATCTACACTCAAAAGCTCTATGTCCATACTTCTTGCAATTGTAGCAGTGACCTTCAAATCTTGGTGTCCTGATAGTCCTAGTCCTATAGTTGTATGCTTGATGCCCTTGCTCTTTTCACTTATGACAATGACTTACATTCTTAGTCTTATCATGCTGATGGGAATTTTTTCTCTTGCATACATTAGAGGTATGTCCCTTTTTACCATAGAAATGACAAGTAGGTTTAGTGTTTTTACCTTTGTTACTCCTTTCTTCTATAGTCTTGGAAGACTCTCCTTATTTAGTGCTGATGTAACCTAGTCCTAAAGTATCATTGCTAGCCCTTGTCAATTTCAATAATTTCTCAAAGTACTTTATGGCCTCATTAGGTTTGTTGAAGCTCTCTGCAATCTCCTTTTCTATTTTTAGGTCATTTTGTAGTTGTTCACTCTACATCTTCAGTGTAGAGATCTCAATATCCTTGACATTCAATTCATGATGTGCATTCATCATCTGGCTTAGGGTGTCTAGCTGCATATTTGAAATTCTTGCAAGCTCAATTAAGTTTTCTTCTAGTCTATTGGTAGGGTTTCTCATGTCTTCTTCTAGCATAGCCTTGTCTTCAATGGCTCTTTTCTTCTGTTAGTCACTTCACAAAGCATCATGGCTTGTGATTCTTGTTCAAGCTTGAGTGTTCTGATTTCTTCTGCTTGAGCTCTATTCTTCTCCATCAGGTCTACTATTGCTGCATCAAACTCTTTGGAATTTCCATTTGAAAATAGATTTGTGGTTTCAATCTCCTTGTATTGTGTATCATTTTTAGCTATGGCAATCTATCTTCTTCTCTTTAAGGAAATTCTCAATTCCTCTCTAGCTTCTTCCAAAGCATGTAAAGCAAGTTGTATGTCAATTGCCTAATTCTCTATGATCTTCCCAAGTTTTTAGACTTCCATTTCCAAATCTTCTCTCCAAGTTTTAAGACTCCTCCTTGTGAGAACTTGGCTCTGATACCAATTGTTGGAATTAACAAGTGGGAAGATTTACTTTTGAGAGGGGGGCAGGGGGGGGTGTGAATTAGAAGTAACTAACTTTAACCTTTTCAAATCCTTTTAGCTGAAACCATTCACATGCATCTAATTCATCTAATAAAAATGAAAGTAAAGACATGTATGAAAATAGATAACACACAAATTTGGTAATCCAAAAACCCTCCAAAATGAGAAGGTAAAATTGGGGTGGGGATGACACCCACAAAATATCACTGCAACAATATGTAACTTGTTCAAGGCTACAATGTTTGACCACTTCCAATGGTCTGCCCTATGTAAGGCCTATCCTGTTAAAGACTTTACACCCTGTTAAAAGTGAGCTGATTAAAGGATTTCACTACCCTGCTAAAAGTAGGCTTGGTTAAAGGACTTTAGTACATTCACTTTGAATGCCACTCTATTAAAGGATTTACAAATGGCTACTAGGCCAACCTAAGTCCATAGGATTTCCATATTTAATACAGTTGCTAGAAAATATTATAAAAAATTTGACCTGATAACTTGCAATCCTCAATTGCTGATTTCAGATCCTTGTTCTGCTTTGTCTGCTCTGATCCTTGCTTGATCTAATATGTCACTGTACATAACTCTAATACTTTGTTCTTGATCAACTAGATTATGTAATGCTACTTTGTTCTTCACTAAGTCTTTTCACCCTTCTACACTTCACTATAATTCACCCATACACTTTTATCTCATAGATCCTCTCTCTTGCATAATGGGGTCTCGATCTCCTTTTAAAGATTTTGAAGACTTAGGGTTAGGTATGAATCTATGATCAATATTAAATCTTCATTTCTTGCTCATTTCTTGCACTTTTCCTATTGGTTGCATGCCTTCTCCATTTTTCTTATTGGCTACATGCTGATTACATAGGTAATGCAAAATATTCGATCTTATCTTCAAGATCCTTCGAGATTCATCCCATGTCAGCTCCAAAAATGGTTTACATCTAAGTTTATGAAGATACAAACTCATATGTTGATTCTGTGTTACTTGGCACTTACTAGTTGTTGATGCTCGACACATATAGGAAAACTGGCTTACTTGACTCCTATAGTAATTATGTTTCACTCAGCATCTATAGTAACTTGACATATATACTCTGCTTAGCACTTGAAGTTCACTCAACACTTGAAGATTACTTGACACCTAAAGTTCACTCAGCACCTATTGAAGTCTCTGGCTCGACACACACTATAGCTTGACTTCTGCATTATACTTGGCATCATCTTCAGAATTGGTTAAGTGTGTTGACACTCAATTTTCAAAACCAATCTAAAACTAACATTAATGATGTCATTTATTATGTTATCAGGTCACATATAGAGCTAACCTAATAAGTGTTAGAGAAATGTATAAGAGAGTGAATTTATTTGTGAATTTGTGCATGTAGATGTGTGTGGTGATGAGAGAATGATATGATGCAACATTACTCATTCAAGTTTGGATTAGAGACAAAGATCAACGTTTCTTGAGAAGAGGTATGAGTAGGATCTAATAAGGTACTTCAAAGGAACTACATTGGAATAGTTGATGGTTTTAGTTAGTTCATCTTAGTGTATTGTCGTCTATAGTGAATTTTTGTTAACTCTTTGGGTTTTTACCTATGTTGTATTTGGATTTTTGTCCAATCAAGGTTGTTTTCCTTGTTGTAATAAAATAGTAAGCTATAAGTAAATGCATGGGCATTACTCATTGTACCTTTAATGGGGTTTTATATGTGCTAATACAACATCTAGTGGGTTTGATCCCCAATGTTTTTTTTTCTTGACCAGGTTTCCCTACAATATTGTTTTGTAGTTAGGTGTTATTTTATTTGCATTGAATTTAAGTTATGATAATTATTGGATGGATTAATATTTTGATTTGGTCATAAATGATTCACTTCCCCCTCTCTCACTTCTATGTTGCAAAATGTTATTTCTAACAATTGCTATTAGTCTTTGATCATCTTTTTGAAGATTACCTAAATGATGAGATCTAAAATGGCCTTTAAGAAGGAAATTAAAAATTTTGATTGAGCTATCTATGAACTATGAAAAGGAAGGATGATTACACACTTCAATTGCATGGACATAGAGCATTGGAAAAATACAAAAGACTCCCATTGAATTTGAGATCTTAGAATACAAATGAAGCACACATGAAGAATTTTTTTATTGAAATATGTTTTATAAGGAAGCCTACTTAGTTCCCTAGCTAATACCAAATATACTTATGTGATGGAACTTGAGACACCTCATGAAGCTTGGATTAAATTTTAATTACTTTATGAAGGTGACTCGTGTGTGCAACAAGTGAGGGCATGAAGTCTAAAAGGAAAACTTTAATTTATGAGGGTGAGAAAAGATGAGACAATCAAGGAATATGTACAAAAGATAATAGAAGTATTTTCTAGAATTAGAGTTGTAGGAGGAACCATGACCAAAGAAGAAATTATGTCAAAGATTCTTAGATACTTTTGATCTTTCTATGACACCAATGTAGATATTGTTGAGGAGATCAAAATAATTTAAGATGTTAGAGGAGAAATTATGGTTGCTAAGTTGTCTACTTTTGAAATGAATAAATTTGGAGACACTTTACCTAAAATAGAATCCACATGTAAAGCTACTATTTATAAAGGAAAGAATAAAATTAATATGATAGTTCTACAATTTCTACAAGATTTAGTAGATATGCTAAGTGTAATCACCAAAAATTGGTCTTCTAAACTAGGTGCTCCAAATCCTAAAATCGATAAAAAAATCATAAAATTTCTAACCAAATGGAAATCAATTTCTATTATTTAGTTGTATAAATCATCAAAATTTGCAATAATCGTCAAAAAATAATTAATTACCTAATGCCAACATTAATTGGTAATTAAACCATCTTAAATTAATTAATTAAATTAAATATCCGTGCACGTTAATTAAATTGAATCCATTTTTCAATTACACACAAAAATAAATTAATTTTATTAAATTATTTTAACCTCTAAAAGTAATAATTATTGACTTAAATATTCATGAATTGATAAAATCTAATTAAATGAGATAAATATTTGATTATGATATCAAAAGTTCTAAAATTGACAAAATATAAGATGAAAATAGAGTTTGAGTGAAAAGAAGAGTCAAATCTTAAAAAAAGGAAATAAAATAGTTAATTTAACTATGCATAAATTAAAAAAGGAAACTTAAGTGAATCATGCACTATTTTAAAAAAGTTGTTAACTAAGCTTTTTAAATAAGATGGATTAACCAACTCCTTTATTTTCTAAAATCAGTGAACTATGCTTCCAGCTCCCAAAGTAGTTGATCAACAAGAGGTGCATGGTTTCAAACTCAACTCTAATTGATCCTTTGGATCTATAAATCTAGGGTTCCAATCCCTTATTTTTCATGTACATCACCTTTGAGGATAATTGCTTTATTGAATTGGTTTATATTAATCTTGCATATTAGATCATTATTACTCATTTGGATTAATTTCATCTTATTTTACTTACAAAAATACAAAAAAAGATTAAATTGTATTCATACTAAATCCTTCATTCTACTATTGTCTATAGTCACTGAAAAAAATTTAAAAATCTTAGAGCATTCATACTCATATTAGATAGGAGGCAAAATGCCACCTATTTTGGTAAATCATGTTTATTTCATTAAATTATCTAATTGATCTAACATTTCAATTAATATGTTGTATAATAGTTGTAGGTACCCGATATTCACACACATCTCTTGAGCCCATTGTGGGCTCAAGAATTTCATTTTTTGCCTTTTTTGTGTTTAAATTCAATATTTAAATTAGATTTTGTAAATTCTCCCAATTTTTCATCTGGTCCCTATTCTTTTCTTGTATATGTTGTTTAAACTTTATTTTCTATCAAATTAATTTATATTTCTTATTGAAAATTTTAAAAAATTTTGTGTATGGGAATAAGTATTGCTTGTGTTTGTGTGTAGGATGAAAAGCACTGACAAATAACATTTGAAACTATTTAAAGGAGTAGTCAACAATCTATTTGGTTTTTTATCCTTATCTTCTTAAACAAGTGAAATGAAAAGGAGTGTCATCACGATAACATTGGCCAATAAGCAATGAAAACAACATTAGTAAGGATACTATTGGAATAGCCTTGCTAAATAAAATAAGTTAAAAACAAATAAAATATATCAGTATATGTCATGTTGATAATGCAAAAAGTATTAAATAAACCATCAGTGCAAAAGTTATTTCTACTTTTTTAATACTCGAAGATACTATTAATGTATCTTTTATTGACATTATGTATCAAGTGACACATGATATTAAATAAAAGGAAATATGCTATATCGATACATGATGTTCATATTGTTGGAAATCTAATATGGAAAGTAAGATATTGAGAGGGGGTGGGGGTGAATCAAAATCTTAAATTTTTTTTTTTCCCTTCAAACATGAAACATATTTGATATCATCACATAAACCCTCATTTGAACATTAATCTCATATCAATGTAATCATTCACTTCAACATAATATCAGATCTAACTTCTAACTACATGAATGAAAACTTACAAACACAATGATTTGGCAATGTAAAAAATCTCCAAGGTGAAGGTAAAACTGTGGTGGGGATGAAAACCATTAAATCTTCATTATTTTTGTGTAGGATCTTGAGCTAAGTCAGTTAGCATGGGTTGAGTGAGTTTTATTGTTTAATTATTTGGATTTTGGAATATGTATGCAGTTGGATCAATTTTTCTATTGTCTAAGATGTAATAAGCACTTTAAAAAAGATCTCTTTGTATACATACATATGTAGATGTATATGTATCTATGTATATATTTATGTATGTATTTATGTATGTATGTATGCATGTATATGTATATGTATGTATGTATATGTATGTATGTATGTATATATGTATGTATGTGTGTATGTATGTATGTATATATCATGTGGAGATCTAGGATTTTGTTGACATGCCCTTGTGATTGCTACATTTCTTTGTCATGCCCTTGTGATCTCTTAAGACATCTCATTGTCATGCCCTTCTAATCTTTGCATATCATTCATTTTATTGTACCTAATATGATGATAGTTCTATAGGAATTTGTTATCATGTCCTTTGATCTTTGCATCCCAATTATCTATTGATACTATTAATTTGGGCATCACGATATGATCCAAAATGTTATGAAGTATTGAAGCTGATAGTAACTTCTCCAATGTCTCCAAAAATGTAGCATAGGTTTAGGGTCCCTTGGCTCCCAAAAATTTGTATCAACTATTCTCATTGCTGGAAGAATAACTCTAGTGAAGAGTTGAATATAAGGAGTTGAAGAAGCAAGTTCTACTTCTGGGTAAATGCCATAATCACGAGGCTCATTCCCTTGTAGAAGCCATAACCCAGTTAAATATTGGATTCATTTTATGCAAGAGGTGATGAGAACATTCCTGGATGTACTCGTGTGATAAATTTCTCATGAGAAATGAAGATGGACTTCCCTTGAGAGTAGTAGGAGGTGATGAAGACATTCCAGGTACTTTAAAGATTGATCCTTTCTTAAAGATTTTAGATATTAACGAGGAATTTAGATGTTTGGGGGGGGGGGGGGGGGGGAGGAAATAAGCTTCCACCTTAATATGGTTGGCCTTGATTAGTAGAGAATATTAAACTCTTCTCAAAACCAAGTGAAGCTCAAAACTAACCTATGATTGTATGATAACTAATTGTGAGAATCTCTTGGTTTTAGGCATTGCAAAAGGATACTATAGTTCAGTATGCAATGTCAATTCATATGCATATGAAATCAAGTGGAGTTGAAAAATGCAACAGGTTTACATTTTTATTAGAGGTCTTTAATTAGGTATTTTAATTTATAGACCATCACGAACATTGTTCATGATGATGGTCTATAATTTTAAAAACTTAATAGACCTATTAAATAAATGTAATCATGTTGTGTTTTATTAGCTCTGCGTACTGTTCATGCATTTGAATGCAGCCAAATGTGCATTCTCAATTTAGAGTTACCTAGAATCTTATTTTAGATGTGATGGAAAAATGACATGCACCAGAAGATGGAAAAATGATGTCACTTTTGCAGGTATGGAACCTTTTTTAAATTTTAAACATTGATCATTTCTTAAAGTTTTAGATGTTAATAGGGAATGGGGGGGGGGGGCGGGGGGGATGAGACCAAATGAGTTTCCACCTTCACATGGTTGGTCCTAATTAGTAGAGAATATTTAACTATTATCAAAATGAAGTGAATCTCAATATTAACCTATGATTGCATCATAGCTATTGAACATTTTGTGCCAATTTTTTTTAGTAATACAACACACTATTGTAATTGTGATGAATGGCTATTAATCCCATAGTATTCCTACCATATGCCCATCCCAATTGTGATGGAGGTTTTCAATGGCTCACCGTGGGACCCATAGCATATTTGTAGCACAAACATCACAATTGCGATGATGTCTTTGACAGATTTCCATTGCAATTCTTATGGTGAAAATGAATAGTTTTCTAGAATGGTAGGCCAATTTATGACATCTGTAGCTATCTCAATTGTGATAGTAACCCTTGCCATCACAACTTGTGATAGAAAAAGTTTGACACTTGTTCGATAGGAGCCAAGTTTGACTGATGTTGGTTGGGTGACAAGTTACTATCATAATTGTGATGGCCTACTGTCGCAATTTGGGCCCAAATGTAGTAGTGTACCAACCTCTAATATACACTCATGTGCTTGGTATCTATGCTTATTGTGATTAAGAAAACTTTCATTGAATTTGGGTTTAGGGTTTGACTTACCAATATTTCTTCTATAGACATTTTTCTAGTGCCTTCTTTTCCACAATGATAGTAAGTAGGATTCTTGTCCATTTTTTTTTCCATTCACATTCCTTTATTCTTCTTGCTTGGATGATTCTTCTGGCTTGACACTAGATAAGAACTCAACATAGCCTAGCTTAGAAGTGTCATGAGGTCTTCTTGATGAATTCATCTATTCATTTAGTAATTTCATGGCCTCTTTAGGTTTGATCAACCTCTTAATGATTTCCTTTTAAGATCTTAACTCATTCACTGATCTATCATTCTTAGATTTTAGATTTGTAATTTTCAGCAATTTTCTTGCAATCTCATGATTTGCACTAAGTAATTGATTTACCATGTCAAATAGATTATGGGCCGATCTCTAACTTCATTGATCCTCTCATCAAGTCTTGTAGCCATTTGTGATGTAGAATCATCCTGGGTTGGCTTGCTATTATTCTTATCTTTGTTCATTCTGCCTATTAGTGTTGAGTTCCAGTGGTTGTCGAACTATAGTTGTTGTCAAGTTGTTCAGTGTTGTCTAAGTTGTTTAGTGTTGGCTGAGTTGTTTAGTGTTGGTCGAGTTTTTCAATTTTGGCCAAGTTATTTAGTATTGACCAAGTGCTTTGGTGGCCAAGCATTCCTTCATGTGCCAAGTGAACCTAATGTTTGCTAATGCTTGGTTCCTTTTAAAACTAAGTTTGTCTATGATTGGTTCTTAGTTTGAGATGACTTATGTACTTAATTTAGGTAATGAATTTAATGGAAGGATATCATCTTGAGATGTGTGCAGATCATTTTAAGGTTAACCTTCTACTAAGTAATAATCTAGAATCTTTTGTAAGACATTTTGGAATGTATAAATAGGGGTGTTTAGGTTAGGTTAGGCATGCTAGAGGAGAATGCAAAGTTGAGGGAGTCAAAAATCTGAATTGAGGACATGTGAAAGTTTTAAGTCTAGGTTTTCATAAAATCTTGTTGGCCATGACCTAGAAGGCCTCACAATCAGGCAAGTATGTTGATAATTAGATGAATCAATAAAGAAATTTGTTCTTCCTTCTCTCCTTAATGTTGTTCTCTGTGTGGTTTTCTTCCATTGTGTTTACTCTTAGGGTGTTTGGATTGGTATGCATGCATCCAATCCTAGCTCTTCAATTTCTCCTTGCATCAATTTATCTTTTGTCTTCATCAGTAATCGCCTTGTCATCTTCATCTTTTTTATTTTGTTCCATGACTTCACATACCTTAGTAAGTGCATCTCATGTTCTCTTTTTAGTGCTCTGGCTTCTTTATTCAAAGTATTATTTCTCTCCAACATATCTGCTATGGATGCACCAGATTCACTGGAACTACCTTCATCAAATAGTTCTTCAATAGTTTATTCCTTGTATTTTGTGTCACCTTGTTGAATTTCTATCTCTTTCCTTCTGTTCAAAGATTCCCTCTATGTCTCCTTTGTAGATTTGACTTGTTGAAATAAAATTTGAAAATCAAGCTTCTAATTCTCAATGATCTTTTCCAATGTATAGACATTTGTCTCCAAGATCTTGACTCCCAAGTGGTTAGACTTCATTTAAGAGAACAAGGCTCTGATAGCAATTGTTGGAAATCTAATATATAAAGTAAGATATTGAGAGGTTTTTTTTTTTTGGGTGGGGTTGGGGGGGGGGGGGGGGGGGTTGGGGGTGGTGGGCAGAGGGGTGGGGGGTGAATCTAAATCTTTAAAACCTTCAAACATGAAACATAATTGATAATATCACATAATCCCTCATTTCAACATTAATCTCATATCAATGTAATCATTCACTTCAACATAATATTAGATCTAACTTCTAACAACATTAATGAAAACTCACCACCACATAATGGATTAACACAATGATTTGGTAATGCATAAACCCTCCAAGGTGAAGGTAAAACTATGGTGGGGATGACACCCACAAAATCTTCACTACTACACCAATAAAGTTGTGCATGTTAAAGTATAAAATAACTATTAAGTCCTACCTTGATTATATAAATTTTACATCACAACTAAGTGAGCACTTTGTTAGGATATTTACAAAACCCTATTAAATATACTCTATTAAGATATTTAAACCCTACAACACCTATTAGAATGTTTAATATGTGATACTTCGATTCACACTTACAATGCTGATATCATATCTCCTTTATGCAATGTATTATCACCTCATCGTGATTGATCTTTTGTATCTCTTCTCAATACTATTCATTGCACTGCTTGGTCTTTTTTGACCTAATTCACCTTGATACTTTTCATGCAACTAGATTATTTATCACACATGCAAATACTTTCTACATACACTCTCACATACACAAACTAGATCATAGAGTCTCCTTGAATAGTTTTTTGGGTGAACCTTCTAGATCCCAATCAATGATCTAGATTCAATCCTTTTGACATTTAGTCCTTGCAATTTTTTAATTGGTGGATTTCCTTACATAGGGATTAAAAATCCTCTATTTGAGTTGTAATAAGCTCCTTATTACATCCTTGATTTATAAAACACACTTCTAGCTCAACAAAAATGGTTTATGTAAGATTTTGTGCCATTCCAAACAAATATGTAAAATTTTCTTGCTCGATATTTAGACCACATTGATGGCCGACATAAAATATGTCATCATGTTGTCCCTTGACCTTAACTATTCTCAACATTTACTAAATTAATCAACAACTGTATCACTCAACTTTTACTACTTCATTGAAAAATTTGGCAATCACTAGAGTACTCAACAACCTTTGGCTTTCTCAATAGTAACTACTTCTTGACACATAACTTGAATTATATACAAGTCTTCAATATATGACTCAGCTTGTATATGATGGCTTAGTCACAATGATGACTAAACTACCTTTCCTTGTGAATGACTAAGTGTTTGACACTAATAGAAAACTTGCCTAAGAGATCAACACATTTCACTATTGGTTTGGATGATAAAAGGTAAGGTTGAAACCAAAGGCTTATCATAGAAGCATTCTTGATGAAATCAATCAAATAAATTCATACTATTATCTAAGGAGGTTATACCTATCATACTATCACCTTAAGGAAAAGTAATCAAGATGAGTTATTTCAGGTCATACCAATATCCAATGGTTCTATTGGTATATGTCTTTACAATATGTTTCATTAGACAAGAGAGTTTATACATTACACTAATCCTTTACGAAAGAATTAAAATAACATATGGCTATAAAATATACAATCAAAGTAAAAAAAGAAAGTGGAGAAGCTTGAAAATTTCTAGTTCTATCATCAATGAAGTGATCAAGATATCCTTTACCGATTGTTTCAATACAAAAGTTAGCAGCCAAAGTGATATTGAGTTATTCTGATAAATAATGAGGATACCTAGATTACGTATATTAGTGATATTAATAACATATGAAGTGATCAAAATGTTGTATAATGAAGATTTAAGTTGTTTAAGTAATAATGAGACATAATGAGGAGATATACCAATGAATATTTTATCGGTAAATAAAAGAACAATCAGGTTGAGTCCAAAAAATCTATTGCAAACTTGATGGATATATTGTAGGTGTCATCTCTATCAATGAGGGAGAAAGTGTGCCAATGAAACCAAAAGAAAGTTCAAATCAGGATGACTTTAAATGATAAGATCCCATTGTCAAATCAATTTGAATTCCAAGACTATTTGGTATTCAATGTCTATGTTGAAAGAGTTTAAGACTATGAAAAGGGTAATCATTTTACTAAATTTATAATTGAATCAAGTAAAAGTAGCTGACAAAGACAAACTGGAGGACAAGTACAAGGAGATGTGTGATGTTTGGACAAGAATAAGAGGATTTGATTTATTCATATTTAATTACCTTAGAAGATATAAGGAAATTCCTTGAGTAATCCTTGGAAAATGAATTTGGGTAAATTATATGTCCCAAATGTATTTGTCAATGTCAAAGTGTTAATAGTTACTCATTGAAAATTATAAACAAGAGGACATGTGTGACTATGACAAGGCTGGGGAATTGTTAATGAATAGTTCTATGGAGACCATTGAAAAAGCTTATAGCCTAAATTTAGGGTTTGAAAAGAAGCTCTCTTTTACTAATCTAAAGGATGAATACTTGACAAATGATATCACTTATAATGTGTGGAAACTATAAATGCATACAAATGAGCTTGGTGTCCTAACTAAAGAAGATGGGCCTCCATTTAATGTTATTTTTTATAGACCCTACCTTGAGATTACATGCATGTCATGAGGGATTTTGGGAGGGATTGAGGTTAAAAACTTGATAAATGAATGACCCATGGTGCTGGCTACAAATATTCAGATGTATGAGCAAGGCCTTATGATTATGCATCATTTATTGTAAAATGCCGTCATGGAAATTTTATAAATATTGAAGACTGTGAGGTTCCAACTTTTAATAACTATGTATTACTAATGCACATGGTTCTATTTTATGGGAAAAAGAAGGGGATTTGGGTAGAACAATGAAAATTGAATTTGCAAAATAAGGATGGAGAAAATTAGCTAGTGCAACTTTGGACTTCAATTTGGGATTGAAGGTATGAATTCTCATATCATTTAAAATTTGAAGAGCTGATTGTCAAACTTGTGTACCATATGTTTAATTTTCAAGTTCACTAGTCTATTATAGAAGGGATAAATAGATTTTTGAAATTAAGGATTTTGGTTTGAAGGAAGTCAACACAATTGGGGTGACTAGTATGTGTATAATAAAGTCACATGTTTTATAGTGTAGTATTTTGAAGATGCTCCCTAAAAACTTCCAAAATCTATTCTAGATAAAATTTCATATTTATAAATTATTACGAAAATGATTATTTCAAGCAATACAAACTTTGGAGGTATTATGCACAAATTATCTTTTCTTCTAGGGACTCTTATTTTTGGAGATTTTATTATTGTTTGAACCAAAGAATATGAAATGATTGATAAGAAAATGTAAGAAGAATTTCAAACATTTCCTCATATAGCCAAGGATATATTCATGCATGTAAGAAAAAACAATGTTTGGGAGATTATCCCCATAAGGCTGTTGAGGTAGAAGATTTATTCAAAAATTTGAAAGATGATGAATCCCAAAGGGTGGTTAATGAATATAACATAAAATTAATGAGAAAAGATAGGAGCTATCACAATTGTTTATAGAAGCACATGACTCAAAGGAGGAGACTGCTAATGATGCAATCTCAAGATATTGTATAGTTGAGCCACAAGATGAAGAACCTGATAAAGATGCAAGGATTATCACTAAATTGGCCATCCAATATGATACTAGGTTGGATGAATATAATTCATTTTTTTTTTATGATAAATTCATTAATTCTAAAGATTTTTGTACCTTATTACAATTTCAAAGGGAAGACGCTCAGAGATTTTGTTCTAATGATAACTCCTAAAAATGAAGTTGAATTGTTGTTAAAGCTCAAGGAAGATATAAGAGAAAAAATAAAGGTAATGGCTCTTAGAAGAGGAAACAATTATCATTAGAAGCTAGTGCCATTCTATTTCCAAGATGAATGTGAGCACTTCATTCATTTTTGATAGTATGCTTAGGCTTGCAAATAGAGATTTCAAGTTAGATGTACAAAAGGTAAATGATGTTTTTTTATTGGATCAAGGTTTTTTGAAGAAGAAAAAACTATGTTTTTATGGTATCTATATCCTCCACACAAAAAGACCAAAAAATAGTAATGTTAAAGAGGCACTTGGCCACATTATGAGATTGAAGGTTGGGGAGACAAATCTCATTGCGACAATAGGCTTTGGTGTGGGTGTATCAAGATTGAATGAAACAAAAATTAAAAGGCTAGTAAGGGAAACGAACCAATATAAGGCCATGTATGAGGACTATTTCAAAAAGGTTGGGCAACTTATATCAATGTTTCCAACCCCAACAATGTGAAATAGAAAAAGAAATGTGATAAGATTCAGGAAGAAAATAAAAGGTTCTCAAAACAATTAATATGGCCTAAATTAACAATGTCAGGTTGCTGATGATAAATAGATTTGAGAAGATGAAAATTCATTTGGACTCATTGTAGAAGTTGTACAAAATAAATTATGATAATAACATATCTCATGATGGATTAAAACATAGATTGAAAATAAAGTTTAATGCAAGTGTAAGTGTAGGCCCATATTAGTCTAAAGTAATAAGAAATATGATTGATACTCATGAAAAGTTTGGAAAAGAGTTGAGAATTGAATTTGAATGGTTCAAAGGACCAATCAAATAGGTCATATCACCACTGGTGAATATAAGGACATGGAGATTTTAGACAAAGACAAATGAATTGTAGAATGTTAGAGATTACTTAAGAATGCCCTTGCTACTATCTAAAATGATAGTTTTGAGTTGAAAGAGACTACATAACACATGAAGCATTTCATGGCATTAGAAATCTTTGTCAAGGGCATCATGGAGGATGTAGATACCCATGTTTAATTAGAATACCTTAAAAATGTTATTGAATGTGGAAAATTCTTAGGAGATTGAGATCTTTTTAAAAAAAAATTGTTTCAACATTACTTGTTAAACAAAAATTTGAGTTTTATTTTTATGTTTCATTTGTTAAGTTATTTGAAATGTCACATCCTTTCATTTTGCAACTAATTCCTTGTTTTTATATAGGGGGATGTAAAAGTTTTAAAATACATACTTTAGACAATATACACTACATAAATAAATATTTTAGTTTTGTTTTTTGAAGACCCAAGACTATGAAAAACTATATATATGTGACCAGTTGATTAAATCACTTTAATGAAATACAAGGATTAAGTGTTCAACATTGTGGTGATATATATCTTTAAATTTATTTGAGAAATATCTTTGTGATAAATCTATTTGAATATATTTACTTCAATGTGCTTATATGATGTTCTTATAATTTAAGTTAGATTTTACTTCAAAAAATAGTTTGGAAGACTAGTTTTCAAGTTTCATTCTATCTTATTGGCCTATCACAAAAAAAATTAAAAATTAGTAAGACTAACTGTGAATTCAAACTCATATTATAGCTCATTTGGATGCTTTTGAAGTGTCAGTCTTAATATCAAAATTTTAAAACTATTTTCAAAGGTATACATATAATCATTTAAATTGAATTTATAATAAATTTGTTAAGGGATTAAGGAGCTAGTCTATATATTCATTTAAGATAATTTAATCAGGCATTTTTAGAGAAATTCCATTTTATATTCACATTTACAATCAAAGCACTACTTCAAAAGCAATTTTACAATATTCAAACACTCACTAACTATGCCATATGCAAATTGATTAATCTCAAGATTTTACTTGCCAACTAGAGAAATCATTCAAATAATCATAAATCACATCATATGTTATAAAAAGCTTCCAACCAATAGATTGAGGTTGATGTATAGGATTACCTATGTAGGTCCTATAGAGCTTGAAGTGTAGAGGAATATGATTTTCATTGATCATTCCTGTTAGTCGTATAAATTGATTTGGAAGATCTCAATTAAGTGGGAAACCTCATAGAATTTACAACCAATAAATTTAGGCACCAAAATATTGATGACTCTACTAGGGAGTTTTTTTTTTCATATTGTGAAGATACCTAAAGATTCTAGTTTAGCTAATTAGATCAAAAGATATTTGCACTCTACTAGAGGGAAGAGCCCAAAAGACCTAGCTAGTGTTAACCCCAATTGAACATGCTAAAGATAAGGGAGATAATATACGTGGAATAGTTGGATTAGTTGTTACATTTTCATTAATGTCAAACTTGAAAGCTAAGACATGATGCTAATTCAATAAGGTGTCAAATCATTTGAAGGATGTAGTGTTGGTCAAATGATGGAGAAGAAAATGACATGACAAAAAATATTGATAAGTATGGGAATTTTAATGGGCACTTGATGAGTTAGACTTTGGAAAGATAATATTGATGTGATTAAGTGTTGAGATGATATACATGTAAGATAATTTGGTTGGAAAGGAATGAAAGAATTTGTAAAGTAAGAAGACAAAGAAATGGTGAGTTTCATTGAGCTAGACAATGAGGTCAGTAAACAAAGGACTAATAGTCACTGAGCATTCATAATAATCAATGAGCATGAGTGAAGAATAAATAGTATTGACTAAGAAAGTATAGTGGTAACTGTGCATAGTATTGATCGAGAGAGTGTAGTGTTAACTGAGAAAGTGAAAGATGAACAATTTCTAGAAGAATTAATTGAGGGATGACATTTGGTGAAAATATAGATTGATCAAGAAGTTTTGAAGATAAGAAAAAAGTTTGTTGGGAGATCTATGATTGGATAATTTCAAGGATCTAATGGTGAAGATTCAATGATCAAAAGAGGAGTTCAATGTTTGAGGACAAACTATGTTGACCAAATGTTTAGATTCAATGAACCTAAGATAGAAGATGATGGAATGGTTATGATTTAGTGCAAAAACATTAAAAAACCTGATTAAGAGAAAATAATTAGTCTATTTAAGGAATGAAAAATATAAATATACAAATATACAAATCTACATATATGAACCTGTGTGTGTGTGTGTGTGTGTGTCTGTATAATATTTTATACATATAGTTATATCATATATATAAAAATTCGTCACAAGCTTCGTGTTTTGAGTGGCTCACTTTTTTTTCTCCTTTACCTTGTTTTGTCATTTCTTTTTATTTTATCTTCACATCTTTCATTTTTTTACATTCTCTCTTATTGTTTTTATGTTATTTATTTTCTTGTATTTTTTAGAGGTTTTCAAGGTGTCCTCCCTTGGTTTGTGTGCTTTTTCTCTCTTTCTCTCTAGCCCCCCTATATCTTTGGAGTCAGCCCCAATTTGCAACTCACTTTATTTTTTTGTAGCTCTTGCTCTCTCATCTTGATGATGAATCACGTAGTGTGATTCAAAACATTGATGATAAAAAATTCACGACACAATCTAATCCAGAAGCAATACTAACAATTTCAATGGATTGTGGAAATCTAATCTCTTTGAATGAAAAATATGTTCATAGTTTTGAATCAAGTTATAGTTGAAATTGATAGCCAAAAGGGTCACCAAGTAGAGAAATATTGTGAAATATAGAAAAAGAAGTGCAAAGTTAATGAGTGTGACTAGATCAACCAAAGAGGAATAAACCTAGAAGAAGGTTGAGTGAACTGGGGATCTAAAACAGATGAGATAGTTGCATTATTTATAAGATCATTTCACTGTTACTCTCTAACAATTGTAGAAGAAAATATCTTAATCGAGTGGACTTAACAATCTTATTTGTAACTCCTTTTTAAGGTAAAATTACATTGAATGTTTGTAAGTCCTTTAGAGAAGTTTAGTCAAATGAGGAGTGATAAGGTCTAGATGATCTTTGGTGTAAATTCATTAATAGTGTCACATCTATTAATGTGCATGCAACCTTTAACAAGGTTTGCTCTTAACCAAGCTCACTTTAGAAGAGTGAAATTTTGGGTTATTGGTCCCAAGTGATTTTTCCTTTAACATGGTTTCTATGTTAAAAATCATTGTGTCAAAATGTGTGAATGATTGTGCTACATATTTATTATTTATTGGTGCAACTCAGTAAATATAGTTAATTGCTCTGATATTTAGTATAAGATGAAAATTTACTGATAAGATTAGTTTGGATATTATTGTGGATATTGGATCTATTTACTGAATGTGTATATTGAAAGTTTAATGTTTCAACCTATTGAAATTTTTACTAATATTAAGGGCATGTGGATAACTAATTACACCCCCCCTCCATTTACCTAATAATAGGTATAAGAGCTAAGTGCTTGAAGATGAAATTTCAAGGGACTTAAGGTAAAGATATGAAGATGTACAAGAGAGAGGTTCCTAAGGTTAACAAAGACAACTTTCAATCATGAAAAAGTGGGATGAGGATATACCTATCAAGAATTGGATAATATGCGTTATTATAAGGTCCCTCCTCACAGGTACTTTTTAAATATGAATTTCTCTATTAAATCCATTAAAGGAGATTCAAATGGATGTGAAGTATTTTTTTATGGTTTAAATATCCTAATAGAAACTAAGATCAATTGATATATTCATGTTTTAAATAATCAGTGATTCAAGAACTACTACATTATCCTAACTTTTTAAACATTAATTTGCACTAACAATGATACAAGGTGTTTTACTTGATGATGATGATGTTGATTATGGTACCTTAATGATTAGGTTATATGCATTCAGATATTTTCGTATGCCTTATTAGCGATGTTTATGATGTTTAAATATATGCATGCCTAATGATGATTATTCTAGTATTTTAATTCAAAATAATGAATAGGTTAGGTTCTATTGATTATGCAACTGATGATTAAATGTAATTAGAAATGAGATAAATAATTATTTAAATAAAAGTTGATTTTTTGAATTATGTGATTATCTAGATGAGTTTTAAATATATGCACCTATGATTTTCTTGAGCTACTGATGTGTGAAATGAGTGTGTAGGATTATTAGCAAGGAAATCAATAGAGAATTACTACTAGACCCTATGTACCATTTGTGAAAACTAGGGTTGAATCAAATGAAAGAAGCAAACCCCGTTCTTTCATATTTCTTTTGTATCATAAATTGAATGTGTGTGTCATTCTATAATCATTAAGTGTTAATATTTTATAATAGTGATTTTATAATGTTGCTTGACACTTGTGATTCATATATGCATTTTAGCATGATAATTAGGATTAACCAAGTAACCTATAGATCTAAGTTGGAATAGGTTAGTGACCTATTACTAATTAGTTAGTAATCAAGATTAATTACCCTAATCAAGATTAGTGATAAATTTGCATTTTAAGGGTTGTTAGAATGTCCAAATATTTCAAGCATTTCAATATGTCCCTAAATAGTCCTAGAGGCCAAAAATCATGAAAACTAAATGCCTAAGGGGTATAGGTATGGATGGGGGGCATTTTTCACCCCTTTACCCCCTTTTGTTAACTTTTGTGGTCACCCAAATATCTCATTTTTTCTTTATTGCGAAAATTAAAGTTTCACCATGAGTTGGATAAGTTAAACTCCACCTTGAGGTTAGCCTTATGACGAGATTGAGTTAGAAGACTTTAGAAGCATTTACGCAAGTGGGAGAGTTATGGCATTTTTGTAGGTGGTTGAGTTGGAATCCTATTTAGAGGCTAATTTGAGAGAGGAAATGTGTTCACCCAACCTCTAGTTTTAGAGAGCAATTCAGGATTAAAGGAGAAGGAAGGAAAGCTCTTTTCAAATTTCAGTTGCCATAACCTTATTGTGAAGGTAGAAATCCTTCAAATTTTAGTTGCCATAACTTATTATGGATACGACTACGATCTTGAGTTTTCTTCCTTGGTTCTTTTGTGAGGAAGTCCTTGAATCAGATGATTGAATTTTTAAAAAAAATGGAGTATGTTCTTTTCATATGAAAAAAAGTATTAAAAAAAATCTGAAATAAGCATCTACAGGATGATGAAAAATACATGGAGAAAGGATTTAATTTTTTTAAAAACATGATAGTAGTTGTTATATTAAATTATGATATAAAGATCTTTTCAAATCATCATAGCAATAGGAAAAATATGAAAATAAAAATATTATACTTACTCTCACCTTTAAACTCAACCACTAAACTTCATAACATGACTTTTCTCCACTAACCTAGTCACATCCCAAACATAAAATAAAAATAAAAATCCCTTTTTCCTCTCACCCTCCAACCAAGTGTGCCTTCTTACTGATGTCATGCACATTGACTTAGAAATGGAGGGAGTGGAGAGTTTTAAAGATAATTATATATGTGTGTAGAAACTTTAAGCTAAATTTTAGGTTCATTTCTCACTTTTTCCCCTTATTCCTTAATGCCTTCACATGTGAATGTACCATGCTTAAAAAAGGTTTTGTAGCCATTGAAAATGTGTAGGAAGACCTTGGGCAGCCTGAGAATCACTTGGGAAACACCCATGGAAGTATAAAGAGATGTTTGGGCCACTTGGCAAGTGGCCAAGTTGTATTGGGTTAGAGTAGCATAGGGTAGGTTTAGATAAAGTAAAATGTGCTTAAAATGTGATATGAATAAAGTAATGGGATTTAGTTATTATTAAAATATTTTAAATGTTTTATGTTTGTAATTAATATTTTATTACAATTTTGGATTTATGTTAAGAGGAAAGATAAATTTAGTCATAAAGGTAGTTAGTGTTTTGTTTTGAAAATAGATTTTTTGCAAATTTTTATTAGTATAGTTTAGTTATTATTAAATGTTAAGTTAGGATTTGTTAGTAAATGTTAAAGTTAGTAAGGTAAAATTAGGATTTTTGATTATTGTTAAAAGTTGATGTTACTCGGTATTTTTATCATTAGTTAGTTATAATTTAGTTTAGTATTTTTAAATAGAGTACATTGCATTGATGTTATTTAATGTTAAATAAGTCCATAATTTTAAAAAGTAATGTTATTTTTTATTTATTCAAACTATATTATTAATGTTAGATGTTTTTATTTTGGAATAGGTTGGTAGATTTAGGTGTTATTAGTTTTAGTTTTAAATTATGTTTTCTAGTAGTGTTTTGGTTTTCAATATGTACGCCAATAAGATTATGGTTTTGAGTTTGTTTAGTAATGAATCATTTTTTATGTCTTGAGGTTAGACATTCCAAAGACATTTGGGCAAACTTTAATAAATAGAAATAATCAAAGATGTGAGATTTAAGTTATAAATTTGACATCAGGGGATGCTAATGTTTTGATAATGTTATAGACTAAGCTTAACTAGATAACTTGTTTAGGGAATCAAGTTATGATTTAAAATGATGTAAAGGTTGTAAATAAATTTAAAGATGAATAGAAATGATTTAATTAGTTTGAATGGCTATATCAGGATTTAAAGGTGTGATGGATTTGAAGTTGCTTAGGTAGCTTGGAAGGATGGTTTGAGTTTTGTTAGGAGATAAATTGGTTGTCATAAAGAGTTTAATGATAAATGTTTTAATATTTTAATTAGTTATAAATGAGTTATGATTATAACCAGAATTAAGTATTAGTATATTATGATAGATTAACCTTGAAATACATAATTTGATTTTCCCAATGGTTGATCTAGTATAGTGATAAAAGGGAGAGCAACATAGTCAACTTAAGGACGTAGGAATCCTAAAATATAATTTGAATTAAAAGTCATCCATTTGTAAATTGAAACTAAATGATAATCAATCAACTCATTCAACCAGAACTAAGTGTTCCCATACAGTAGGTGGAGATGCCAACTCGACATCTTAATGCTATGTATTTGAAACTCACTTTAATCCTATTCATCTTTCCATAACCTGATTAGTGTATCATGTATTAACTTAGTAGATTAATTAAATTTTAAAAAAAGAAAAAAATAAATAAATTTGGTGTGTTTTTTCCCCAAATACTGGGCATGGCATTTTGGAATCAGAGTCTAGTTTCATGACACTTGGGCAATAATGGGCCCATGTTAAGTGTGGACATTTAAGTATTACCATACGAACTAGGGAATTCTCCTGATAGAATTTTAAGAAGCTAATGAATTCTTCCTAAACAATGATATTGATGACTAAACCTAAGCAAAACCTATAATTTGTATCAATGATTGTAAGTGGTCAACCATAATTATATAACACCATCTTAATGACTGGAAACAATTGATTAGATGTAAGAATGTTATATTTATATTAAAGTATATTATGATCTCATTAAGAATTTGAAATTTTATTGAACACGATCACCTTAAGGGAAAACTAAATTAAGAACCCTAAAACATCTTTCGATCATGTGAGTGGAAACAAGTAAATAACCTAGTGATCAGAGAAACAGTGTTTCACAACATCTTTAGTAGAAGTTAGATTTTGTTTGACCCCATCACTTGTGGAATAATTGTAGCTCATATCAAGTATGGGAGTGATCAAGTAGACTAGTATTGTTTTGGACATTTCAAACATAAGTAAAGGAAACCTACAATCTTCATAATCTAATTGTGTACCTTCACGTCAAAATATTGAATAGATAAATGAATGGCGAGTAAACAAAAAGGTAACACTTGAAAAGTAAATTGTGATACCAAGTTATTGGGATACCTCTAGCCTACTATGAATTTAAAATGTATGGTTCTAGTAATCCTCAAAAAGAAATTGAGAACTCAATTGAAATCTACAAGTAACCTTTGGAAACCTCAAACGATAGGATTACTAATGCAAGAAGCTATTGAACAAGTGAGTTAGCTAGGAACACTCAAAGAATAAAAGAATTTGAGTTCTACTATGAGTAGTGGAACATTAATCGGGGATTAAGTATTTCTAAAAATATGGTGGTAAGAATGGAAATTGAATGGTAAGAAGATGCAAACTTTTGAGTTAGGGCTATGTGAGTTTACTAATGTTAACAGGCTTATTGTATAAAGCGTGAGTAATACCAAATTTGAACTATCAAGCAAATGCTTTTAAACTTTGGATTGAAATTATTGGATCAATTATAACCCTACAAATTAGAGAAAGTAAAGTCATGATGAGGTCATTAACCTAATATGAACTAAAGGTTCAGGTATTAGAGTTAAGTAATAAGATGATTATAAGCCACGAGGCATGATAAGACTAGTGATGATGACCTATATTATCAACAAAGAGATAATTCTAAGAACGAATAAGTAAACATTGACATTTGGATAAGTAAACATTGAAAACATCCTAATAATGGTTCTATAACTATCTAGTTGTGAACCTAGAACCTAAGGATGAATTTATAAGTCATTTATGACTAGGAGACATGGAATATGAAATTATTGATAAGAATAGTAGCATTTAGTGCATTCTTGGATGATAAAATTGGAACTTGTGCAAACAATGGAATAACATGGACAGTAATATATATGTATGTATGTATGTATGTATGTATGTATGTATGTATGTATGTATACAAGATCATACCAAATTTGGTGAGATCGATAACATAACTTCAATTGGTATATTGTGGTGAATTTGACCTAAGAAAGATTAAGGTAGGATCTCTAATATAAAATTATAAGGGAATTAAGAATAAGAGATTTGGTTTTGTAGTTGCAACTTGGAGTACTACTCTATGGACACTGAGGTCCCCACATGTTAGAATATTTGAAAAGAAACCAATGTAACAACAAGAGGATTGGTGAGACTTATATTAATACCCTTGCATTTTAACTTTTGAGTGAGTTTTGATTAGGCCAAAAACCTTAGAATAGTAAACCCTAATTATAGGGCGATGCCGATAAAGTGAGCTATGTAGTTAGTATGTGGGATCAATCATAGGTTGAGTGACATGGTCTTTAGATCACCATCTAATTTCAATACAAGATCCTTGTAACGTAATTAGAAGACCTAAGTTTTCTCCTTTCCTTCATAGACCTTGGTACAACCACATTATGTCAGTAATGTAAATTTTGTAATTAATTGGATTTATTTCCTTATTTTTCTAATTTCAGATTTTAGTATTCTAATGATCTTTCCTTTTTGCCAATAGTGTGATGTGGGGTTGTTTAGCCAACTTTATTATTGATGATTCTATTTTGCCTCTAGGTTATATCTTTATTTCTTGATTGAAACTTTACTATTGTGGCCACTCTTTATTTCTATTATTTCAGACTTTTGCATTGGATGTTTCATCCTTGATGTTGAATTTAAATTTTGAGGCACTTTCTTCTAAATTTTGTTGGCAAAGTGACATATGATGGGCCTACCAAAGGGATTCAGACAGTCAAGTGGATGTATAACATTAGGGTATGGGGTTATTAGTGAGAGTATTAATGCCCTACCCTCTCCTAGGATTTCAAGAATAAGACTAGTGATATCTATGGACTAATTTGAGTAATGAATTTGCACTCCAACATAAAACTAGATAAGGTTACAAGTTAACCTAATAGATTTTTAAATAAAAAAGGTGCATGTGTAGTGATGGACTTGTTTTCTGGACTATTAAAGAATTAGTTTGTCATGGAAACTATAAAGGAAAAGTGATTAACCCTACATAAAGAGCCAAGTTACATTATAAGAAAACTCATTTGAGGGAGTCTCGTACAATTGTTACCCCAATGAGTGGGTATGTGGAATTCAGAATATCTTATGATATTATTATTATTAGATACTCTATAAGAATTTTATACTATATTTGAATGTTGTTTATATGTAACCAATATGTTTTAAGAAGAGTTTGACCCTAGAAAATATAACCATGTCAGAGTTATGAACTGAACTTCATTTGTAGCAATGGCAATTAGGAAATTAGATTATCATCCCTCAATATGTATAATCATTATTTTAATAGGAGTAAATTTTGGTATAAGTTTAGACAATGACTATATTGGAATGAACATTTTAGTTGAGCAACTTCCAGGAGGAAGTCAAAGGCTAGTGGGGAAGGCTGTAAGGTCCCTCCTCACATGTACTTTTAAATATGAATTTATTTGTTAAATCCATTATAGGAGATTTGAATGGATGTGAAGTAATGTTTTATGTTTTAAATGTCCTAATAGAAACTGAGATCAACTAATATATTTATGTTTTAAATACTTAGTGATTTAAGAACTACTACATTATCTTGACTATTTAAACATTAATTTGCACTAACGATGATACAAGGTGTTTTACTTGATGAAAATGATGTTGATTATGGTAGCTTAATGATTAGGTTATATGCATTTAGATATTTCAGTATGCCCTATTGACAATGTTTATGATGTTTAAATATATGCATGCCTAATGTTGATTATTCTAGTATTTTAATTCGAAATAATGAATAGGTTAGGTTATATTGATTATGCAACTACTAATGATTAAATATACTTAGAAATGAGATAAATAGTTATTTAAATAAAAGTTGATGTTTTAAATTATGCGATTATCTAGATGAGTTTTAAATATATGCAGGTGATTTTCTTGAGCTACTGATATGTGAAATGAGTGTGCACGATTATTAGCTAGGAAATCAACAAAGAATCAGAACTAGACCCTATGTACTAATTGTGAAAACTAGGGTTGAATCTAATGAAAGATGTAGACCTACTGTTTTGTATTTCTTTTGTATTGTAAATTGAACGTGTGTGTGTCATTTTGTAATCATTAAGTGTTAATATTTTATAATAGCGATTTTATAGTGTCCCTTGACACTCGTGATTCATATATGCATTTTAGCATGATGATTAAGATTAACCAAGTAACCTATATATCTAAGTTGGACTAGGCTAGCAACCTATTACTAATCAGTTAGTAATCGAGATTAATTACCCTAATCAAGATTAGTGATAAATTTGCATTTTGAGGGTTGTTAGAATATCCAAATATTTCAATAGGTTCCTAAATAGTCCTAGAGGCCAAAAATCAAAAAAACTAAGTACCCAAGGGGTATAGGTATGGGTTGGGGCATTTTTCACCCCTCTAGCCCCTTTTGTTGACTTTTGTGGTCACCCAAATATTCCATTTTTGCGTTATTGCAAAAATTGAAGTTTCACCATTAGTTGGATAAGTGATACTCCACCTTGAGGTTAGCCTTATGATAGGATTAAGTTAGAAGGCTTTAAAAGCCTATAGGCAAGTGGGGGAGTTATAACATTTTTTTAGGTGGTTGTGTTGGAATCCTATTTAGAGGCAAATTTGAGAGAGGAAGAGTGTTCATCCAACCTCTAGTTTTAGAGAGCAATTCAGGATTGAAGGAAAAGGAAGGAAAGCTCTTCTCAAATTTTAGTTTCCATAACTTTATTGTGAAGGTAGGAATCCTTCAAGTGCATATTTTCATGTTGTGTTTCATTCTTAAGTAGTTTCATTTGCATATGTATGTTTGTGTGTTTGATGAACATGTTTGGGAGGGATTATAATGGGTTTTCTTTAAATGTTTTCCCTTCACATTTTACTTTTGATTTTCAAAGAGATTGTATGGGTTGTGTTGGCATTACTCACCCTTAGATAGGGCAGAAGTGGCCATGTATGAGAGGAGGGCTTTAGTTGGACTTTGACAGTGTAGAGTCTCTCCTCATGACAAGGGGAGGGAGAGAGTAGGGTGTTATGGTCCCCTACTCATCAGTACAAACCATGTTTATGATTTTTTTGAAAATTGAGAAGTGAAAAAATAGAAGTACTTGTGACATCAACCTTGAAAGTGCATTTGTGAAAGATTGAAAGTTATTGAAATATTAGCCTTGAAAGGGCATCTATTATGGTGTTGTGATTGACATCTCCTATCTAAAAAAATCCACCTTCTCCCTAGTCTGGTTTGATAATGAACCTATTGTGCAAACCTAGATGGGAGTAAATAATTGATTGTGTCTTCATGTTAATTTTTTTTCTTCTCCTAGTTAGTTTTGTCCTCTCCATGTTTACCTTGATGAAATTGTAGATATCATAGTGGCTATTATGTTATGGAGCCAAATAGGATCTCAGAGTTGTTGTTTTCATCTCAACGTGTTAGAAAATTTATCCTTGGGATAATGATCTAGTTGTAAAAATGTGATTGTTAAACTTATTGTAGATATGACTATGATCTTAGGTTTTCTTCCTTGGTTCTTTCCCGAGGGAGTTCTTGAATCAAATGATTGAATTTTTTTTTTTTAAAATGGAGTATGTTCCTTTCATATGAAAAAAAAAAGTCTCAAATTAGCATGTACAGGATGCTAGAAAATACATGGGGAAGGAATTTAATTTTGAAAAAAATGACAATAGTTGTTATATTAAGTTATGATATAAAGATCTTTTCAAATCATCATTGCAATAAGGAAAATATGAAAATAAAAATATTATACTTACCCTCACTAACCCAGACACATCCCAAAAATAAAATAAAAATAAAAATCCCTTTTTCCTCTCACCCTCGAACCAAGTGTACCTTCTTGCTAATGTCATGCACATTGAATTAGAAATGGAGGGAGTGGAGAGTTTTAAAGATAATTATATATGTGTATAGAAACTTTGAGCTAAATTTTAGGTTCATTTCTCACTTTTTTTGGTTTCTCCTTAATGCCTTCACATGTGAACATACCATGCTTAAAAAAGGACTTTTAGTCTTTGAAAATGTGTAGGAAGACCTTGGGCAGTGTGAGAATCACTTGGAAAACACCCATAGAAGTATAGGGAGATGTGTGGGCCACTTGACAAGTGGCCAAGTTGTATTGGGTTAGAGTAGCATAGGGTAGGTTTAGATAAAGTAAAATGGGCTTAAAATGTGATTTGAATAAAGTAATGGGATTTAGTTATGATTAGAATGTTTTAAATCTTTTGTGTTTGTAATTAATATTTTATTAGTAATTTTGAATTTATGTTAAAAGGAAAGATAAATTTAGTCATAAAGGTAGTTAGTGTTTTGTTTTGAAAATAAATTTTTTGTAAATTTTTGTTAGTATAGTTTAGTTATTATTAAATGTTAAGATTTGTTAGTAAATGTTAAAGTTAGTAAGGTAAAATTAGAATTGTTGATTATTGTTAAAAGTTGATGATGATTAGTTAGTTATAATTTAGTTTAGTATTTTTTAAAATAAAGTACATTGCATTGATGTTATTTAATGTTAAATAATTCCATAATTTTAAAAAGTAATGTTATTTTTTATTTAGTCAAACTATATTATTAATGTTAGATATTTTTATTTTGGAATAGGTTGGTAGATTTAAGTGTGTTAGTTTTAGTTTTAAATTATGTTTGCTAGTAGTGTTTTGGTTTTAAATATGTATGTCAATAAGATTATGGTTTTGAGTTTGTTTAGTAATGAATCATTTTTTATGTCTTGAGGTTAGACATTCCAAAGACGTTTGGACAAACTTTAATAAATAGAAATAATTAAAGATGTGAGATTTAAGTTATAAATTTGACATCAGGAGATGCTAATGTTTTGATAATGTTATATACTAAGCTTAACTAGATAACTTTTTTAGGGAATCAAGTTATGTTTTAAAATGATGTAAAGGTTGTAAATAAATTTAAAGATGAATAGAAATGATTTAATTAGTTTGAATGGCTATATCAGGATTTAAAGGTGTGATGGATTTGAAGTTGCTTAGGTAGCTCGGAAGGATGGTTTGAGTTTTGTCAGGAGATTAATTGGTTGTCATAAATAGTTTAATGATAAATGTTTTAACATTTTAATTAGTTATAAATGAGTTATGATTATACCTAGAATTAAGTATTAGTATATTATGATAGATTAACCTTGAAATACATAATTTGATTTTCTTAAGGGTTGATCTAGTATAGTGATAAAAGAGAGAGAAACATAGTCGACTTAAGAACGTAGGAATCCTAAAATATAATTTGAATTAAAAGTTGTACCTTTGTAAATTGAACCTAAATGATAATAGATTGACTCATTCAACTAAAACT
The DNA here is from genome assembly GCA_028749045.1 of Cupressus sempervirens. Lineage (NCBI taxonomy): Eukaryota > Viridiplantae > Streptophyta > Pinopsida > Cupressales > Cupressaceae > Cupressus > Cupressus sempervirens. Next base: position 519,015,107 of record CM053792.1, read on the forward strand.
AAGTGTTCCTGTATAGTTGGTGGAAATGTCAACTCTACATCTTAATGCTATGTTTTCGAAACTCAATTGAATCCTATGTCATCTTTCCATAACCTAATCAGTGTAGCATGTATTAACTCAGTAGATTAATTAACTTAAAAACAAAAAAACAAAAAAAATTGTTGGCGTGTTTGCCCCAAATATTGGGCATGACAATTATATTATCTGTAAAATCAGTACACACCTAGTCCAACCCCTAGTACTATGATAATTGATAAGATGAAGGCAATCAAGAACATAATAAACTGATGATGAAGATTTCTTCTTCTCTTAATTATACTAAATTTGATGATATAAAATATTGTGATACTACAAAAGAGATGTGGGATAAGCTTGTACTTTCTCACAAAGGAGATCAGAATGTACTGAGAGAAAAAGATGAGAGTCTAAGAGTAAAATTTGGTGATATGTAGATGAAATAAGGAGAACATTGTACAATATAGTAGTTGAATCAAGGAAGTGGGTAGTGCTATTAAAGTTTCTGGAGAAATCATATGTGATTAATATGTTGTAAGTAAAGTAATAAGAATGTTGTTACCTATTTATGCTATTAGAGTTTCAACTATTTAAGAATTTAAACTATTCCTATTAATATCCTTACTATTGATGCTTTGGTTGGTAAACTTACTACTTTTGAGTTGAGTAACTTTAATAATACTTTACTTAAGGTAGAAAATATTTTCAAATCATCTCTAACTATTTTAAGCTCAAAGAAAGATGATAGTTACTATGATTTTGATGAGAAAGATAAAGATGAGTTGGAAGCACTACTAGCTAGGAGGCTACTAAGACAAAAAAGGAAAGTTCAAAGGCAAATTAACCATGATTTGTTTCAAATGTAATGAAGTTGGTCATATTGCATCTAGATGTCCTAACAAGAGAAGGAATGATAAGAGTGACAGGAGGGAGAGAGAATACCAAAGGATCAAAGATTATAAAGACAAGGGAAGGAAGTCATGTTACCTAGCTATGGAAGACCACACTAAGTCAAAATATGTTAATCAAAATGAAGGTGAGGAAGTTGCATATGTTGTTGTGAAAGAAGATTAAGAGAAAGAAAGGTACAAAGAAGAAAAATCCCTTATATCTTATGTTAGTAAGAATGATACTTTGATTATTGATAGTGGTTGTTTACATCATATGACTGATAATATTGATAAGTATTATAAACTAGAGGAATATAATGGTGGATTTGTGAAACGTGGAAATAGTGTTTCATGTCCTACGAAAGGAAGAGGTTCACTAATGTTGAATGAGAGGATTAAATGTGACGATGCTTATTGGGTTCAAGGTCTAAAAAATAATTTTTTGAGTATCTCACAATTTAATAACACATGTCACCAAATAGACTTGCAAAATATAAAGATAAAAATATTTTATGCTGATGAAAAATTGATTAGGACTGGTGAACAAACAAGAGGTAATTTATTCCATCTAGGATTTTTCATGTGAACTTTGATAACATGATTAAAGTTAGTGGTAAGAAGAAAGTAACTATTTTTTTCCTTGAGTTTGCATAAGGCTGATAATGCTAAGTGTAAAGAATGTCAACTTGGTAAGATGATTAATTCAAGTTTCTCAAGAAAATCACATTCATCTAATGAGATATTGGATTTGGTTCATACTAATCTTTGTGGTCCTATGAAATTTGAGAGATACTATGGTAATACATACTTCATTATATTTGTTGATTATTATTCAAGGATGATGATAGTGATGTTTCTAAAAGTTAAATCTGATGCTTTCTAAATGTTCAAATGGTATAAGGAAAGAGTTGAAAAGGAATCTAGTAAGAAATTTTTTTTTTTGAGATCTGATAGAGGAGAAGAGTTCATGTTTGATGAGTTTACTAACTTTTGTAATGATGGAATTATAAGGCAAGTATTTTGTACCCAGGATACCACAATAGAAAGGAGAAAGAGATCAATTATTGATTGTTCTAGAACATTTCTGATTAAGGAGAGAGCTATACAAATTTTCTAGAGAGAGATAATTAATATTACCATTTGCACCCTTAATCAAGTATAGTTGAAGAAATGTACAAAAAAAATAACCTTATGAACTTTGGTATGGACACACACATAATGTAATTTATTTCAAAATCTTTGGAAGTCGGTGTTATATTCACAATATTATTAGAATGGAAAATTTGGTTCAAAATAAGATGAAAGAATATTTCTAGGATACTCTACTAGGAGAAAGGCATATAAATGTTTGAATAAAGTTATTGACACTATGGTTGAAAGTACAAATGTGAGAATTGATGAGTTTTTTGATTTAAAAAAATGATGAAAAAAATAAAGAACCTAAGAACTATTATATATTTGTCTATAGGAAGGAGCACCTAAGGCTCTACTAAAGAAGAAAACTGAATCACAATAGATTTTTACTGGATAATAGAAAAATCCATCAAAAAACAACTTGCAACACCCAAGCCACAACAAGAGAATACTAAGAATTTGACAACCAACCAAATGTTGAAAATGATAAAGAACATAGAACCAAACCTATTTTAGGAAAGTATGTCAAAAAGAGCCATTCACATAATCAGATGATTGGAGATAATAATTTTTGGAGTCATGAGAAGAAGAAAGTTAAGAGACAATACATGCTTTATTTATGAGTTTAAGCCCATAATAATGAAATATTCTTTGGAGAATAAATATTGGATTAATGCTATGAATGAAGAGATTGAGAAAATAGAGAAAAATAACACATGGAAGTTGGTACCAAAACCCAAGGGCAAGAATGTGATTGGGACAAATTGGATTTTTAGGAACAAGTTGAAATAAAATTGAGAAGCTATATGGAACAAATAAATACTACTATGTGAAGGGCACTCTTAGGAAGAAGGAATTGACTATGATGAAACATTTTTCCTTATTGCAAGATTGGAAGGAGTAAGAATGCTATTTGTTAATGCTACATACAAAATATTCAAGGTCTACCAAATGGATGTCAAGTCTATATTTCTTAATGGAATTTAGGAGGAAGAGGTCTATATTGAAAAACCTGAAGGATTTGTAGAAAAATAATAGAGGAACATGGTATGCAAATTGCACAAAGATATGTATGGATTAAAGTAAGAACCTCGAGCATGGTATGAAAGATTGCACTCTTATTTGATTAGAATTGGTTTAGTTAGAACTAGTAACAATAGTAATTTATAATTAAAGATTGAAGTTGAAGATAAGTTCTTGATAGTAGAGATAATTTTGATGACATAATATTTTGAGGAAATAAACTAATGTGTAAGCAATTTTTTGATGGAATGAGAAAAGAGTTTGAAATGTTAATATTTGGAGAGATAGAATTCTTTATTAGTTTTCAAGTCCATCAAGTTAATGATGGAATATATATTACTTAGTCCAAATACACCAAGGAGATAGTAATTTTTTTTGGTATGGAATGGTCAAGACTAGTAGGTACACCTATGGTCATTGGATGTAAATTTTCTAAGAAGGATAGCTCCATAGAACTAAATGAAACCCTATACAAATTCATGATTGAGAAGTTGTAGTATGTAGTTCATAGAAGACCTCATATTGTACATGTAGTTGGAATAGTAGAAATATTTTCAGCCAATACTAAGGAGACAAACATGACTATAGTAAAAAAAATCTTTAGATATCCAAAAGGAATTGAAGATTATGGATTATAATATAAGTAAGATGGAGATTTTGAGTTAAGTGTCTACATAATGTTGACTAGGCAGGATATGTTGATGATAAAAAGATTACTAGTGGAGGAGAATTCTTTTTGGGAGAAAGATTAGTGAAATGGATAAGCAAGAATCTGAGTTGTATATCACAATCCATTGCTAAAGCTAAATATGTGGCAAATGCAATCAATTCCACAAACATTATGTGGATCAAAAAATTGTTTGAAGGAATACAAGAGGAAGTTATATAATCTATAAAAATATATTGTGGATTACTAGTGCTATAAACATATTTAAGAATCATGTGATGCATGCAAAGACAAAGCATATATATATTAAGTATCACTATTTGAGAGAGAAAGTTCAAGAAAAATAAGTCACATTGGAGTATAAGAAGTCAACATAAGAGATAGAAGATATATTTACCAAGTCATTACCTAAGGATTCTCTTGAGTACCTAAGAGGTAAACTAAGGGTCCTTCCCCTATATAGTATTCACTTAGTATAGATTCATGTTGCATAAATTTATGCCTTATCAAAACATCTTTATGGATTTGATGCAATATTTCACTCTTTAGGAATTGTCCTAGAGTTGTGAAGGGATGTAATGTAAAGAAGTGATTAGTGCATGCAAGGTACAAGGAATAACTACAAGGTTTTATAAGTTTCTAACTGAATCTTATAGTTACCTTTGGTATTATTGTCAAAGTGGGAGAATATGCAAAGGGAGAGATTACTGAGAAGAGATGATAATCATAGGGGGATAGAATGAGAAAAGGGAGAGATTGTATAAGAAGGTCAAAGATAGACTTACTTGAGAGGTTCTATAGATTAAAATGTTCAACAGTGAATGAACTATACTCTAAGGGGGAGTATATGCATGGAATTATAAGTTGCATGAAGAGAAGACTACTTGATGAAGAGAAGAGAACTTGATAATTATTGAATTGAAGATGAAAGATCGTGCCAAATGCAACTACTATAGATATTATTGTTTGGTGTTGGATGATTTGTTTCATAATGTGTTGCCATCAATTCTAAAAGGGGAGATTTTTAGCCCCAACAAATCATGATGAAGATAAGGGAGATAATATATGTAGAATAGTTGGATCATTTTATATGTTATCATTGATATCAAGCTTGAAAGGTAAGATATTATGCTACTTAAACAAGGTTACAAATCATCTTATGGATGTAGTGTTGGTTGAATGATGAAGAAGAAAATATAATGACAAAAACTATTGATAAGTATGGGAATTTCAATGAGCACTTGATGAGTTAGACTTTAAAAAGAGAATATTGATTTGATTTAGTGTTTATATGAGATAATTTGGATAGAAAGGAAGGAAAGAAGTTGTAAACTGAGAAGACAAAAAAATAGTGAGTTGCACTAAGCTCGATAGTGGGGTCCGTAAATGAAGGACTAATAACCATTGAGCATTCACAATATTCACTGAGTGTTAGTAAGTAAAGAATGAAAAATATTTACCTAGAAATTATTGTGGTAATTGAGAATACTATTGACCAAGGAGTGTAGTGTTAACTAAGCAAGGGAAAGATGAACAATTTCTAGAAGAATCAATTAGAAGCAAACATTTGGTGAAAATATGGATCAATCAAGAAGTTTCTAAGATAATGAAAAAGTTTTTTGGGAGATTAATCTAATTAATCAACAATAAACTATCTATTTAAGGGATGAATGAGATGTTGATAGTTTCTTATCAAGTTATAGTTGAAGTTGATAGCCAAAGGGATCACCAAGTAAAGCAACATTGTGAAGTCCAACAAAAGAAGTGCAAAGTCGATGAGTGTGAGTGTTTCATCCAAAGATGAATAAACTAGGAAAAAGGATGAGAGAAATGAAGATCTAAAACAATAAAAGTAGTTGTGTTATTTATCAAATCATTTCACTGCTACTCTTTAACAATTGTAGTAGAAAATTTCTTAATTGAGTAGACTTAATAGTCTTATTTATAAATCCTTTTTTAGATAATATTCCATTGAATATTTGTAAGTCCTTTAGAGAAGGCCACACTCAAATGTGAAGTGATAAGGTCTAGATTATATTTTCTCTAAATCCCCTAATAGAGTCACATCTAACAATGTGCATGTAACCTTTAACAATGCTGATTGCTAACTAAAATCGCTCCAGAAGAATGAAATTTTAGGTTACTAGTACTAGGTGTTTTTTTTTTCCATTAACAAGGTTTCCACATAAAAAAATCATTGTGTCAAAATGTGTGGATGATTGTGTTACATGTTATTTCATGTTTATTGTTTATTGCTGCAACTTGACACATACATTTAATTGCTTTAATATTTAGTATAAGCTAAAAATTATTTGGAAAGGATTAAATTGGGTATTATTTTTGAAATTTGATCTATTTACCAAGTTTGTTTAATGATAGTTTAAGTTGTTAAGTTTCTGAAATTGGTATTAAGGACCTGTAGATAACTAGTTCACCCCTTTCTTAGTTATCTAACATCAAGTACCATATTCCTCAAGAGAGGCAACAACTCTATTAAAAATAAATTGTTCTAATAAGAGGGACTATAGGTATTTTTATAAATGGTCAGTCACTTCATGTTGAAAAAAGAAAATACTAGAGACATTTATCTTTGAAGTATATGTGGGGAAGAAGATTTATTCATCTAGGGCAAAATACTTGGAACTAAGTCCTAAGAGGAAAAATCAAAATAGAGAGAAATAAATCTCAAATATGTCTTTTACAAGGTATAAGAGATTTGTTGACTAGGAAATGGATCCTTATATTGAGAATGATTCTTAAAAAAGTAACCATACCTTGAAATACGATAGAAACCTATTTCAATTCCAGATTATGAATTTAAATGATGAAGATCAACCAGAGACTTATCAAATAGAGGGTGAGAAAAGGAAAGATGAAAGAGATTAATATGATGAAGAAGAGACATGAAAGCTAGATGCAAAAGTTTAGATATAATGTAGTTTATCCCCTAGAAAGAAAACTAAAGCTTAAAGGAGAGTCCCATACAAAATGATAAAAAATATAGGCATTAGAAGAGATAAAATTGTGACTCCTAAGGGGATTGGGAACACTAGAGATGAAGAAGTAGATAAATCTCCAAAATATAGTTCTCCTCATAAGGAGAACAATGAGCATATTAATAATATCAAGTTTCCACAATCCATTGTTAATGATGATGTTGCTTCTGGATTCGATTGTGTAACATCATCAATGAGCATATTTTCAATACCACACATAAGAATCCCCTATATGAGTAAAATGGGAAGTAAGAGACTGTTGGATGATGGAGAAATAATACCTATCATAAAGGAAGGAATGACCGATATCACCACATATATAGCCAATATAGAACAAATGGATATGGTAATAATCAAGGAAATCATAACCCGAATAATCAACAAAATGTGGGTAGTAATTACAAAGAAAAATAACCCAGATCAATTGGATATAGGTCAAGGGATGAGAGTCCCTATGGTAATTAAAATATATAAAAAACTTAATTTCATAGGAATATGAGGATATCCTAACCCAATAGAAAATAAATTGAAGTTTGTTATTCCCAAGTTCTCTAGAAATGATGCATAATTTTTGGAATTACATGCCATCAACATAAAAAATTAAAATTAAAGATTTGGAGGAAATCCATGAGGATATTTTCATGAAATTGTTTTTAGTGCCTACCCTCATTCACATCTTTTCTGGACATATTGTTGCTATTATTATCAGATTATGATGGACAAGTTTTATGTTGATGGAATAGTGGTATTGTTTTGAGACTATCAGACATTATGTTATGGATTCAGTGGTTATGTGATGAGATCATTTAGACTTTACATTTCATGCATACATGATGATCATTATATTGTTTTCAGCTATTGTTGATGATTAGTTGATGGCTATTATCTCATGTCTTTTATTATGGATACTTACCCCATACTTGCATGTGTATGGTGTGCGTGTTTTCTTATTGTATGGCATTTCTGATGTGGTTAAGGAAGGGAGTTGTAGTCATCTGCTTAGTCGAGATCTACATGATGCACCACTTCCTGCCATTGTTTGTTTAGCTTAGCATTATATATTGTATGTACATGCATGATTTTTTTGCAGGTTGCAGGTACTAGGTATCGACTTCCTTGAATTGCTAGGATGAGCGTACCCTATTATACTATCTCAATGATAAGAGAAGGGAGATAAATTCTCAAGTCCAAATCCCAAACCCTTAAGCCAATTGTCCTAGTGAGGTAGGACAAGTATCTAGATATTTTACCCACCAAATGTGTCAGATGACATGATTCGTGATTTTTAACCCTTTAAACTGATTTTGAGTGATTTGCTCTATGATGGGTTTTCATATTTTATCTTGGAGGTCTATGGTGAATTTTCTATTAATTAAATCTTAATAAATAGATTTAATTAATAAATTAATTATTTGAGAAAATTAATATAAATATCATGGTCTTTGATATTTTGATAATTAATCAAATGTGAATTAATTGAAGGAAAAGAATTAAATAAAAGAAAATTAAAAATTAAAAATAATAATAATAAAATAATAATAATAAGGTAGTAAATAAATAATAATAATAAAAGTTATAAAAATTAAAATGGAAGTTATAAATATTTAATAGAAATTATATTAAAGTGAATTGGAGTTATAAGCTTGCATGGGAATTAACGCGCTTTTTTATTTCTCATGTGTCAACAACACGGGGGGTTAGTGCATCAATTAAGCACATGGTGTCTACAACCCTATGGCTCAAAAAGACCCATGCTTAGTTGGCAATACCTTCCAGCTGTTTCCAGAAGTATTCTAGATGTTTCCTGAAAGCTCTTTATATTCAGGCATTCTTAGAGGCTTAGACAGAGCATTTGGAGTCCAATTGGAGTATTGGAGGATTCGAGAACTCTGAAGAAGGGAGCTTGCTCTGCGGGTTTTCTGAGAAAGAGCGAATTAGCATCAAAATTTGAGTAGATTCTTGTGATTTTATTTATGCTATTTTCACATCATGCATTCCCTGTCTTCTTCATGTCTTCCATATGTCTTCTGAGGATTTTTCTATTTAATTGTATGCATTTTCATTATGGGTAGTTAAATTGATTTTGAGAAACCTTATATCCATAGATCTAAAGAGATCACGGGGCTAGGGTTTAAATTTATAGGCAAATCCATTAGAAAATTAATTGAATGAATTTAGAGTGCAATTATTTTATAGGAAATTCTTAAATTGTGGATATAATTCCTTGTGGAAAAACATACATGTTTATATATTTAGATTTGCATATATATAAATATATATATAAACATATATGTGTGTGTGTGTGTGTGAAGATATTGTAGTACAAAATTTGAATATATATATATATATTGATATATATATATATATATATATATATATATATATATATATATATATATATACATATGTATATATATAATTCACTGAATGATTGATTTGGTAAATCGCAGTGGGGAAAACTTAATAAAACGCGACACGATTCGTATTGCAAATCGACGTTTGAACAATGTTTAAAAAAATATATTAACATTTTCTTGAGCACGATTTGTACCCCATGCCTGCGGAAGGCAAAGGCCTGCCGTCGCAGGTCTGCAATGACAGGGGTACTACATACCCACTGTCAGTGCAGTGCCTATGACCGCAAGAATTGCGTACTGCAGCAAGGATGAGGGGTCATTCAAATATTTTGTTGTGTATTTTTTTTTAAATAAAAAAATAAAAACATTTATGTTACACGAAATCAAATTTTATATGTTATATGAATTTTAGCTTTTCAATGCTGCATTGTTATTAAATCATTAAATGTTATATATATTTATATATTTATGTATGTGTGTGTATATATATATATATATGTAAATAAGTATATATATATGTATGTATATACATTATCAATAATAAATAATTGATATATTAATTGATGTTTGGAATTTAAAGAGAAATTCTTTAATAACAAGATATTTTATAATGGTGAGCAATATAGATTTAATACAATCCTTAATTTGGAAAGATGAATATGGAAAGAATTTCAAATATTATTTTGAAAATGATGGGGTTCTAAATGGAAATATAGAACATTTAGAAAATTGAGTCTAATGGTTGTTTAGGGAGAAACTTTTATCTATTAAACAAAAAAATGGGTTAGTTAAAACATGAAATTTCTCCACTTGATGTCTAAATTGGAAAACGTAAACTGAAAACCTCCACATTTAATTCAATGATGTAATTTTAGCAAAACCAAAACACGTGTTTACATTGTGTATTCTTATGCTATTATTTTGGGTTATGGGTTGACTAGTGTTGACCAGTTATAGGACGTCTACCAGAGGCTTGGGGGGTATGTGATTGTGATGTCATGATGATGTTTTAATTTCGATCTTTATAAACCCAACCATGGTTATGTGATGGAATGCTCTATGTATTGGATGTGATTACTGATTGTTATAGTTGAGATTCTTATGTATGAGACACTTGACTTAACCATTATTTTTGGTCATCGATCAATTATCCTTGGTTATTTTCTAGTTGCCATGATGGGACTTTGATGTAGATTTATTCTTGATGATCTCATGTTGTGACATGTTTGACTCAACCATTTTTGGAGTCTTTGATTAGTATGATTGAGATATATTTTGGTTATTGAGAACCATCAGATACTTTGATTATTAGTGATACTTCAGTTGCCAATAGAGAGTTGTTGTGATCATGATTTTCTATGGATGTTTTCTCATGGAGATTTGATGCTTTTATGCATATTTGATGATTTTATTATGGATTATCTTTTGTGACTTTGAGATTTATGATTCCATGAGCATTAGGGTAGGATATCTGCATGTAGTGACGAGAAGTGGCTTGCAATGGGGGCCAGGGCCCTAAGAGGCTGCCAGGGTAACTCATTGTAAGTTGGATTAATAAGTGATAACATTCACACCTAATACTAACTGAATGAACCTAAAAAGATAAGAGTTTTGTTCTCGCCCATGCCTTGAGTACTTGTACAGGCTAGGATGGGAGTAGTGAGATGCATGGTTGCAACCTTGCATTCAATAGTATGCCTCATCAGTATGAGAGGATACTAGTGGCCGCATGAAATTAGTATGGACCCATGGAGTTTAGCTAACTGCCAGGGTAACTTGTATGTGATAATTGCAATGACACTTTCCCACTCGCATAGTAGGTTCCTACATGTCATTGTGTGCCTCTGGGATTAGGTGTTAGATTTTGTGTTTGGAACCTTTGAGTTAGTATACTTTTAGGATTCCTGGACTTATAGAGATTTGTGCTATGTGATTTTGTTAGCCTATTTGAGACTTGAGATTATCTCCTCAGCATGGTGGGAGTGGACCACTTAGGTACCACGCGGTCAGGTGGTAGTGTATTTTTCACTCTTATCATTTTGAGATTCATTGAGACATCGTGACTGATGTGTCCTTCATGATGGTGGAAATGTATCCTTTTCATTGATGATTAGCATATGTTAGATGATGATATCTTATACTTTTATTTGCATGTTAGATTACTTTCTACATATGATATTGAATATATTAGGAGTGACGTTCCTATTATGTCAAGTACCGATGATCTCTTCGGTGATTTGGAATGTTACACACGGAGGGATGACTAGGATCCACAATGGTCTAATGATGCTATTAACGGTTGGGAGGAACTGTGCACTTAGTTTATTATGTTTGATCTTTTTGATGGATGTATATGTCATCTATGATGATGTATCATGTGTACCATGTGATTATCTTTACTTTGATGTATCATGGATTAGAATAGGATGATGTACCTTATTCTATGTATGTATATTCTTTTGAGCTTGTCATACCCTGTGACATGTATAGTGGATGATTGAGTATTTGAAATGTAATATATAAACATTGGACTTATCATTATTATTTCATGTGGATGTTGTATTAGATGGATTCATGTATCTAGATGTAATCCAACGTTAAGGGATCTTAAAGAATGTAATCTATTATGTATGTTATGTTTAATTTTAGATGGACATTGCTATTTCTTCCGTCATTGTGCATAAGTTATATGTGGTATTTAATTTCATGTAAAAAAAAAAATGCTACCAAACTTAGTGAAATTATAGGTTAATTCTTTGGATCCCTTGGCGGGGCATTACATTTGGTATCAGAGCTCGAGTTTCTACATTGGGAGCTCTTGGTATTTTGGAACAACTAGAACTTTGAACTATTAAGTGTATCTCTTCAACTTGAAACTAGGTGAACTGAAACAGAACTTGAAAACTATTACTTGAATACTTTTCATACTTCAACACTTAGTTTTCAAAACTGGAAATTTTACTTAAACCTAAACATAGAACTGAACTTAGTACCTTGTACTATTGTAGGATGGTATCTGGGACTAGGTCTTTTGTTAGAGGCCGTGGTAGAGGCCGTGGTAGAGGTCGTGGTCGTGGCAGAGCTATTAGTGTCCATGAGTTTTCCCATGAGGAATCAGCTCATGTAGAGAGCAGGGAAGAGCACTCTAGTAGGCAGTAGGAAGAGAGTCGTAGAGAGGACCAAGCTGAGTCTGAAGAGGTTGGTTTGAGACAGATGATACAGACTATTCTAGAATGTCTACCTCCTGTTCAAGAACAACCCAAAGTGCACTAGACAGAACAAGAGCATAGACCCAAATGTACAAGTCCTCAAAAGGATCGTCAGAGGTCCATTGTGTCCACTCAGATGAAGGATCTTTCAAGATCCAAGGTTAAGCCTTTCAATGGGCAAGGTTTTGGTTATGTGGCCGAGCAGTGGCTTATTTCCCTTGACGGGATTTTTGCCATGCAGGAGTTCGACAACAATGTTAAGGCAAGATTTTTGATCACTAATTTAGAGAATTTTTGGGCCACTTGGTGGATGATTGAGGAGAAGAAGCTAGGAATCGATATGAGTAGTGTTACATGGGAGTTATTCCTAGAGAGTTTTTGTGAACGATTCCTACCAGAGGAATGGAAACAACAAAGGGCTAATGAATTTCATAATCTCAGACAGTACACTTTGTCAGTGACCAAGTATGAGCTAAGTTTTATGAGCTCATGTCTTTTTCAGGGTTCAGTGAAAATTCAGCTCAGTTGACACAACATTTTATTAGGGGTTTGAATAATCATATAATTGGGGGTGTCAAGGTATTTGAGCCAAAAACCCTCAAGGATGCGGTACATCGAGCTATCCTTGTTGAGAAAAGTGTCAACCTTGGTCAAGGTGGTTTTGTAGGAGCACCAACAGCATTAGGATCTAAAAGAAACTACAATTCAGGTGGTAACAAGAAGTTTTCTTTCTCTAAGGGGAAATAGTATCAGCAGCAGTCTCAGCAGACACAGCAACAGAAGGGCTCAAATTCTCAAGCTCAAGGTGGTGGCAAAGGTTCTAACACCAAGAACAATCGCAATGCTCAACACAATAAATAGAATCAGTCCAATTAGCTAGCTCAAAGTAGCCAGTCTTTTGTAAGCAAGAACAATCGTCAGCAATCAAATGTACCATCTATGGGAAGAGGTTCTGGCAGAAATATGGAATGTTTTTCATGTGGTCAGATTGGACATTATGTAGCTTAGTTTCCTTAGCGAGCACCTCAATATTTAGGACCTAGACCTACAATTTCAAAGCCTACAATTCATGTGCAGATAGTTGGGATACTGAGGCCTATATCTCTGCGGATGATTTTTGCTATGCAATTGAAGCGAAGTTTTCGTAAGGGATGTCAGATATTTTTTTTTATGGTAAATGATCTTGATGAGGAAGATCCCATGAGGAAGACTTTAGATCACCCAATTTTGCAGGAGTATGCAGATGTTTTTCCAAGTGAGATTCCAGGCATGCCTCTGAAGAGGGACATTGACTTTAGTATTGATCTAATTCCTAGAGCGGAGCCTATCTCTAAAGCTCCTTATCGCATGACTACATAGTAATTGGGTGAGCTACGTCTTCAGCTAGAGGAACTTCTAGCCACAGGGAGCATTCGACCTAGTGTATCACCATGGGGAGCTCCAGTTCTCTTTGTGAAGAAGAAAGATGGTTCTTTGTGCCTTTGCATCGACTACAGACAGTTGAATAAGGTGACTATTAAGAACAGGTATCCCCTGCCTAGGATTGATGACTTATTTGATCAGATCAAGGGAGCTATAGTATTCTCCAAGATTGATCTTAAGTCAGGATACCACTAGCTTCGCATTAAGGAAGTATATATTCACAAGACCACTTTTTGAACTCGCTATGGGCATTATGAGTTCACAGTGGTACCTTTTGGGTTGACTAATGCTCCATCGGTGTTCATGAGTTTGATGAATGGTGTGTTCTGATCTTATCTGGACAGCTTTGTACTTGTGTTTCTTGATGACATATTGATATATTCTAAGACTCAGAAGGAGCATGAGGAACACCTATGCTTGGTATTGCAGTGTTTGAGAGACAATCAGCTCTATGCCAATGCAGCTAAGTGCAAATTCTTCAAATCAAAGATTTAGTATTTAGGGCATGTTATTTCAGGTAATGGTATTTCAGTGGATCCTGCAAAGATTCAAATGATAATAGATTGGCCGACACTAACTAATTTGTCAGAGATTTGTAGTTTCATGGGTTTAGCCGATTATTATCGTAGATTTGTCTAGAACTTCTCTAAGATAGCACATCCTATCACTTCTCTTCAAAGGAAAGGAAAGAAATTCATATGGACAGAGAAATGTGAGGAAGCTTTTTAGAAGCTCAAGGAGCTTTTGACTAGTGCACCGATTCTAGCCGTACCTGATCCAGAAGGTGATTTCATGGTGTGTACAGATGCTTCTCTTGAAGGGATTGGGGTAGTGTTGATGCAGAATGGACGGGTGATTGCGTATGAATCACGCAAGCTCAAGGATCATGAGTTAAATTATCTTACACATGATCTTGAGTTAGAGTAGTAGTTCATGCTTTGACAAGGTGGAGACATTTCTTGTTGGGGCACAGATTTGAGCTATACAGTGATCATCATAGTCTATAGACATTTTTACTCAGCCTAATTTGAATGTCCACCAGAGGCGACGGATGGATTTTCTATGCGAATATGATTTTGAGGCTAAGTACATTTAGGGTAAGGAGAATGTGGTGGTAGATGCTTTGAGTCGCAGGAGACATGTGGTATTATCGATGAATCTTAGTGTGGATTTGAGGAGTTGGATTCTTCAGGCACTTCCTACGGATTCCTGGTATCAGGAAGTGTGCAGAGAGATAGATTCAGGGAAATCTTTGGAAGGAAAGTTTATAGGTTATGTTTGAGAATCAGATGGTCTGTTAAGACATTTGGGGAGGATATATGTGCCATTTTTAGATGAACTTCGCACCTTGATACTGGCAGAAGCCCATCGTACACCTTACTCATCACATCCAGGTGTCAAGAAGATGCATGCTGATTTGAAATGTTTGTTCTCTTGGTCTGGGATGAAGCGAGATATTGCTGATTTTGTGGCTAGGTGCCTTGAGTGTCAGAGAGTTAAGGCAGAACATCAGCACCTGACCGGACTTTTGCAGCCAAATCTCATTCCTTCTTGGAAGTGGGATATCATCTCCATGGACTTCATTGTAGGATTACCTATGATAGTTTGACGTCATGATGCTATCATGGTCACCGTTGATCGATTGACTAAGGTGGTGCATTTTTCACTGATTAGGTCTTCCTACACAACAACTTCTGTAGCTAATGTCTTTATGCATGACATTGTGAGATTACATGGTATTCCTAGAAAGATCATTTTTGATAGGGATCCTGTATTCACATTTGCATTTTGGACATCACTGCAGCATGAGCTTGGAGTGCAATTAAACTTCAGTTCGGCATATCATCCAGAGACTGATGGTCAGACAGAGAGGGTGAATCAAATTTTGGAGGATATGTTACGAATGTATGTGATGGATAGGCAGACACATTAGGAGGATTATCTCTACCTGGTGGAGTTTTCTTACAACAACGGGTATCATAGTTCTAT
Organism: Cupressus sempervirens; assembly: GCA_028749045.1. NCBI lineage: Eukaryota > Viridiplantae > Streptophyta > Pinopsida > Cupressales > Cupressaceae > Cupressus > Cupressus sempervirens. The sequence continues at coordinate 519,030,809 of CM053792.1, forward strand.
TGGCATAGCACCATTTCAGGCATTATATGGACGTCTTTGTCATACACCATTGAGTTGGGACAACCTTGAGGATCACATCCTATTGGGTCCTAAGATGCTTCGTGATATGGAGCAACAGTTAGTGCGTATCCATGAGCACTTGACTACGGCACAGGATAGGAAGAAGAAGTATGCCGATGCTCATAGGATTGATAAGCAGTTTGCTGTGGGAGATAAGGTTTTCTTGAGAGTGGGTCTGCGAAAGAGTCCAATCCGGTATGAAAAGGGTTCTAAGCTAGCACCTCGCTTTGTGGGACCATTCGAGATTTTAGAAAAGATTGGCCCGATTGCTTATCGCCTTGCTCTACCACCCAGCCTATCTCGCATTCATGACATTTTCCATGTTTCAGTGCTTCGGCAGTATATTCTTGATATTGTACATGTTCTTAATTGGAATGCGTTGTAGGTAGAGGATGGGTAGCTGGCTTTGGAGCCAGTTCGTATTCTGGAGCAGTGGCAATTGACCCTCAAGGGTCAAACCATCGAGCAGGTAAGGGTCCAATGGGACCCTACTGATGATTCTTCAGCTACTTGGGAGGATGCAGCTAGATTGAGGGAGTTATATCCCTACTTGTTTGTAGGCTTCTAGGAGTAAGCTTAACCCAAGGGGGGGTGGATGTAGTGCCTACCCTCGTTCACATCTTTTCTGGACATATTGTTGCTATTATTATCAGATTATGATGGACTAGATTTATGTTGATGGATTAGTGGTATTATTTTGAGACTATCAGACATTATGTTATGGATTTAGTGGTTATGTGATGAGATCATTTAGAATTTACATTTCATGCATACATGATGATCATTATATTGTTTTCAGCTATTGTTGATGATTAGTTGATGGCTATTATCTCATGTGTTTTATTATGGATACTTACCCCATACTTGCATGTGTAGGGTGTGCGTGTTTTCTTACTGTATGATGTTTCTGATGTGGTTAAGGGAGTTGTAGTCACCTGCTTAGTCAGGATCTACATGATGCAATACTTCCTGCCATTGTCTGTTTAGCTTAGACTTATATATTATATGTACATGCATGGTTTTTTTGTAGGTTGTAGGTACCGAGTATCGACTTCCCTGAATTGCCAGGATGAGCATACCCTATTATATTATCTCAATGATAAGAGAAGGGAGATAAATTCTCAAGTCCAAATCTCAAACCCTTAAGCCAATTGTCCTAGTGAGGTAGGACAAGTATCTAGATATTTTACCCACCGAATGTGTTGGATGACATGTTCATGATTTTTAACCCTTTAGACTGATTTTTAGTGATTTTCTCTATGATGGGTTTTCATATTTTATAATAAAAGTTATAAAAATTAAAATTGAAGTTATAAATATTTAATAGAAATTATATTAAAGTGAATTGGAGTTATAAGCTTGCATGGGAATTAATGCACTTTTTTATTTGTCATGTGTCAACAACACGGGGGTTAGTGCATCAATTAAGCACATGGTTTCTACAACCCTATGGCTCAAAAAGACCCATGCTTAGTTGGTGACACCTTCCAGCTATTTCTAGAAGCATTCTAGATGTTTCCTGAAAGCTCTTTATATTTAGGCATTCTTAGAGGCTTAGATAGTGCGTTTGGAGTGCAATTGGAGTATTGGAGGATTCGAGAACTCTGAAGAAGGGAGCTTGCTCTGCGGGTTTTCTGAGAAAGAGCGAATTAGCATCAGAATCTGGGTAGATTCTTGTGATTTTATTTTTGCTATTTCCACATCATGCATTCCCTGTCTTCTTCGTGTCTTCCATATGTCTTCTGAGGATTTTTCTATTTAATTGTATGCATTTTCATTATGGGTAGTTAAATTTATTTTGAGAAACCTTATATGCATAGATCTAAAGAGATCACGGGGCTAGGGTTTAAATTTATAGCCAAATCCATTAGAAAATTAATTGAATGAATTTAGAGTAGAATTATTTTATAGGAAATTCTTAAATTGTGGATATAATTCCTTGTGAAAAAATATACATGTTTATATATTTGGATTTGCATATATATATGTGTGTGTGTGTGTGTGTGTGTGTGTGTGTGTGAACATATTGCAGTACAAAATTCGAATATATATATATATCTATATATATATATATATACATATATATATATACATACATATATATATATACATACATATATATATATATACATACATATATATATATATATATATATATATATATATATATATATACATACATATATATATATATATACATATGTATATATATAATTCACTGAATGATCGATTTGGTAAATCGCAATGGGGAAAACTTAATAAAACGCGACGCGATTCGTATTGCGAATCAGCATTTGAACAATGTTTAAAAAAATATATTAACATTTGCTTGGGCATGATTTATATCCCATGCCTATGGAAGGCAGAGGCCTGCCATCGCAGGTCTGCGACGACAGGGGTACTACGTACCCACTGTCAACGTAGTGCCTGTGACCGCAAGTACTGCGTACCGCAGCAAGGGTGGGGGGTCATTCAAATATTTTGTTGTGTATTTTAAAAAAAAAATTAAAAAAATAAAAAATGTTTACGTTAAAACGTTTATGTTACACGAAATCGGATTTCATATGTTATATGAATTTCGGCTTTTCAACGTTGCATTGTTATTAAATTATTGAATGTTATATATATATTATGTATGTATGTATGTATGTGTCTATATATATATATATATATATATATATATAAATAAGTATATATATATGTATATACATTATCAATAATAAATAATTGATATATTAATTGATGTTTGGAATTTAAAGAGAAATTCTTTAATAACAAGATATTTTATAATGGTGAGCAATATAGATTTAATACAATCCTTAATTTGGAAAGGTGAATATGGAAATAATTTCAAATATTATTTTGAAAATGTTGGTGGTCTAAATGGAAATATAGAACATTTAAAAAATTGAGTCTAATGGTTGTTTAGGGAGAAACTTTTATCTATTAAACAAAAAAATGGGTTAGTTAAAACATGAAATTTCTCCACTTGATGTCTAAATTGGAAAACGTAAACTGAAAACCTCCACATTTAATTCAATGATGTAATTTTAGCAAAACCAAAACATGTTTTTACATTGTGTATTCTTATGCTATTGTTTTGGGTTATGGGTTGACTATTGTTGACCAGTTATAGGACGTCTACCAGAGCTTGGGGGGGTATGTGATTGTGATGTCATGATGATGTTTTAATTTTGATCTTCATAAACCCAACCCTGGTTATGTGATGGAATGCTCTATGTATTGGATGTGATTACTGATTGTTATAGTTGAGATTCTTATGTATGAGACACTTGACTTAACCATTATTTTTGGTCATCGATCAATTATCCTTGGTTATTTTCTAGTCGCCATGATGGGACTGTGATGTGGATTTATTCTTGATGATGTCATGTTGTGACATGTTTGACTCAACCATTTTTGGAGTCTTTGATTAGTATGATTGAGATATATTTTGGTTATTGAGAACCATCGGATACTTTGATTATTAGTGATACTTCAGTTGCCAATAGAGAGCTATTGTGATCATGATTTTCTATGGATGTTTGCTCATGGAGATTTGATGCTTTTATGCATATTTTATGATTTTATTATGGGTTATCTTTTGTGATTTTGAGATTTATGATTCCATGAGCATTAGGGTAGGATATCTGCATGTAGTGACGGGAAGTGGCTTGCAATGGGGGTTGGGCCCCTAAGAGGCTGCCAAGGTAACTCATTGTAAGTTAGATTAATAAGTGATAATATTCACACCTAATACTAACTAAATGAACCTAAAAAGATAAGAGTTTTGTTCTCGCCCATGCCTTGAGTGCTTGTACAGGCTAGGATGGGAGTAGTGAGACACATGGTTGCCTCGTCAGTATGAGAGGATACTAGTGGCTGCATGAAATTAGTATGGACCCGTGGAGTTTAGCTAACTACCAGGATAACTTGTATGTGATAATTGCAATGACACTTTCCTGCTTGCATAGTAGGTTCCTAGATGTCATTGTGTGCCTCTGGGATTAGATGTCAGATTTTATGTTTGGAACCTTTGAGTTAGTATACTTTTAGGATTCTTGGACTTATAGAGATTTGTGTTATGTGATTTTGTTAGCCTGTTTAATACTTGAGATTATCTCCTCAACACGGTGGGAGTGGACCACTTAGGTATCACATGGTCAAGTGGTAGTGTAATTTCCACTCTTATCATTTTGAGGTTCATTGAGACATCGTGACTGATGCATCCTTCATGATGGTGGAAATGTATCCTTTTCATTGATGATTAGCATATGTTAGATGATGATATCTTATGCTTTTATTTGCATGTTAGATTACTTTCTACATATGATGTTGTATATATTAGGAGTGACATTCCTATTATGTCAAGTACGGATGAATCTTCGGTGATTTGGGATGTTACGCACGAAGGGATGGCTAGGATCCACGATGGTCTAATAATGCTATTAACAGTTGGGAGGAACCGTGCACTTAGTTTATTATGTTTGATATTTATGATGGATGTATATGTCATCTATGATGATGTATCATGTGTACCATGTGATTATCTTTACTTTGATGTATCATGGATTAGAATAGGATGATGTACCTTATTCTATGTATGTATATTCTTTTGAGCTTGTCATACCCTGTGACATGTACAGTGGATGATTGAGTATTTGAAATTTAATGTATAAACATTGGACTTATCATTATTATTTCATGTGGATGTTGTATTAGATGGATTCATGTATCTAGATGTAATCTGTTAGAGTTATTATTTGTTCTAACTTATTAATTAAATCACTTTGATTTAATTAATTAAGTTGCCTATTACTCTAGTTTGCTTAAGCTATCTTGTAGGTGCATATGATTAATATTTTATTAATTATATTGTGCAACCCTAGCTTTTTTAGGCTTTAGTTTCCCTTTTTGGGTTTTGTGATTCCTTTACAAGGATTCACCTCTTTGTATTTATTCATTCACTTATTGGATTATATGAGATATTGCTCTTTGCATGTCCATAAGATGGATCTGGCTTTTTGGCCTCCATGATTTTTCCTTGCCTCTATTATTTGCTTCATCCATGTGGTTGGTTTATGCATGCAGGTGTTCTTGGGAGTTTAGTTTTTCACCTAATCTAACATAATCCAACGTTAAGGGATCTTAAAGAATGTAATCTATTATATATGTTATGTTTAATTTCAGATGGAAATTGCTATTGCTTCCGTCATTGTGCATAAGTTATATGTGGTATTTACTTTCATGTTAAAAAAAAAAATGCTACCAAACTTAGTGAAATTCTAGGTTAATTCTTTGGATCCCTTGGCAGGGCATTACATTGTTTGTCCAATATTTGAAAGAACATGCTACATAATGGTATACATGGGACTCCCTAATAGGTCAATTTATTGTTGGAAAGAGTTTTTGTATCAATTCATTGATTATTTTGGAGATTATAATGATACTGCCTTTTCTTCACATGAAATAACTAGCTGAAAGAGAAATAAAAATGAATTTGTTGTAGAATTTAACAAAAGGTTTAATAAGGTCCTAAATAGAATAACAAGGGCCATTTGACTAATAGTATCATTCAATATCAATTTATATCTAAGTTCTTTTGACAACAAGGCACATTATGAGATAAGATCTCACAAACCCAACATATTACAAGAAACATTTAAAACAACTAAAAATGGTAGAAATGTTGTTAGTAAGATTGGAAGAAGAGAGGATCTAAAATTGTTTAATCCAAGATAACCCAAGGAAAATAAGGATGAAGATTAGATTGATTTTTTTTGGACATGGTCAAGGAGTTGCACATAAACAAAACAAAAATAATAATTTTCAAACAAATAGAAATGAACACCCATTTTTCAAAATGAAAGCTATACATTGCAGGATATACCTTATAATACAACATGGAAACTAAGAAATATTGGGACACTCCTAATCCTTTGAAGAAAATTAATTATTTTTTGACAATGTATTATTGTGTGAAGTGTGTGAATTTCCTCATGTACAAGACAAATGTGCAATAACACAAAATATTCTAGAAAAGGAGAATCAAATTAAAGATGAGCAACCTATGATAAATACTTTGTCTTCCAGTCCTTACTAGGGTGGAGGAGATGATGATTCTTCAAAGGATAGGTGTGTACAAGATGTAAATGATAGAAGGGTGAGGAAACATGATTTTCAATAGGTATTCTCTGGCAATGAGGAAAATCCTAGAATCCATTAATTAACAATTAAAGAAAAAAGGGCATACACTATAGAAGTGGTAGAGAAAGCTCCACTTAATATTGATCAAGGGAAACCTACAAGGATGTTTGCAAAAGCCACTAAATAGAACTCCAACAAAGAAAATGAGAGGATGAAGAATGATGAGTAATTCCCAAAGAAAAATCCTAAACAAGTGCAACCCCCAAAATTAGTTAAACCTATTGACAAGCATACTTCTAGCAAGAAAGGTGCAAATTGAAATTGTTTTATGTATTAAGCTTTATCACATATAAAAATTTATGTTCCCTTAATAAAAAATATGAAATTCCCTTATTTAGGAGGGAAATATAGAAAATATTATCTGATGTGGGATTTAATAAAGAAAATGAGAAAGGAAAAAAAATGATGAAGAATTACTGGTAATTTATTTAGGAACCATTGTAAATAAAAGTCCATCTCAAGTTGACCCATTTTATTTAACATTACTAATCAATAAAAAGTTGGTCAAGAATTACATGATTAATTTAAGGGTGATAATCAACATCATGCATGTTAATGTCATAAGGGAGCTTTAGCTAAATATTGATACCACTTATGGGAAGTGATATGCTATGGATGACAGGTCCATCTCTATAGTAGGTATGATGAAGGATATAGAATTCAAGGTACCCGCATGCCAAGAAGTGTCTTACAAGACTAATATCACTATAGTTGAAGTCCATGTAAATTATAGAATATAGTTATCAAGACAATGGTATAACTTGGTAGAGAATTTCATTTGGTAAGATCTGTCATATGAAACCATCCCTATTAATAGAAATAATATGAGGATTGATAGAGAGCCAAGGTCATCATACATAATTGGATAAGTGGATCAAAATAAAATGATGTGTTTTTTGTTAGAATTTTTTTTAGCACTCCCCTCAGGATTTGTGACAAGGGCTTGACTGCATCTTGTATACAATAACTTGAGTGGTCGTATTGAGCATTAATAGATTGGTCTTTGGTGCAATGACAAACCCACTCTAACAAGTGGTATCAAAGCTTGGTCACAAGTTCAAATGCTCATACCCTCGACTAATGCTGAGGGGGAGATTGTTAGAAATTTGTTATGTTCTCCCCTTAGGAATTGTGAAAAAGGCCTAATTGCCTCCTATGTATTATAAGTTGAGTGGTTATATTGGGAATTAATAGATTGTTCTAAAAATACTTAACCTATTGAGATACATGCATCAAAAGATCGAGAGGTAATATTGAAGATGTATTTTGTTGGTGTATATTGTAAAATTGGAAATGGTGCATGAATTATTTTTGTCTCTCCTGAAGGAAGTACTATATTTGGCCCTATTTTTTGACATTAGTTTTTGGTAGAGGGGACACATTTTGTGAAACTTTTTTTTCAATTGCCCCCCAACATTGTAGGAAGTCTGACTATGTAGTTTGAGACTATAAGAATTCCAACAATAATGGAGAATTCAAAAAAAGAAAAACACCAAATCATTTTCACACTGGACTATACGTGAAAGAAATTATTTGAATGTGGGATTTGAGCATAAAATTTTCATGCGAGTGACTCAATATTGCAAGCCAACATATCATCAACAATACCTGGGCAAGGAAATGTACTACTTCAAGTTTATGTGATTTTAAAATCAAATTTCTTAAAACTTGATTAATGTGATTTGAAAATGAAATTGTTTGAAACCCAAATTATGTGTTTTCAAAATAAATTTGCCTAGCTTGTGACTTGCTTTTATTTCAAAATGAAATTTCTTCAAATCACAAAATATCTATGCAAAAATATCACTAATTACAACCTAAGAACATTGTAACCCTTGTTGCATTTGAGTAGCACAATTTATGACACTAATCTTTCTAGGATGACTTCATGTCAACACTAAGTGACAACTCAAAGAAAATCCCCTGACCCAACTATACAAAACACCCATTCCCATGAAATTTGTGTATTCATTTGATACATTCATCAACCTTGATTATGGTTTTATTTAATTATTTTTTGTGGGGTTTTGGTTTATAAAAATAGGTTTGATTTTTCCAAGGTATGTAAGAATATTAAGGGTATGTGCAGGATCATGGTCAACCAAACTATGGCCTTAAGTGGCAGTGAAAAACCAACAAATCAAGGTTATGTCAACTTGACACATAATTTTAAAGTGGTTATTAGATTTTATATCAAAAATTTGCAAGAAAATAATTTGTAGGAAATTGAATGTAGTTTCTAAACTACTAGGCCTGATCCAGAGAAAAAAATAATTGATTGGTCAAAAGTTTGAATTTTAATGCAGTACTATGAAAATTTCAGGGAAAAAATAAAAAGTAGGTGTATGTCTGACCACCTTAATCAAAATCAAATGATAATATTTTTAAAATATAATTATAGATATGGAAAGTAGACTCACGCCCGAATGTGACGCATATTTTTTGGTATTTTTATTCCAAATAAATAATTAAATATGAATTCTCTACCAAAACTTTTTCGGAAAAAAAAAGTCTTGTGTCAGACCACCTTAACTAATAGAAAATTTTACCAAATTTAATTTAATTCTATTTTTTCTTATACTAGGCGAAGCATAGAATGTGACAAAACTTTTAGATTTAAAAAATATTATATCGTTTAAAAATTATAGCTATTTTTCAATCAGTATGTCAATCAACACTTTACAATAATCTTCATTGATAATTAACTAATAAATAATTATCGATCTCAGAATTTTACAGAAATTATATTGATGAAATCTCGAGAGTGATATTAAATTTTTTTTCTTCGTTTCATTCAATTTTGATCAAAATAACATTGTCAGACGGCTACCCAAAGTCTGAGTATCACTAAAGCCCTCTTCAAACACGTCTTTTGGGTTGACCGAGTAGGCTTGGTAAATAACAAGCCTAATCAGATATCTGATATGCTTCAGCAGAATTTGGGGAGAAATTTCAAATCCTAACCCATTTTGGAGGAAAAATTATGTTTAAAAGTTATAGCTTATGATTTATAAATTATTTCAATTATATTACTATGTAAAGATGCATTTTAGTATATATATATATATAATGTAATGTAAAGATATAAGATATAATCTATTAATATATAATAATATATTATGTTAATCTTATTACAATCTATAAATATAATTTACATTATAATTATTTTTACTAAATATAATAATGTAATATATATATTATCTATATATATATATATATGTATTATATATTATTATATTAATATGTATGTTATTAATATATACATAATAATGTAATATTTTCATTAACTATAATAATGTAATATATATATATTATTAATATATATGAGTCAAAGGAGGTCATAGGTCAACCATTGACCACTTTTGACGCATTAAATAACGACATATGTCCCTAGGGTTCCTAGGACCCTTAGCGACATATTACAATGGTTAATATGGGTCAAAAGGGGTCACAGGGTGACCTATTATCGTTCATATTGGTCAAAAGGGGTCATAGGTCACCCTATGACCCCTTTTGACCCATTAAATGATAGCATGTCCCTAAGGGTCCTAAGACCCCTAGGGACATATTAAAATCATTCATATGGGTCAAAGGGGGTCATAGGGTGACCTATGACCCCCTTTGACCCATTAAATGATGGCATATGTCCTTAGGTGTCCTAGGACCCCTAGGGACATATTAGAATTGTTCAAACAGGTCAAAGGGGGGCAAAGGGTGACCTATGAACCCCTTTGATCCATTAAATGATGACATAGGTCCTTAGAAGTCCTAGGACCCCAAGGGACATATTAGAATGGTTAATATGTGTCAAAGGGGGTCATAGGTTGACCTATGACTCCTTTTGACCCATTAAATAATGAAATATGTCCCTAGGGATCCTAGGACCCCTAAGGACATATTAGAATCATTCATATGGGTCAAAGGGGATCATAGGGTGACCTATGACCTCCTTTGACCCACTAAATGACAACATATGGCCTTAGGAGTCCTAGGACCCCTACGGACATATTAGAATCATTCATATAGGTCAAAGGGGGTCATAGGTTTTTTAACTCATTAAATGATGACATATGTCTCTAAGGGTCCTAAGACCTCTAAGGACATATTAGAAAAGTTAATATGGGTCAAAGGGGGTCATAGGGTGACCTATAACCCCCTTTGACCCATGGACATATTAGAATGGTAAATAAGAGTCAAAGCGGGTCATAGGGTGACCTATGACCCCCTTTGACTCATTAAATAATGAAATATGTCCCTAGGGATCCTAAGATCCCTAGGGACATATTATAATGGTTAATATGTGTGAAAGGGGGTCATAGGTTGACCTATGATCCTCCATGACCCATTAAATGATGAGATATATCCCTAAGGGTCCTAGGACCTGTAGGGACATATTAGAATGGTATATAGGGGTCAAAGGGGGTCATAGGGTGACCTATGACCTCCTTTGACTCGTTAAATGATGAGATATGTCTCTAGGGGTCTTAGGACCACTAGGAACATATAAGAATGGTTAATATGTGTAAAAGGGGGTCATAGGTTGATCTATGAAATCATATGACCCATTAAATGATGAGATATGTTCCTAGCGGTCCTAGGACCCCTAGGAACATATTAGAATGGTTAATATGGGTCAAATGGGTTCATAGGTTGACCTATGACCCCCCATGATCCGTTAAATGATGAGATATGTCCCTAGGGGTCCGAGGACCCCTAGGGACATATTAAAATGTTTAATATGGGTCAAACGGACTCATAGGTTAACCTATGACCCCCTTTGACCCATTGAATGATGACATGTCCCTAGAGGTATTAGGATCCCTAGAGAGATATTATAATGGTTAATATGTGTGAAAGGGGGTCATAGGTCACCAAGACCCATTAAATGATGACATATGTCCCTAGGGGTCCTAGAACCCTTAGGGACATATTAGAATGGTTAATATGGGTCAAAGGCGGTCATAGGGTGACCTATGACCCCCTTTGACTCATTAAATAATGAGATATGTCCCCAAGGGTCCTAGGACCCCTAGGAACATATTAGAATGGTATATATGGGTCAAAGGGGGTCATAGGGTGACTATGACCCTTTTGACCCATTAAATAATGACATATGTCCCTAGGGGTCCTAGAACCCCTAGGGACATATTAGAACAGTTAATATGGGTCAAAGGGGGTCATAGGGTGACCTATGGCCCCCTTCAAACCATTAAATGATGACATATGTCCCTAGGGGTCCTGAGATCCCTAAGGACATATTAGAATAGTTAATATGTGTGAAAGGGGGTCATAAGTTGACCTGTGATCCCCCATGACCCATTAAATGATGAGATATATCCCTAAGGGTCTTAGGACCTGTAGGGATATATTAGAATGGTATATATGGGTCAAAAAGGGTCATAGGTCACCCGTTAAATGACGAGATATGTTCCTAGGGGTCTTACGACCCCTGGGGACATATTAAAATGGTTAATATGTGTGAAAGGGGGTCATAGGTTGATCTATGAAATTAGATGACCTATTAAATGACGAGATATGTCCCTAGGGGTCCTAGGACCCCTAGGGACATATTAGAATGGTTAATATGGGTCAAAGGGGTTCATAGGTTGACCTATGACCCCCCATGACCCGTTAAATGATGAGATATGTCCCTAGGGGTCCGAGGACCCCTAAGGACATATTAAAATGTTTAATATGAGTCAAACAGAGTCATAGGTTGACATATGACCCCGTTTGACCCATTAAATGATGACATATGTCCCTAGGGGTATTAAGACCCCTAGGAACATATTATAATGGTTAATATGTGTGAAAGGGGTTCATAGGTCACCATGACCCATTAAATGATGACATATGTCCTTAGGGGTCCTAGGACCCTTAGGAACATATTAGAATGGTTAATATGGGTCAAAGGGGGTCATAGGCTGACCTATGACCCCCTTTGACCCATTAAATAACGACATATGTCCCCTAGGGTCTTAGGACCCCTAGAGACATATTAAAAAGGTATATATGGGTCAAAGGGGGTCATAGGGTGACCTATGACCCCCTTTGACCCATTAAATAATGACATATGTCTCTAGGGATCTTAGGACCCCTAGGGACATATTAGAATGGTTAATATGGGTCAAAGGGGGTCATAGGGTGACCTATGACCCCCTTTAAACCATTAAATGACAACATATGTCCTTAGGGGTCCTAGGACCCCTAGGGACATATTAGAATAGTTAATCTGGATCAAAATATGTCATAGGGTGCCCTATGACTCCCTTTGATCCATTAAATGACGATATATGTCTCTAGGCATCCTAGGACCCCTAATGACATATTAGAACGGTTAATATGCATCAAAGGGGGTCATAGGGTGACCTATGACCCCATTTGACCCATTAAATGATGACATATGTCCCTATGGGTCCTAAGACCCCTAGCGACATCTTAGAATCGTTCATGTGGGTCAAAGGGGGTCATAGGGTGACCTATGACCCCCTTTGACCCACTAAATGACAACATATGTCCCTAGGGGCATATTAGAATGGTTAATATGGGTCAAAAGAGGTTATAGGGTGACCTATGACCTCCTTTGATTCATTAAATGATGACATATGTCCCTAAGGGTCTTAGGACCCATAGGGACATATTAGAATGGTTAATATGGGTCAAAGGGGGTCATAGGGTGACCTATGACTCCCTTCGACCCATTATATAACGAGATATGTTCTTAAGGATCCTAAGACCCCTAGGGACATATTAGAATGGTTAATATGGGTCAAAAGGGGTCATAGGATGACCTATGACCCCTTTTGACCCATTAAATGATGACATATGTCCCTAAGGGTCCTAAGACGCCTAAAGACATATTATAATGGTTAATATGTTAGAAAGGGGTTCATAGGGTGACCTATGGCCCCTTTTGACCCATTAAATGATGACATATGTCTCTAAGGGTCCTAGGACACCTAGGGACATATTAGAATCTTTCATATGGGTCAAAGGAGATCATACGGTGACCTATGACCCCCTTTGACCCATAAAATGATGACATATGTCCCTAGGGGTCTTAGGACCCCTAGCGACATATTATAATGGTTAATATGGGTCACCCTATGACCCCCTTTGACCCATTAAATAACGACATATGTCCATAGGGGTCCTACGACCCCTAGAGACATATTAGAAAGTTTAATATGAGTCAAAGGGGTTCATAGGGTGACCTATGACGCCCTTTGACACAGTAAATGACGACATATGTCCTTAGGGATATATTGGAATGGTTAATATGGGTCAAAGGGTGTCATAGGGTCTCCTGTGACACCCTTCAACCCATTAAATGATGTCATATGTCCCTAGGGGTCGTAGGACCCCTAGGGACATATTAGAATGGTTAATATGGGTCAAAGGGGGTCATAGGGTGACCTATGACCCTCTTTGACCCATTAAATGATGACATATGTCCCTAGGGGTCCTAAGACCCCTAGGGACATATTAGAATGTTTAATATGGGTCAAAGGGGGTCATAGGGTGACCTATGACCCGCTTTGATCCATGAAATAAAGACATATGTCCCTACAGGTCCTAGGACCCCTAGGGACATATTAGAATGTACATATTAGAATAGTTCATATAGGTCAAAGGGTTTTTATAGGTTGACCTATGACAACCCACGACCCATTAAATGACGACATATATCCGTAAGGGTCCTCAACCCCCTAGGGGAGTATTAGAATGGTTAATATGGGTCAAAGAGGGTCACAAGGTGACTTATGACCCCCTTTGACACATTAAATGATGACAGTTGTCTCTAATATGTGTGAAAGGGGGTCATAGGTCCCCACGACCCATTAAATGAAGAGATATGTACCTAGGGGTCATAGGACCACTAGGGACATTGTATAATGGTTAATATGGGTCAAAGGGGGTCACAGGGTGAGCTATGACTCCCGATGATCTGTTAAATGACGAGATATGTCCTTAGGGGTCTAGAAACCCCTAGGGACATATTAGAATGGTTAATATGGATCAAAGAGGGTCATAGGTTGACATATGACCACCTTTGACCCATCAAATGATGACATATATCCTTAGGGGTCTTAGGACCCTTAGGGACATATTAGAATGGTTAATGTGTGAATGGGGGTCATGGGTTGACCTATGATGCCACACGACCCATTAAATGACGAGATATGTCCCTAAGGGTCCTAAGACCTCTAGGGACATTAGAATGGTATATATGGGTCAAAGAGGATCATAGGGTGACCTATGACCCTCTTTGACCCATTAAATGATGAGATATGTCCCTAGGGGCTTAAAGATCCCTAGGGACATATTATAATGGTTAATATGAGTCAAAGAGGGTCATAGGTTGACCTATTATGCCCTTTGACCCAGGGACATATTAGAATGGTGAATATGTTCAAAAGGGGGTCATAGGTTACTTTCACAGGTTGACCTATGACCCCCCATGACCCATTAAATGATGAGATATGTCCCTAGGGGTCTTAGGAACCTTAGGGACATATTATAATGGTTAATATGGGTCAAAGGGGGTCATAGGATGACCTATTGCCTCCCATGACCCGTTAAATGATGAGATATGTCCCTAGGGGTCTGAAGGTCATATTAGAATGATTAATATGGGTGAAAGGGTGTCATAGGTTGACCTATGACCCCCTTTGAGCCATTAAATGATGACATAAGTCCCTAGGGGTCTTAGGACCCCTAAGGACATATTATAATAGTTAATATGTTTGAAAGGGGGTCATAGGGTGACCTATGACCCCCCACGACCCATTAAATGATATTAGAATAATTCATATTGGTCAAAGGGGGTCATAGGGTGACTTATGACCCCCTTTGACTCATTAAATCATGATATATGTCCTTAAGGGTCTTAAGACGCTTAGGGACATATTAGAATCGTTCATATGAATCAAAGGGAGTCATAGGTTACCCTATGACCCTCTTTGACCCATTAAGTGATGACATATGTCCCTAGGGGTCCTAAGACCCTTAGGAACATATTAAAATTATTCATCTAGGTCAAAGGGGGTCATACGGTGACCTATGAACCCCTTTGACCCATTAAATGATGACATATGTCCCTAGGGGTCATAGGACCCTTAGGGATATATTAGAGTGGTTAATATGTGTCAAAGGGGGTCATAGGTTGACCTATGACCCCTTTTGGCCCATTAAATAATGAGATATGTTCCTAGGGATCTTTGGACCCCTAGGGACATATTATAATCATTTATATGGGTCAAAGGGGGTCATAGGCTTACCTATGACCCCCTTTGACCTATTAAATGATGACATATGTCCTTAAGACTCCTAGGACTCCTATAGACATATTAGAATCATTCATATAGGTCAAAGGTGATCATAGAGTCCTTTGACCCATTAAATGATGACATATGTCCTTAGGGGTCCTAGACATATTAGAATGGTTAATATGGGTCAAAGGGGGTTATAAGTTGACCTATGACCCTCCATGACTCATTAAATGACGACATATGTCCTTAGGGGTCCTAGGACTTCTAAGGACATATTATAATTGTTAATATGGGTCAAAGGGGGTCATAGGTTGACTTATGACCCCTTTTGACCCATTAAATGATGACATATGTCCCTAGGGGTCCTAGAACCCCTAGGGACATATTATAATGGTTAATATGTGTGAAAGGGGGGTCATAGGTCCACCACTCATTAAATGATGAGATATGTCCCTAGGGCTCCTAGGATGCCTAGGGACATATTAGAATTATTAATATGGTTTAAAAGGGGTCATATGATGACCTGTTACCCCCTTTGACCCATTAAATAATGAGATATGTCCCTAGGGGTCCTAGGACCCCTTGGGACATATTAGAATGGTTAATATGCGTGAAAGGGGGTCATAGGTTGATCTATGAACCCCTATGATCCATTAAATGATGAGATATGTCCCTAGGGGTCCTATTAGAATGGTAATATGGGTCAAAGAGGTTCATAGCTTAACCTATGACCCTCCATGACCCATTAAATGATGAGATATGTCCCTAGGGGTCCGAGGACCCCTAAAGATATATTAGAATGGTTAATATGGGTCAAAGGCCCTTTGACCTATTAAATGATGACATATGTCTTGAGGGTTCTTAGGACTCTTAGGGACATATTATAATGGTTAATATGTGTGAAAGGGGGTCATACGTTGACCTATGACCCCCCACGACCCATTAAATGATGAGATATGTCCCTAGGGGTCCTAGGACCCCTAGGGACATATTAGAATCATTCATATTGGTCAAATGAGGTCATAGGCTGACTTATGACCTCTTTTGACTCATGAAATTACAAGATATGTCCATAGGGGTCCTAGGACCCCTAGGGACATATTAGAATGGTTAATATGTGTGAAAGGGGGTCATAAGTTGATCTATGAACCCCCACGACCCATTAAATGATGAGATATGTCCTTAATGGTCCTAAGACCCCTTCGAACATATTAGAATGGTTAATATGAGTCAAAGGGGTTCATAGGTTGACCTATGATCTCCCATGATCCGTTAATGATGAGATATGTCCCTAGGGGTCAGAGGACCCCTAGGCACATAGTAGAATGGTTAATATGTGTCAAATGAGATCATAAGGTGATCTATGACCTCTTATGACCCGTTAAATGATGAGATATGTCCCTAGGGGTCCTAGAACCCCTAGGGACATATTAGAATGGTTAATATGGGTCAAAAGGGGTCATAGGGTGACCTATGAACTCCCATGACCCATTAAATGATGAGATATGTCCCTAGGGGTTCGAGGACCCTTAGGGACATATTAGAATGGTTAATATGGGTTAAATGGGGTCATAGGTTGACCTATGACCCCCTTTGACCCATTAAATGATGACATATGTGCCTAGGGGTCTAAGGACCCCTAGGGACATATTATAATGGTTAATATGTGTGAAAATGGGTCATAGTGTGACCTATGACACTCGACGACTCATTAAATGACGACATATGTCCCTAGGGGTCCTTGGACCCCTAGGGACATATTAAAATCATTCATATTAGTCAAAGCCCTTTGACCCATTAAAGGATGACATATGTCCCTAAGGGTCCTAGGACCCCTAGGGACATATTAGAATCATTCATATGGGTCAAAGGAAGTCATAGGGTGACCTATGATCCCCTTTGACCCATTAAATGATGACATATGTCCCTAGGGGTTCTAGGACCCCTAGGGACATATTAGAATTGTTCATATAGGTTAAAGGGTGTCGTAGGGTGACTTATATACCCCTTTGACCCATTAAATGATGACATATGTCCCTAAGGTTCCTAGGATCCATAGGGACATATTAGAATGGTTAATATGTGTTAAAGGGGGTCATAGGTTGACCTATGACCCCCTTTGACCCATTAAATAATGAGATATGTCCTTAGAGATCGTAGGACCCCTAAGGACATATTAGAATCATTCATATGGGTCAAAGGGGGTCATAGGGTGACCTATGACCCCTTTTGATCCATTAAATGATGACATATGTCCTCAAGGGTCTTAGGACCCCTAAAGACATATTAGAATTGTTCATATAGGTCAAAGGGGGTCATAGGGTCTTTTGACCCATTAAATGATGACATATGTCCATAGGGGTCCTAAGACCACTAGGGACATATTAGAATGGTTAATATGGGTCAAAGGTGGTCATAGGGTGACCTATGACCCCGTTTGACCCATGGACATATTAGAATGATTAATATAGGTCAAAGGGAGTCATAGGTTGACCTATGACCCCTCACGACCCATTAAATGATGACATATGTCCCTAGGGGTCCTAGGACCCTTAGGGACATATTAAAATTGTTAATATGGGTCAAAGGGGGTTATAGGTTGACCTATGACCCTCTTTGATCTTTTAAATGATGATGTATGCCCCTAGGGGTCCTAGGACCCCTAGGGACATATTAAAATGGTTAATATGTGTGAAAGAGGATCATAGGTTGACCTATGACCCCCCACAACCCATTAAATGACAAGATATGTCCCTAGGGGTCGTAGGACCCCTAAGGACATATTATAATTGTTAATATGTGTGAAAGGGGTCATAGGTTGATTTAGGAACCTCCAAGACTAATTAAATGATGAGATATGTCTCTAGGGATCCTAGGACCCCTAAGGACATATTAGAATGGTTAATATGGGTTCATAGGTTGACCTATGACCCCTCATGACCCGTTAAATGATGAGATATGTCCCTAGAGGTCCGAGGACCCCTAGGGACATATTAAAATGATTAATATGGGTCAAAGGGGGTGATAGATTGACCTATGACCCCCTTTGACCCATTAAATGATGACATATGTCCCTAAGGGTTTTAGGACTCCTAGGGACATATTATAATGGTTAATATGTGTGAAAGAGGGTCATAGGGTGACTTATGATCTCCCATGACCCATTAAATGATGACATATGTCCCTAGGAGTCTTAGTACCCCTAGGGATATATTAGAATGGTTAATATAGGTCAAAGGGGGTCGTAGAGTGAACTATGACCCCCCATGACTTGTTAAATGATGAGATATGTCCCTAGGGGTTCGAGGACACTTAGGGACATATTAAAATGGTTAGTATGGGTCAAAGGGGGTCATTGGTTGACCTATGACCACCTTTGACCCATTAAATGATGACATATGTCCTTAGGGGTCCTTGGACCCTTAGGGAGATATTAGAATGGTTAATATGGGTCAAAAGGGGTTATAGATTGACCTATGACCCCCCACGACCCATTAAATGATGACATATGTCCTTTGAGGTTTTAGGACCCCTAGGGACATATTAGAATGGTTAATATGGGTCACCTTTGACCCATTAAATGACGACAATTGTTCTTAAGGATCGTAGGACTCATAGGGACATATTAGAATGATTAATATGTGTGAAAGGGTGTCATAGGTTGACCTATGACCCCCCACGACTCATTAAATGATGAGATATGTCCCTAGGGATGCTAGGACCCCTAGGGACATATTAGAATGATTAATATGGGTCAAAGGGGGTCATAGGGTGACCTATGACCCCCTAGGACCCATTAAATGACGAGATATGTCCCTAGGGGTCCTAGATCCCTAGGGACATATTAGAATGGTTAATATGGGTCAAAGGGGGTCATAGGTCAACCTATGACCCCCTTTGACCCATTAAATGATGACATATTTATATACTATTAATACTATTGTAGCGTAATAATAATAATAATAAAAATAAACACTAAATATTAATACTATTATGGCATAGTATTAATATATATATATATATATATATATATATATATATATATATTAATACTATTGTAGCATAATAATAATAATAATATAAATAAACACTAAATATTAATACTATTATATCTATAGTAATAATAAGAATACTATTATAGGTATAATAATAATATTGATACTATATATTAATACTAATAAACCAAACTCGGTTTCCCTTCAATAATTATTCTAATATTAATACTATAATAGTAAAGGTTGTTTTCCCTCCAAATGTCATTGGAGAAAATCGGATACCCGATTTCAAATCAGATATCCGATTTCTCCCAGCACCAGTTTCCAACATATCCCTATCCCCGTAGACCCGATAACATCATTTTTAAAGTTTTTTTTCATGGATTTTGCAAAAAAGTGCATTTTGGGGCCCAACCAATTAAAAAAATTCAAATATATAACCTTAGGTGTTCGAATTTGTTATCTCAATGGGGAGTAGCAATCTTCGAAAGGATAAATGCAAAAGGAAGATATCCAATGAAGACATTGTGGTAGATAGGGAAAGAGACAAGATGGAACACCGAAGAAAAAGACAAGGTATGCTAAATATCAGTCAAGTTGACGATGAATTAGTCGAAGGTGAAATCATAGAGTCAGATAATGAATATGTATAGTTGGGAAATGAAAATGTACCTATTAAAAATGATAATTCTGAAATTGAAAATTTAGAGAATGAAAATTTTGAAGATGAAATGCTACCAAGTCATAATCCAAATTGCATAATTGATCATGTCGAACATGACAATGCACAGGAACCTAATGCACAAGAACATTACATATCTCCTAATTATAATCGACATGAAGGTTCTAAAACATCAAAATGGATAATTGAAATTGATGAAATGATTATTATTAGTTTGGAAGGAAAAAAATCAGAAAGAACCATTCGGTTATGGGCTTCAAGACTATATCAGATGTTTTTTAGCAACAAGACAGTGGTAGAGCAATGTTAGCTTTTCATGCACTTATTAAAGATGCAAAAGATGAGACCTATGCTTTTCAAATTGAAGATTCATGTCAATAAAAAGTTGGAAAGAAATTGCATTATTATGAAGAATCTTTTTAGTGTTATTACAACCTCTTTGGTAAGTCATCATTTGAGAAAGGGTAGATATATGAGACAAACTTGTATTGGTTTGAATCTAAATCATACTACTTTGAGAAGACCACTTAGTTGACGAGAGAACATTGATGATTCTCTTCAAAATGAAACATGGACATTTGGTGGGAGAGTTCCATGTTTTGATAAGAAGCTATCCGATGATGTGAAGGAAGAAATTACACAATTTTGGCACTCTAACTCACGAGTATCACCCAATGCTAAAGATGTGTTAAAGTTAAGAATTGGCATCAGAGACCACATGCCACATCCTGAACACTGTTTGGAGGTAAGTCAAACTATGTTGTTCAAACAATTTAGAGAAAGTCATCTAAGTCGTCATATATCACAAAGGGCTTTTGAATCTTTGAAGCCATTTTTTTGTGTGCTACTCAAAATTTGAAATACATGTTGCAAATATCATGTTGAGTTTTCTATGCACTATGAACCATTATGCTCCATCCATTCTACTTTGCATAGTAAAGAAATGTTGGAGGATTGTGGTGCTAGTGAGCTTCCAAAATCATCAAGAGACTTGCTAGATCAACTTTTATGTTGTAGAGTTGATGGTTGTTTCTTTTATAGAAATACTTTCTTAAATGAGAAGTGTTCAAAATGTGGTGGCTTATCCAAGTTTGACACATGTTTCCATGATGGGTGCGAAAAATATCTTGGAAAGACAATAGTGAAAAAAAAGGTATATGAAATGGTGAAATACACATTGAAGAGTGGAGGTGAGAGCTCTAGATGTGAATTGGTTCGAAAAGATATCAGTGTGGCTAGTTTTATTTCAGATTTCAGGGCAAATCTTTTTTACAAGTATGCAAGACATAGTCATAAATCTTAGTGGTTGGATGAACAATTTAGAATGTTCAAGGAGACTTTTTCCATTGGCACTATTGTATTAGTTGTTGATTTTTCTGAGAACTACAAATTGCAACCTCAAAATGAGACACAATCTCAGTATTATAACTCTATTCATATTGCTATTTTTGTTCACATAACATATAGACATGCCCTTGATAGTGTGGAAGATAATCAAAAGATTATTAGAGAGTATCATTTTTATATGAGTGATGATAGATCTCACTCTCGCGAGTTTGTGCAACATTGTTTTGAGAATTTTTTTGATTTCTTACATGAGCATGTAATTTCTATGGATAGACATATCATTTGGTCAGATAACTGTACAGGTCAATTCAAGAATGCTCGCATATTTTATTGGTTGTGTAGGATGCACGTAGAGAGAGGGGTGCCTCATATTTGGAGTTTTTTTGAGTTTGGCCATGGAAAAGGGGAACATGATGGAGCAGGGGCTTTTGTGAAGAGAGCTCTAGTCAAGGAGAAACTGAAGATTTTAGTAGCAGAGCTTCTTGATGCTCCTAGCATTATTGATTGGTGTAGTTTAACATTATCATAGAGGGGGACTCTTGATTCAGTGGTACACAAGTTCTTTTGGTTGGTTGAGGAAGGGTATGTAGTTGATAGATTAGATTGTGCTATAGTGAGAGACTCATCAAAAATGCATTCATTTTGGAGCTCTGATTATAGTACATGGACCATTTGGACATGACAACTAGCTTGCTTTTGTCCTAGTTGTTTTCAGTGTGATTGGGATTACTGTGAGTCAAGTGAGTGGGTGGACACTTGGGCTCCACATTATCTTACTCCATTTTCTATCATATCCTCTATCAGAAATGATGACATGAAAAGTTCACTTGAGCATAACCATTTATCAGATCTACTTCAGCTAGGACATGTCTTTGCATTGGTTGCACCACAAGGGAATGATGAGACATCTGATTATTGGTTAGCATGTTGTGTAAGAGGTAAACAAAAACTTGCACTACCAATCACAGATGATGATGGATTCACATTTCTATTGGTTCAGTGGTTGTCGCAGGGACATGGCTGCGGACATATATGCTTAGAAGGAACATAATTCTTGCATTCGAAGGCAATCAAAAGCACAAAATAATTCTCATATATTTGCATCTTATTATAGCAAGAAATGTAAAGTTGTTGAAGCATTAAGGAAGACCAAAAGTAAAAAAACTTTTTACTATTGCTAATGTTGATCATGAAGCCTTGTTGGAGACTCTAAAACAGAGAGAGAACCCTATTGGAACACTCGATTAGGTATATTTACTTCTTATGTTATTTTCTTCATAATGATTCAATGAACTGATGATTATCTTGTTTAATACAATAAGTTACTAATTTTTTTATGATATTGGAATGTAGGTACATCATGAAGAGTTGGGAGGGGGAGGGGGGGGGGGTTGGTGGTATTGGGGAGAATTCCTAAGATTTATGATGTATTATGATGTAAAATGTGAACTTTTTTTGTATATGGTTTTTGTAATAATGAAAAAGATAGGTTAAATTAGTTGCACACTCTAATTTTTATTTTGGTAGGTTCTTTATAAGGAATTATAAGAGGAAGATATTGAACAAGTTCTTGCAAATCATATTTTCATGTGATACAAAGCTATAAGGACAATTTTAAGAGCATTTATAACTATATGAAAGATAATTGCTTGCGGATATCTTATTACAAATTTGGTTTTTTCCTTATTTGACATAAAGTTGACATTATGATTATTAAAACTATTTTTATCAAACTAATCAAATAAGAAAAATCTAGAAAGTATGGATGAACAATTAGAATACTTGATTTCTTCCATTTTGCAACCAATCATGGCATTTGAAAGCATAAAGAGTCATAATATTGTATAATTTTTTGAAAGACTTTCATATTGAAAAGTTGTAAAGGACCATGAGATTTGAACTTTAGTAATGTCTAGGTTTGCATAGGGTAAGTGAGTCATTACATAGGTCCTAATAATGTCTCATAATAATCTCAAGTCATTTCATAAGTTGAAACATTCAATAAGTCACTTAAAATTTAGCTTATTGGTTTAGAAAATTCAAATCTTGAATGTAACGACTACATGGGCATTTTGGAAGGAAACTCTATAGTTTAAATTTTATGGAATACAAGGAACACTAGTGCAAAGCACATAATCATTTTTCTTTTCTTGATGTAATAAGGTCTAGGGATAGATCTAATGATCTCCCTGTGACCATCCACATTTGTAATGGACACAAGACCCCATGGTGCAACTATAAGCCTTGGCCATCAATTGGTCCAATAAAGTGAATTTTTGGTAAATTCCATGTTTTTAAGGTAAGTCTAGATGTTTAGAACATTGTTAGGGTCCCTAGGAGTTTTTAGAGTCCATTTGCAATAAAACTTGTCTTAGCGCAAAAATTGCAAAAAGTTGCTTAGCAACTTTTGCAATTTTCTTTACAACTTTTCAAAATATAATGGCTAGAACTATTTGAATCATCAGTGCCATTAGCTCTGGGTGGGTGGGTGAACCCTAGTGACACCCTTGTTCCAACCACAAAGACCCTCTACCGTCCGTGGTCACCCCGTACCGAGGAGTCCCCAAGGTTCTCTAAGTGCATTTTGAGGTCGATCTTCTAAGGGTCATAACTTAGAGCTCATGAGGGCTATCAATAAACTATCAAATGTTTGAGGATGGTGATGTTGAGGCCTAAAATAACCTATCTCATTTTTGAGAGATCACATTCTATTTGGATTTGACACAGTGATCTCACTCGATGCCAAAACTCATAGTGTGCCTCAGTTCATAGGTGCACCACAACGTAACTTTGAAACCGTTGGTCATGGCATCGAATCATCGACACCATTAGCTCTGGATGGGAGGGTGAACCCTAGTCACACCCTTGTTTTGGCCACAGAGACCATCCATCATTTGCGGCCACCCCGTACCGAGGAGTCTCCAAGGTGCTCTAAGTGCATTTCGAGGTCGATCTTTTGAGGGTCATAACTTGAAGCTAGTGAGGGCTATTGATGAACTGTCAAATGTTACAGGATAGTGATACTAAGGTCTAAAATAACCTATCTCATTTTTTATAGATCAAATTTTGTTTGGATTTAGCACAACGATCTCACTCGATGCCAAAACTCAGTGTGCCTCAGTTCATAGGTGCACCACAACGTAACTTTGAAACCGCTAATCTTGGCATCAAATTGTTAGTGCCATTAGCTCTGGATGGGTAGGTGAACCCTATTCACACCCTTTTTTTGGCCATGGAGACCATCCATCATTTGCGGCCACCCTGTACCAAGGAGTCTCCAAGGTGCTTTAAGTGCATTTCAAGGTCAATCTTTCGAGAGTCATAACTCAAAGTTTGTGAGGGCTATTGATGAACTGTCAAATGCTATAAGATGGTGATACTGAGGCCTAAAATAACCTATCTCATTTTTGAGAGATCACATTCCATTTGGATTCAGCACAACGATTTCGCTCAATGCCAAAACTTGCAGTGTGCCTCAGTTCATAGGTGCACCACAACGTAACTTTGAAACCGCTGATCTTGGCATCGAATCGTCAGTACCTTTAGCTTTGGATGGGTGGGTGAAACCTAGTCACACCCTTGTTCTATCCACAAAGACCATCCATCATTTACGGCCACCCTGTACAAAGGAGTCTCCAAGGTGCTCTAAGTGCATTTCGAGGTTGATCTTTCGAAGGTCATAACTCAAAGCTCATGAGGGCTATTGATGAATTGTCAAATGCTACAGGACGATGCTACTAAGGCTTAAAATAACCTATCTCATTTTTGAGAGATCACATTCCATTTGGATTTGGCATAGCTATCTCGCTTGATGCCAAAACTTGCAGTGTGCCTCAGTTCATAGGTGCACCACAACGTAACTTTGAAACCACTGATCTTGGCATCAAATCGTCAGTTCCATTAGCTTCGAATGGGCAGGTGAACCCTAGTAACACCCTTGTTCTAGCCACGAAGATCATCCATCATTTGCAGCCACCTCGTACCGAGGAGTCTCCAAGGTGGTCCAAGTGCGTTTCGAAGTCGATCTTTCGAGGGTCATAATTCAAAGCTCGTGATGGCTATTGATGAACTAAAAAATGCTACAAGACAGTGATACTGAGGCCTAAAATAACCTATCTCATTTTTGAGAGATCACATTCCATTTGGATTCGGCACAACGATCTCGCTTGATGCCAAAACTCACAGTGTGCCTCAGTTCATAGGTGCACCACAGCGTAACTTTGAAACTGTTGATCTTGGCATCGAATCATCAATGCCATTAGCTCTAGATGGGTAGGTGAACCCTAGTCACACCCTTGTTCTGACCATAGAGACCATCCATCATTTGCGGCCACCCCATACCAAGGAGTCTCCAAGGTGCTCTAAGTACATTTTGAGGTTGATCTTTCGAGGGTCATAACTCAGACCTCATGAGGGATATCGATGAACTGTTGAATGCTAAAAGATGGTGATGCTAAGACCTAAAATAATCTATCTCTTTTTTTAGATATCACATTCCATTTGCATTCGGCACAGTGATCTTGCTCGATCCCAAAACTCACAGTGTGCCTCAGTTCATAGGTGCACCACAACATAACTTTGAAATCGCTAATCTTGGCATCAAATTGTCAGTGCCATTAGCTCTGGGTGGGTAGGTGAACCTTAGTGACACCCTTGTTCTGGCCATGGAGACCATCCATCGTCCGTGGCCACCCCATACCGAGGAGTCTCCAAGGTGCTCTAAATGCATTTTGAGGTCGATATTTTGAGGGTCATAACTTAGAGCTCGTGAGGGCTATCAATGAACCATTAGAGGAGACAAGTTTGTAAGAAGTAGTGGCTTAGTGTTTTTGCTAAAATAAGTTAGTGGGAAGGCTTTATTAGAGGTTCTTGGCAAAACTAGTGGGGTGTCTACCCACTCTAATTTTAGAGACAGTTAGCTTTTGGAGGGAGATTAGGGGAGCTCTACTACAACTATCCTTAACCTAGCTTGGACCAAGGTTGGTATCTCAAACTTGCTTCTTTTCCATTTCTTTCTTTTAGCATGGTTAATCAAATATGCAATTGTGGAGTTTATCAATGGAGTATGCATTGCATTGCATTATGGAGTAGCATTCATGTGAGTGCTTGAATGGTGTTCATTCCATGTAGATTAGTGTGACACCATTGTGCATCTTGTTGTATTGTGTGGAGTATTGTGAGTATGAGGTTTGGATTTCCTCTATTTCCTTGTTGTATTATGGGTGTTGATATTGTGTTGTGAAAATGTGATGTGCTCTTGAAAATTTCTTGTTTTATTTCTACTTGGTTTTGTTTTCTTGTTTTGTGCTTGAGTTTTGTTATGAGCATGAGACTTACACTCACCCTTGTGGGAAGGGAAGAGAAGTCTAGGGTGAAGGGCTTAAGTTGGGTTCAAAAAATGTATTCAGAACCTTGGAGTATGGGCTCCATTGTATGCCATAACCATTCATATCTTGCTGGGGGTGATAAGGAAAGTATGGTGTAGAAAGGAAGTTTGAGGAGTTATAGCTAATGGTAGTTGGTTTGGAGGAGGAAATGTGGAGGTCCCGAGAGGGCATTAAATTGTTGATTTATGATAGCCCCGAGAGGGCATGAAATTTTCTCAATTATGATAGCCCCAAGAGGGCACGAAAATTGTTTATTGCAGATATGGTTTGGTATGGCAAGTCTCCATTTTAGAACACACCTTCACCCTATGTTTATGGTTCCATCTGTGAAGCCATTTTGAAATAGCCTTGGGGGGAAATTGTTCAAGTTTGAAATGTAATGTTTATGCATTGAAAGATTGTATGTGTATCCCAGTTTGAGCCATGTTCCCTAGCACGAGGGTGGTCTCTTTGAGGCCTATGGTTGGGTGGAAAGCACCCATGGTCCTTGTTATTTTTTTGTGTTGCATATAAAAATTTGTGTCCAAGGGAGCAATGGAAATGGCTTGCAATGATCATCTTGCAGATTGATGTTGGATGAGAAAAATTGACGTTGTGCCCTCATTTGTGAAGGAGGATTCACCAGCTTGTTCATGTTCTCAACGATCATGTTGGACAATGTTCATGCTACTCATTGTCCATATCTTTCAATGTTCATGTTCCTTATGATTTTGAAAACTCCCTTATGTTGCCCCATTGTGATGGAAGGAGATTGTATCATTGTTACCTAATGTACGTGTAGAGGAAATAATTGATAAGGTTGTATATGGATGTTTCTTTTGGAGTTTATATTGTTATGAAAGCATTGGTATGAGTCACAGATTTACTTTGACATCATTGTTATCATTTGAAAATGTGAAAGAAAGTTTTCTCCTTGTGGTATTGTAAATGACTAGTTGATAATAACAATCCATAGATATTATGTGATACCATTGATTGTATAAATTTAAAACTTAGTAGATTGCTTACAATCTTGTTGTGCACTCAATAATTTGGAAGGAAAATTTTATGTTCATATCACATGCATGGATAACATTGATTTTAATTACCAAGCTTAATGCAATTCTAAGCAAGGAAATCATCAAATTAATTTCATGATATAACAAAATGAAGTTTGTTGTAAGAGAAGACATAGTAAAATCTATGAGATACATTGCTGTAGGGATGCATTTTTCTCTCTGGAAAATGTATGGTAAAGGCAAATAAATCTCTTCCTTAATATAGATCAATAAAATATTAAAGAATATTCCCAAATTCTAGACTACTATCCAATAAAAATGATAATAATAATAGCATATAGAGACTAATGAGTGTCCTAGACTAATATATTTTCTAAGTGACAGAATGGTACACATTACAATCTTGTGACCTCTAAGTCACATCCAAAACTCAAATAATAAATTAGTAATTAAATAAATAAAGGCATATTAGTGTGCATGTTAGAGAATATGACAAATTTAAATATTTAACTCAAAAA
Source organism: Cupressus sempervirens (assembly GCA_028749045.1). Lineage (NCBI taxonomy): Eukaryota > Viridiplantae > Streptophyta > Pinopsida > Cupressales > Cupressaceae > Cupressus > Cupressus sempervirens. Next base: position 519,059,275 of record CM053792.1, read on the forward strand.
TAAAATAAAAGCCAATATTGATCTTGACCACCCTTCTAGAGTAGCCCCCAACATTTCCTAAGCCATCATAATGCAAAAAGTTTCTCCACTCCCCAAGGCGTATTGTTAAATCTGACATTCATTCTGACATGTCATGTCAAAAACTGTATCCTTGAGCTTGCCTCCTTGAAAAGGGGTTTCATCCCCATTAATATACTTGGGTGCATAGGAGAAAGGGTTTATGTCACATCATTGTCTTATGCACTAGTCATCCCCTCCTTGCAGCAGTGGCCACGTGTTCCCAAGCATAGGTAGCCAACTTGAAATTTCTTGCAACAATGGTCACATGTTCCCAAGCATAGGTAGTCGTCTTGAAATTAAGGGGGAGTGGGATAGCAATCCCAAGGGATTTGTACTTAGAAGAATGTCAAGTTGAATTTAAATATGACTTGTTCACATTAGGATTGTTGATTGGAGGGATGGGAAAAAGATGTCCTAAGGCTTGGATTAGTCAAAATTCTGCACATGACCCACGTGGGACCTTGTGGGGACCACGTGTAGGAAGAAATCTGGCCTTGGTAAGAGTTAGGGAATGATGAGGATTTAAGATAGATAGGAGATTCACCCTTTAGATTTATTTTTATTTTTATCAGATAATTATTTAATCATTTCAAGTCTTGAGTAGAGGATAATGACACTTAGTGTATTTGAGCTTAGTTTAAGGTTAATGTTTATATCAAGGGGCTCATTTAGAAACATGTAACAATTAAACCATATGGTGTGGAAAAGCTCAATATAGGAAAATAAATTAAATGAAATAAATAAGTTTACAAGAATGCATATATAATTGAACATGATGTTAAGTACGGAGGGTTTAATTAAATTAGTGTTAAGATAGTAAATTAGGATAGTTGGATGTAGATATAATAGGTTTAATATGAAGTAAGTTTTCGGGATGATGGGATTGGAGAATCAAGGATAAGGATGGATGGTGGATTAAAATAATAACTCAAATCTAGTTTTATCTAGTCAATAAAGCACATTGATAGATAAGAGTTACTAGATAGAATTGAATGCATGACAAACCCGTGTAGATGTTGGATTTAATTTCAAGTGAATTTTATATTTGGCTTGAGGGAATGTTAGTTAGATAATGAATGTTGTGGATTCAATTGAAGATATTAGTAGAATATCAAAGTCAATAGAATATATATACCAATTTGAAAATGTAGTGTAGGAATAAAGCATTAGTTAGCTAGTATGTAATAAGGGTCAATAGGCATGTCATTAGAGGTAACTCGTCAGCTCATGTAACCTATGTATAATTAATGATAATATGATTCATGTACACCACATTTTACTATGTTAGTTGCATGAAATGATGAATACATATATGTCAGAATGACAAGGAATGTTATATACAAACCTTATTTGTACGCTTGCACCTAATCCTTGCATAAACAATTCATCTAACAAATTTAAATTGACACACTCAATACGATGATGTAGTAGGATGTGTTTAAATACTGATAGTGAATTATTATTGAGTTAAATACTTTGAATTGGTCCTTAGACTTACTAAGAGTTCCTCATTTTATGTGCTTACTAATTTTTACTATGAAACTACTTTGAATCTTAACATGCTTTGATAATAATAATATTGATAGTGAGAAAGTAAGCTTACGGTGAATAATTAGATGCAATAATGTAAAAAGTAAATGTAATAGTATAGTAATTATAGTAATTAAAATAGTAAATGTAAAAGCATGGCAATGTAGCTAGATTAGCTAGTAGTTGATGAGCTAGATAGTTAGTAATTGTCTTTTGTTAGAGCGAGTTTAATTTATGTATTGAAATAGTAATTTTTGTGTTTAGGAAACTGTAGTGAGTGCTAGTTTGGTGAGGAAGCAATGTTGATAGAATGCATAAGGATGGCTAAATAGAGTAAAGAGGGAGAAAATTACTCAGTATTGGTCCAATCTTCGAGAGGACCTATAACTAGTAAGATATGGATGCAAGCACATGATACACGTTTGGCACATAAAACAAATTGTTTATTCCATAAGTTGTGTATAGTATGTGTTGAATGATGGATACTATCAATACAAGTGGCCCCTTCTCCATCATGTAGGCTTCGAAGCTACCTTTGGGGCATATCTTTTCTAATTTCCAATGGTTAGATTCGATATAGTGTGGTAGATAAGTGTACATTTTCTTATTTGACTAAGGGATCTCATGTGATGATTACTAAATCTAAATTCTCTAGATACATGTGTTTAATCAATTAAGATATACTACACTTCCACACCATATAGTAATTGTCACATTAATATGTAATGATTAATGAATGTGTGTACATTGGTAATGAGGATAATAAGTAATTCTGATCCCCTTCCCTTACATGCTAGAATCACAACCTAGTCCATATGATACAACCGACAGACCCTAATAGAATATTAGTATCAGAGGCTTGTTAGGATATGAATTACCTCACTAATTTATGAGTGTTGTATCTTGAACTTGCTCTTTTGACTCGTGATGCTAACTTGAACTAGACTGTCATCCAATCTATTTGAAAACCACCTATGATTAAAATGTTACAAGCGAATGACATTATCCACATGAGTCTTGAACTCCTATTCAATGATAACCAAGTTGTTTTACAATACGTAATTTCTTATGCGACTTCATAAGCTACAAAAAATAAAATTTGTTGTGTTTTTACTAGTAAAATTTAGGGCATGACACATGATCCATGATAAATCAAACAATACTAGATACTAAATTAATATGCATATCATTGTGCACATAAATGACAAAAATATATATCAAAATACATGTATCCATAGACAAAATTTTACACAAATATATATCAAAGATCATGTATCCATAGAAAAAGTACTCAAATATATATCGAAATACATAGATCCATATACAAAATGTGGCTGATCATGCCATCAGAATGTGTATAATATCAATATTTCTATATACAATGTGGCATATGCCATCTCAAAATGCCTCATGATGCATCCTATGACAACTATACTATTATAGGGTGCTGGTGGATGATCAAAATGTAGCCTCTTCGCTGCACTAGGTGGATCGGATGCCTCCTACATAAACAAAAAAGGAAAACCCAAAGTTAGACTACTAAATTTATATGATTCTACATATCTAACATTGAATTACTCAAATGCATAATGATTTTTTTGTAATGGAGATTAATACTATCAAATTTTCATAATAAATACCTCTCTTGTCGACCTCATGCACCGGTCAGGAGTCCTCTCATATGCCCTCGGCAATGCTGGTACCTCTTTGATTGTGGGTTGTATATGTTCAAATACCTTTGTCAGATGAATCTACAATTTAAACTATAACATTATAATTCATAGCATGCTAAATTTATAACATATTTAATGATGAATTCAAACTACAACTTACTATTGTGGGCTCCTCCTCAGGAGTGAGTGGCTGCATCATCAAATCTACATAACTCTCCTATTTGACCTGATGTGCACTAGGAGCCTCCTATGAGATACAAAATAGTAGTTTTTAATATCACAAAAATCAGTTTTGAATTTATTTATGAAGATAAGGATAATAAAAAATAAATGATACTTATACATACAATGGGGCTCTCAGTGCGAATGGAAATCCCTGATGGTCTACGACGCAAAATCTATACAGGCTCATCACCAGTAGCGACACCCTATATACAATAAAGAACTTAATTAAATGGGATTACCACAAACATTTTACAAGAATGGATCAATATTTAATCAAATAGAAAGTGCCTAATTACCTTTCCTTTGTCAATGCGTGCTGGCTCACCCTTCGCACTTTGTCCCTTCGAGACAGGTGCTACCTGCAAGATAAAAGAAAGATTAGCAACCATATATGCTACAATATCAAATAGAAAAAAAAATGCGAACACAACATAATGTACCATAGATGTCTCAAGGTCAAATTAAATGGCCAAGAGCGTGGCATCATTAATCTGTCTGAGCTCCTCCTCGATCATCAACTAAACGTGAATGAAGATCACATACATAGAAAAGTCAATATGGCTTAAAAATTAAAATTACTTATAAAAATTAACTTTAAATCACATATGTCATAACAAAAAAATATATACACGTAGCGACACTGAAGGAGTCCATGCCTCTGCATTCCCCTCCTCTCTTGCATCAAGGTTTGTAGCCTCTGTATGTGTGTTTGGTGTATCCTCATCTAATACAAAATGATACTCAGGAAGATCACTTATGGGACCCAAGAAAATATTCTTGCATTTAATGCAAGTGTGAGGCACACAAACATGTGATGAGCTAGCCGATGATGAACTGGCACCAGCATCATCAACATGAGGTGGTAGGATTGACCTAGCTTGAGATATCATTAGGCTACTCAGCCTATGAATGGCTCTGAGAGTCTAAGAGCTAGCCTCTATCATAATATTTGGATGCTGCACTCGAGGAGGAGGGGAGATATCAGTGGGGGGGACAAAAGTGCTAGCTTTCTTTCACTGGGAAGAGGGTCTATCCTGAGGAGTTCCTAGTCCTAAGTCCATGTTGGGCTTCATGCTCCAATAGTTCACTTTAAGTTTCAACACAAATTCAACATATATTTTCTAAGGAAATAAAATGGTATGTCTAAATTTCCATGTGGAGGGATATCAAAGACCATCCACCAACAATCCTAAAAGTTTGCACATATGGCATCATTTGTGCACCATTTAAACGATAGTTTGGATTTTTTTGGGTCAACTAGTAAACCCGTTTTCGAGTTCGCAAAAAGGCTGGCCAAATTGTCTTTGCTTATGTTGAGGGCTGCAACCTCATTATAATCAAAACTATCATCAAACATCTCATGCATTTTGTCATGCCAATGAAGAGCGACATTTTGTTGGTTTGTAAGGGTTTCAATGTTATCCACTATGGTGTTTAATGTGGATAACATAGGAGCCAATGCGGGTACATTATTATATGTTCACTAGTACATTTGAGCCAAATTTTTGACCATATGATAAATTGTGTTCAATTTGGTTGAATTGTGATGACTTTTGTTAAATTTGAGCCCATGTTGGTCAAAATTTTGACCAACACGAGCTCACACTGTAAAAATTGAAAAAAGTATCGTTTGCCGCCCTAATCTTATTGTTACGCGACCCAGAAGATAGCTCGTGCATTGAACCATTTTATACCACTACATTTTGTGGCCAAGAGTACGTGCCAAAAGGGTTTTATAGTGTCAGCACTAGTAGGGTTTGACATCTTGGGTTCTTTGGTGGTTGATTATAGCAAAGGAGAGCTCATGAATGCTTCAAAGTTGATCCATTGAAAGAGATTTCAGAAAGAAGGCGGCGTGAAAGGATTAAATAATAGTTGGAAATGTTGAAGAGTCTCCTTCCCAGCATTACAAAGGTGAGTTGAAGTTTTTTTTTATAGATTGACATTTGATCTCATCATACTCTTAATAATCCACCCCATTTCTACAAAATCATTAGTCATTGTAATTTGCGCTTTGATTGCTTGCTTTCTTGCCTTGTTTTGAATATATTTATATGCTTGCCAACAGGGATTATGGTTGTTTAACTTCCAAATATTTTTGGGCTATTAGTAGCCAATATTTTGGATGGGGAAAATGTATGGTTTGAATCTACATAAAGGAGTGTTTTCCATTATGCACATATTAAAATCTTGAATTAATTCACATATTTCCTTGCAAATATAGACAATGGAATTTTAAGTTCAAACTGCATGTAAATGACACCCAAGATGTCATGAATGACTAAGAAAATGCCCACTTATGCAAGATTTTAATGGCTCAAATTGAAGAGACACAAAAATACAGTCTTGAAGGGTTCAAGAACACCTATCATTGAGATGCAAGCTAATATCATGGCTACATCGTCATCAAAGACCTATCTTAAAATGCTAGGGCATGACTTGCCACAATATAAGGACTTGATATGAATAATGTAGGCTCCTATAAGCCAAAAACTTATATTTTTAGTTTTGATATCTGTTAATGATTCCATCCCTATACAATGTTTTCCTTTTTTTGGACTAGACATTTCTCATTTGCTTTGTTCCCTAACTTGAGTTTTCAAACCAGTGCTTATAACAACCTCCTAACATATTCATAAATACCAGTAATCCAAAAGCAAGCAACCAAATTTGATGAGTCAAAAAATAGAACACAAAACTATCAAGATCTAATAAATGGACACAAAAAGGCCCTCCAATAATAACCCTTAGATGAAATCCAAGGTATTACCCCTATCATTTCTAAACTCTAGACAATTCAAATTCCAAAATTGTCAAAAAGAATATCTATTATAACAAAGTTGAGCATCCCTATCTAATTTGCATCTACAATCCCCATGTATAATTACAAACTTATCCATACTTACAACATTCATTTTATACACATGTATGCATCTTACTAGATCAATCTAGATGAAGCTTAGAAAAAGTTTGCTTCAAAATAATAAAATCAACTACTAGAATAACCTACAAATCTATTACTATGCAATCCAGCCAACTATACTAGATAGTTTGATGGTATCATGCCAATGTTAGGGTTCTTAGGGATGAGCAAAGGTTAACAGTTGATTCAAATATTAAACTTCATCAATAATAGAGTCTTTAGCCTTCTAAATTCTCAAAGGGCCAATTTAAAAAAAAGGTTAATGGTTTCTATTATTAAGGGTCATGATGTTATGCAGATGTTTCACAAGATAAAATCTATACTGATGAACAATACACAAATTGTCTTGGCTTTATTTACATGAAGAAAACAATAGAGAAGTTTTCATTCTACTGGGTATAATGTACAACATTATAGCATGCCAAAAAAAATGTGAAATGTCAATTTAATTAAAATCCTAAAAATCTCACAATAGAAAGCAATTATGTTGAATAGGCTCATTAGAAGACCTTTCTATCCTACAAGGCAGGAAACATACATATCAAACCCAAAGGTGATGGTTTCCATGGGTTTGTAGGTCTACACAAACTAGTCTTGAATTAGGCTTTTAATACCCCTTGAAATGGTTTGATCAATTCCTACCAAGGATATTACATACTCCTTATAAATTCCCCTAACACAATCCAAATTAATTTCTTGAAGTTCAATCCACTCCTGCAATGTCCAAGCACATTTCTCTATCAACCACCTAGCCAAGTTGTTGTAGGGCATGCCTAGGGATGGCTGGTAACAATAGAAAATTGCAACTCCTCCATTCCAATAAAAAATGACATAATATATATAGAGTCTGCTTTCATTTCTTTTGAAACTGCTTGGGTTTGTCCAGTGACTAGTAGAGTACAAAATAATAAGTATTAACCCAAAAAAACTAATCAAGAATAAACACAATTATGTATAGAATATCAAGATCACATACTCTAACTAATAAATGTAAAATAACTCAAATTTCAATCAATATGATCGTGGATGTTCACCATTTCATAGCTATACAGTCAAAATTGCTCATCATTCAATTGCTTCTAGTTGAAAAACACAATATCCAACCGTACAAACTAGTTTGGATGGGCTTAAATAGCCTTCCTAAACCTTCCCCAAACCAAATTTAGGGAGTGGGTGACTAATTGGTAAAATATTGAACCAAGTTACAAAAGTTTCACATAAAGTTGTCAAACTTGCAAGTTGACAACTTTTCAATTTCTTGACAACTTTTGGAAATGTTTGGTTCCTTTCAGCCTAGGTGTGTAGAACCTTACCAAATGGTTCCCCAATCTCACATGAGTCTAGACTCTATTCCAAGACATTCTATGCCTTGGATCATATACTATACTCCTAGAGACAATTGGACCCATTGACAACTTTTTACCTAGGGAATGCAACTTTACATCTTTTTCCACAACTTTTGAATTTTGACTTAGAAAACATGCCAAGATGCACTTGGATATCACTTTGAGATTTCATTTATCTATTATTAGATACCATGGGTCAAAGAGCCAAACACAAAAAAATTTCAATAGGACCTTGACATGTCATAGAGTGCTACTACATCATTCTCCCCAACAAAAGAAGTCCTCATGGGACTGTGGGAGAAATCAAGTTGAGATCTATTCCCTTCTTCTTGAAATCAGTCACTGGTATCCATGTAGCTTCAATATCTAGCTTTCCCTTCCATTTGATTAGGTATTCCATGTAGACCTTGTGCCTAGTCTTCTTTCCCAATCTAGAACTCAACACCTTCTTAGTCCATGGAACTGAATTAGTATTTTTGACAATTTCTCAGCTACCACTTAAAGCTCCAAAGTTTGAAGAGAATATAGTATCTTTTAAGAATAATTCTCATATTCAATTGGACTTTAGAGAACCCTCTAGCTCATGTAAATTATGTGGAATGAGCTTCCAAGAAGCATCAAGAGGTATCTAAAAATACACGACTCATGTTGCTCCTATGATTAGAGGATGAGTATCTCACACTTCCTGAATTTTAGAAGTTATATCCTCTATCTACCATTTTAAGGGAAAAAGTAGCTTTTCCTCATACTTCAAGAATTAATGCCAATTTTTGGCATAGAAGAGGTCATATATTATAGAAAATAAGGCCTAACACAAGGAACAACTCTTTTTGTTTCAACCAAAGACTTGTTGAGCCATACTCTTGAACATGTTTTGTATCTACAAATCACGGAGCTGCAAAACAAAATTGGTGTATTACTTAGCAAAGATCTTCCCACAAAAATTCATTTGTCAAAAAATACTTTTAAATACATTCAAAGATATAACTACCTCCTTCAAGCCCTCTGGGAAAGTTTCTCGTAGTTCTAAAATTTGACGAGCTCTTCTTTCTCCAATACCCTAGTTAAAATTTTATAAACAAAATCAGGCCAAGAATAGGCATAAACATAGCACTAGTTAAGATTTCAAAAAAACATGAGTTTATAGCTAAAGACCAAATAAAAATACCCAATAATCTAAATCATATGGTCTTCTTGTCTTTTATATTTCTTTATTCACTCAGGATGATTGAATGATTAATATAGACTGATTGAATTAATTGAAGAATTGATTGCAAGTCTGTTTGATTTCCAACTGATGTTTGATGAATGATAGAATGATTTCCTTTGATTTGACAATTTGATAGTTAGTGAATGATGGCTAAATGAATTTTGTAATCCATAAATTAAGGAGTGATGATTGTATGTTGATTTAATGTATTTGGAAGTGATGAATGGTAAATGATCATAAAAAATTTTCTTCTTTTATATATTATTCGTGGAAGGTTCAACACCTATCATAAAAAATGAATCACCACTTTAGATTAATATATTATTCCCCAAATTTATCTCCCTTGGATGCCCTCCTCAAACGAAACCTCTTCTTTATATCTTACAATGTAAGAATCACTTCTCTTCACCACATGTGCCCCTTGCATTGGTCACAACCTTTCACAATTACCACCCTTCAAATAAGGTCAAACTCTTCATCATTGTTGACCAAATGAAGGTACTTCATTACTATATTCCCCTCCCTTCTTCCATCAATCCTTCCTTAATTCCTATGCTCCCTTTATGTATATCAGAACTGTCTTATATCTTAGGCTAGAATTTACTATGGCTATCTTATGATTATCCAGTCTTCCATGCCTTCAAAAGAAGTCTTTCCCCCTGTTTAGCTGAGCCAGCGAGGTGCAATTTAACAAAGAACAATCCAACAATTCCTCAACAAATTTGAACTGACATTCTTTTTTCCTTTCAAGCTTAGCATGCTATCAAAAATGCTATTCAGTGTTTGACTCGAATAGAATGACAACTACTTAGCATTGACATTAACTAATCTTCTGAAGAGTGATTGTATTGTGTGATTCATTCATCAGTGTAACTTTAGTTCAAAGGTATTTGCACTAGGCAGAGATGTAAGGACAATGCAAAATATTATTAATCTAGGGATGCTTTAGTCTCACAATGCAATTCTAGGAGTCTAGAGTAACTTTGAAGCAAGCCATCTTTGTGGGGAGCAAGGTAATGTACTTCTATTTCTAGTATCTAGATAATAGACAAGTACATGGTTCTCATTCATTGGAAAGATCATACGTTGACCAGTAACCCTTATAATACACTTCCATTTAAAGATAGAATGTTCTTCGAGGTTGATTTCAAGGAACATGGTATACATGTATGTTCATCTTGAGGAGTGGATATGGGCTCTATAGGGATGCAAGATCCAAATTGGGTATAGAGATGTGCATTGGGTTTCTGAGACTTTTTGAATACCTATGAAAAATTCTTTTATTGAAACATAATGTTCCATTTAGTCCATTAAATGCACTTGTAATAGTTTATCTAAGAAACCATATTTTTTATTTTTGTATGCCTGCCAATATTTTTTAGCAAGACAGAGCATTTATGAACTTATTTCTTATCCAGTTTTTGCCATTATTTCTGTATGAAAAGTGTATAGATGTTTTTTTAAAATAGAATCATACTAAAATCTTTTGACATGCTTTTTAATGGCTTTGGTTTATCGATATTTCCTATTACAGGTGTATGAAAAAGGTGTGGCTATTGTTAAGCTTCCTAAATCAATAATTAAAGGCTCAAACTTACTATTCATGGGTTTTCTAAACTATGGAAATTCTTATTACCTCCTAATACATTTGGATATGGATTTCAAGCCTCTTTTTACCCTTTTGGAGTCCAAGCAAGACTCAACAAGTAGATCTGGTCTTCTTTCCAGTTCCATCCACATGTTTCATTTCAACAAGATTGATAGTAGAAGAATGCAAATGGTGAATCAAGAGGTGAACTTGAGCCTTTTAGATAATGGGAAATCATCTCTAGAGAAAGAGATAAAAAAAAATTCAAATTTAATGTCAAAATCTGTGTCTAATCTTGATGCATTTAGAGATTCTGATCTTCAGAGCCATGGGTGCTTGTAGTCAAGATTTTCATCTCTAGTAGATGATGTATTTGAGTTTGACAAGGGAATTCCATTATCTTGATATTTACCAAAACATAATTTTCTTGTTGAATCTTCACCATCAAATCATCTAAATGTTGTGTAGGGTATTCAACAAGGAGGAAAGTATGGTCCATCAACTACATGGGATATGAACTCTCAGTTGTCCTTAATTAATAATACTAGAAAAACTTCTATTGGAAGCTCACCTTTTAAAACTAGGTTGATGTTTGAACCAGATCATAAGTGTAATCATCTAAAAATGGTCATCTAGACTATTAGCCCCCTTCTCAGCATTTTGGCTAAATTAATTTAATCATTTACCTAGACCAAATTGCTAATAATCAATTTATTTGATTATAACCTATAGTTTGACAATGCTATCCTAAGTTCATTATTTGATTAAAAGAACATGTCCCCTTTTAATTAAATAAAAGACCCCATTCTTATAACCCACTTAAAGTGCACACATAAAGTCCTTTTTCTATTTTGCAATTAAAAGAAAAGGCTTTGTGACTTTTGTCTTATATGACAAGTCAACTTATATTCTATTGGTTGATTTGTGTGTGCACATGGATCACTCCTATTTTCGAATTCCACCGTCGATCATCCACCATCTTCATCTTGATCTCCACCGTCCATACATCTTTAAAAGGGAGAGAGCTTTCCCCCTCAATCCATTATTTTTGAATATTGTTATGTTGCAGGTTTTCTAACAGGTTTCTTTGGAGCTTTGTGGAGAACTTCTATTTCTTGTCTACATTCTCTCATACCATAGCATTTTAGCTTAGATTCATGTTGCATGTTAGTTTAGCTTCTATTTTGCAATAATCTATCTCAAATAGCTTATTAATGGTATTGTAACACTCTCATCCATGCTTAGAATAGCTGCACTTTTCATATTCATTCTAGCTTAATCTTTATTTGCATTGCATCCTTGAGGAACTCCTTGGGACATTTGCATTCTTGCATCTTGTCTTTGGAACCTCCCATTGCATGGTTTACTAGCAAGAAGAGTATCTCTAAGGCTCATCTGAGAGCCTTCTTATTCTTGAAATACACTCTCTTGCACTCCATGGATAGGGAGCTCTAAGCCGGCATCCAAGCATTCCAAACTCATGGAATCGTTTGGATAGAAGGGTTTAGAGTGGGACACTTTCGAGTGTACAATAAGAATGTATGGCAGACTGGCTCAAGCCCCCTAGCTGGTGGACACAATTATGGAGTCAATACATCCACACTTAACCTTGCAAGGATCCAATCTTTTAATAAACTGTCATTAACTAAAAAGTATTATTTTAACCATGTTCTCACTTCTTCAAAGTCTCCATTGCCTCTGGGAGACACTTTAGGTTATCCATCAATGGAGGATAATCATCTAAGAAAAGTAATGGATTCTCCAAAGGAGGGGCTCCCATCACATTCTACTCATTTGAAAACTAGTTCGTCATATACAACAAGAATATCATTAGTGCATAGGAATTCCATTCAACAGTTAAGGTCTTCTCTTGTTAAGACTTCAACTGGTGGTCAAACATCAACTGTATTCAAATGCTTTGCAACTAGCTTTCAGATGATCCCCCTAGCATGCAAGTTTCTATTTCTGATTCACTATACTTTTGAGATGGAAAATGGTAGCATGTTGGGTTGGGCATGTCAATTATGTCTGCTATATGCCTTCTATTTTTAACTAAATATCATCTAGCTAATGCATGAGGTATACATCTTATAGGTCAAACATTAGATTCTTTAACTTTTCATGGTAACACATCTGACATAACTCCAAAAATAAGTAGTCGAAAGCATTGCCTTTCAGATATTGTGCAGTTAATTCCATCCTTGCAAGGAATATCAACTTATGGAGAAAATCATAAGAAAAGAAAGACCTTTGAATCAGTTAATACACAACATGCTTTTGTTGAACTAAATGCTTCCAACACTTTAGGAAGATTTGCTAGCCATGCATGTGGGAGCATTCTTAGAGAAGCTAATCATGGGAAAGCACCTTCAAGTATATATGTATCTATTCTTCTTCAAGTGATTAGGCATTCTTCTTTATGTATTAAGCATGCCCGACTTACAGGCCAAATGGAAGTCCTAAATATCCCATATATCAAAGATGTGGGCTTGTGAAAGCCCTTTATAGACATATGGTTTTGGCTGCCCTATTCAAAAGAGGATGCATGACAACATATTTGTTTGTGTCTTGGTAGGCTTGGAAGCACCTACTAGGATGTCAAGGTAAATGATAAACACTAGAGGTAAAAGTGGATCTCTCCTCTTTAAGAGTGGTCTTACTCAATAATTCCATATGAATATGTTTTATTTGATTGAATTCATTTATCATTAGTATCGACATGATACCTTCATATCATTTGAATTCTTAATATGATTCCTTATCTTCTAATTCCTCATATTGGTGCACATCAAACTACAATATTTGCCAATATCTTTCTTAAAATACTAATGGATGACCAAGTTCCCAGATAGCAATGGATGACCAAGTTGTTACAACGAGTATCCACCAATTAGTGCCAAGACTTTTGAGTGCTCTTAAAAATTTTTGATGTGCCTTGTTCTTGCTGACTTGCTATGCCCAATTTAGGCAATATGATTGACATACAAAAGTAATGCCTAGCTTAAGATGGCTAGAAGTATGAACTACATAGCTATTTATACCATCAACTGAACATGTGGACTATGAAGTTATTAGCAGCCCAACTCTTCATGGAAAAGATTCTCATATGAAGATTTATTGCGAACTTTACTAATATATTTCCAGCTACTCTAATAAGGTTTTGATGAGCATACCTTCTTCCTTCACAACAATATACTTGAATTCACCATAGCATCTGCAATCGATAGAAATGGTTAAGTTTATCGTAGTGCCTATGTGGCAATATTATGGTGCCTAAGTGGCATAGTAATTGTAATGTGCGCCAGTCACTTCCAAGAAACTTTACAATGTAGATCTTTACTAACATTTAAGTATACTATAAGTTGATCTCTTGTGATTGTAAAGGCCTTTTGTCTTTTTTCAAAAGTTCCCCGAAGGATACAAAAATTATTTTGTAATTGGAACCTTTAAACTTCTAAATCAAGTAACAGAAAAATGAGATTGACTGTTTCTGTCTGTTTATCCATTATGTAATTTTATATGGATTATTTGGTTTTCTTGATTATCTAGCAAGCACCACAAATTTTTTTAATGAATTAATGTCTTTGAATCAATGAATTAATGATGGTACTTCTGATTCTCCAGCTCTAGCTAAATCAAGTTCTAAAAACTCAAAAAAGGCAAATGGTCCTAATGCTGTAGCTATAAGTCTTACATTCAAAATCAACAACAAGGTTTCATACAAAATAGTACTAAAAGGTGTGTGTCTTTTTGGGTTTCAAGTTTCAAACTACAAGTGCACATATTTGTATATTATATTGGCACCTTCTATGCTCAAATGGTTGCTGATCTTTATTTCATGGCTTTCTATTCCAGCCCATAGTGCAATTGTGCTGAAAGCAAAAAGTATAGCAGATAAAATAGAGTGGGTTAGCAAAATTAGGACCTTATTCAACTTTCAAAAGGCGTATCAACAGAAGGACTAGTATTATTGTTGTCTTGAACTTATCCATTATTGTATACTAGGTGTGTTTTTTTGGTAGAAGGGTGGTACTGCACATTTTGCAAACATCTACGCCTTCTAGAAATTATAGGATCATTTTAGTTACATTTGAAAACATTAATAAAAAAAAACCATATGTGCAGATATAAACATTAATCACAACATGTCCAATTTATTTGCAGATATATTTTCCTGTGAAGAAAGACCACGCCTGACAATATGAATGCTAAACAAAATGAGACAATGACTGCATTGTGGGCTCAGTTCTGAAGAAAACCTAATAAATGTTATTGTCCTTGCAAGAAGTGTAAAGGCTTAAAGACTCGAAGGATTCTAATCACAATAGCCCAGAGTCATTGTAGGAAACATGGTCATGTTGAAGGGGGACATGATTTTTGTCCATTGTTGAATGCGAATTTCCTACTGGAGGAACATGGATGTGTGAATATCCAAGCTGAGGGTAACACTCTAATGGAAAAAGATGATAATGTGCCAGAGGACATGATTGAAGAAGATGGTTTTGGGGCAGGTGATGAAGAGGCTCACAATGATGGTACTAGTGAATTTGATAATGATGATGAAGATGGTCTTGATATACCTTTACTTGAGAAGGCACACAAGCCCTTATACGAAGGCTCTCAAACAACTCTACTCTCGGCTATAGTGTTGTTGGTGAACTTAAAGGTTATGAATAGTATATCCAATGTAGCAATGTCACGTATGCTAAGGTATGTCATTTTTGTCATCTTCAATGTTAGCATACAATTACTATTCATTATATTAACAATGCATATTTGTTTTTGTAGGTTGATTAGTGAGTTTTTGTTACCACCATCAAACATTTTGCCTCGTTTGTATCGAGAATCATCTAACATTATGGATTAGATTGGAATGAAGTATCAAATAATACATGCATGTCCCAATGATCACATTCTATATCATAAACAATATGAATTTGCAGCAGAATGCCCTGATTGTCATAGTAGTAGATATTGTAATCACCTAAAAATAGTCATCTAGACTATTAGCCCCCTTCTCAGCATTTTGGCTAAATTAATTTAATAATTTACCTAGACCAAATTGCTAATAATCAATTTATTTGACTATAACCTATAGTTTGACTATGCTATCCTAAGTTCATTATTTGATTAAAAGAACATGTCCCCTTTTAATTAAATAAAAGACCCCATTCTTCTAACCCACTTAAAGTGCACACATAAAGTCATTTTTCTATTTTGCAATTAAAAGAAAAGGCTTTGTGACTTTTGTCTTATATGACAAGTCAACTTATATTCTATTGGTTGACTTGTGTGTGCACATGGATCACTCCTCTTTTTAAATTTCACCGTTGATCATCCACCATCTTCATCTTGATCTCTACCATCCATACATATTTAAAAGGGAGAGAGCTTTCCAAAAATGAAAGAAATTAAAAAAAATCTCTTCATTTGTGCTCTAGAGATCGATTTTGTCAAAATAGGCCAAATTTATCAAATCAAGTTTTTGATCCTTAATACGACCTCAAAATTCAGAACACAAAGAAAGAACCCCTATTAGAATTGAAAACCCTTTCTGGAAATGTAAGTTTTTCTGAAAAAGATGCGATGTGCAACCAGAAATGACTTTTTATGAAAAAAAAAGAAAATATCATAACTTTCGCAAATCACGTCAAAATGCTCGAAAAAATTGGACTAAAACATTTTGAATACATACCCAACCTACAAAATAAATTTCAGAATCAAAATCCAAGTGATTTAAAAGATACGATCAAATCTTTAAACCAACTAGATTTTTGGCCTTCAAACCAATCTACTTATGGGTTGGCTTTAAAATCAAAGTGATAATCCTACAAGAGCACTTAATTAGATCCAATATGCTGCTGTAAAAAAAACCAAAGATAAAAAATGAAAGCAAATGAAGCTAGAAACTTGATTCATGCCCCACGGTGGGCGCCAAAAATGTACACTCAAATTGTGTCACACTCTAAACCCTTCTATCCAAATGATTCCATGAGTTCGAAATGCTTGGATGCTGGCTTAGAGCTCCCTATCCACAGAGTGCAAGAGAGTGTATTTCAAGTTCAAGGGCTCTCAGATGAGCCTTAGAGATACTCTTCTTGCTAGTAAACCATGCAATGGAAGGTTCCAAAGACAAGATGCAAGAATGCAAATGTCCCAAGGAGTTCCTCAAGAATGCAATGCAAATAAAAATTAAGCTAGAATGAGATGCAAAGTGAAGCTATGCTAAAACATGTATGAGAGTGTTACAATACCATTATTAAGCTATGTGAGATTAAGCTACATGTAAAAATGAAAGATAAGCTAAGCTAAAATTCCATGATGAGAGAATGTAGACAAGAAAGAGAAGTTCTCCACAAAGCTCCAAAGAAACTTGTTAGAAAACTTGCAACATAACCATATTCAAAATGAGGATGGATTGAGGGGGAAAGCTCTTTCCCATTTAAAGATGTATGGATGGTAGAGATCAAGATGAAGATGGTGGATGATCAACAGGGGAATTTGAAAAGAGGAGTGATCCATGTGCACACACAAGTCAACCAATAGAATATAAGTTGACTTGTCATATAAGACAAAAGTCACAAAGCCTTTTCTTTTAATTGCAAAATAGAAAAAAGACTTTATGTGTGCACTTTAAGTGAGTTAGAAGAATGGGGTCTTTTATTTAATTAAAAGGGGACATGTTCTTTTAATCAAATAATGAACTTAGGATAGCATAGTCAAACTATAGGTTATAATCAAATAAATTGATTATTAGCAATTTGGTCTAGGTAAATGATTAAATTAATTTAGCCAAAATGCTGAGAAGGGGGCTAATAGTCTAGATGACTATTTTTAGGTGATTACATTTGTCCCTCTTTGACTAATGCGTGATCGATCTGGGAACACATTATGTCAAAGAAAATTGAAGCCAAGTAGGCAGTGGTAGATATAGATGTCTGATTTCGAAGAGTGAAATGCAAAAAAAGATAGCAAGTCCTAAATGTACAACCTGATAGTGGTAGTACTGAACACTAGGAAAAGATGATATCAGAATTCAAGAAGAATGCTAACACTTAGAAAAATAGATAGATCGAGAACAAGTGAGAAGATCAAACAAATGCTCCTAAGAAATAGATAGTTGTAGTAATCAGTGATAGAGTATTTCTGATTTTTTATTCATGGGAGTTAGACTACATGCGGTATAACAAATGCTCCTCTCTAATTTTTAGTTGGGGTCTCTTCTTTTCATTTCTATTTTTAGATCCAAAATCATACCAAAAAAGTCCAATCTTGTTGACTAGGTCAAAATCAAAGAGTAAAAATGAGAACATTTGTGATTAACTTGCACTTTCTTTGCATGCACTTGGTTGGAAGATAAATTGGATTTTTGAGGCAACTAACCACTTTTTATTGCAGTATTTTATGTTATTTCACACTAACTTGTGGTGCTAACAAGTTGTGATTGCAGGTTGCCATCCTTGTGAAAAAAAATTGAAACATTGCATAAAAAGAACGCATGTCAAAGCTTCAAATGCACAAGGGCTACTAACGATTGTTTGTAGGGTTGCCCAGTGCATAAAAACCCAATTTTGCTTGTTCTTTACTTTTACATGTGCGGCATATACTACTTGTTTATTTTTAGGCACATTAAAAGTTACAATTGGGATCTTTTGGTGATAGGAGAGTATGTTCTTCACCCCTGTGGTGAATCAAAAATCTTGACTTACCATTTGGTTTCAAGAGTAAGAGGCAACTGAATCTTCTTGGCGTGTTTGGGAGAAAACGATTGGAATAGGAGAGTATGCTCTTCACCCTTGTGATGAATCAAAAATCTTGACTTCCAAAAGTTGATCCACTCTTTGTGTAGTTTAGAATCCTTTAAAGGGCCTACTCTCGGACAACCTGAGAGGAACAACCCAAGTGGGGACAAGCAAATTACCTGGCTCTTCCAACCCACTATAAACTCAAGGCTATCAAGGACACAAAACCTTGGTAGATGTAGTGTTTTTCTTCGCCTAGTGTGATCGCTTATGAGATTTTGACCATAGGGAGATCACTAGGTAAGAATGCTTAAGGTACTCTTGTGATTGCGAGATCAGTTACTCATTGCAAGGTGAGATGTCCCATAATTGAGAGCAAGAGGAACACTATGAACGAAAGCCCTATTTAAACACCCTCAGTTAGTAACTACCTTTTTTAGCCGCTCAACTTCTTGGTGCAAGGATCGATCCTAGTGGACTACCCGGATCACCCCAAGATTTTACACTCACCATATGTGTTCCCTTAGTTATGCTTATGGAATTTCTATGACAAAGCCAATATCTCTTGTGGGCAACCACTTGGTGTGAGGTGAAGGAGCATCAAACATGGGCCAATTTGTTGAGTAATGAACCATGTCCTTTAGGTAGATATTGCTTGATGTGTTCTCAAATGTGGTATACTAGTGAAAATCTTTTG
This sequence comes from Cupressus sempervirens, assembly GCA_028749045.1. NCBI lineage: Eukaryota > Viridiplantae > Streptophyta > Pinopsida > Cupressales > Cupressaceae > Cupressus > Cupressus sempervirens. Next base: position 519,078,269 of record CM053792.1, read on the forward strand.
AACATACACATGATGATAATTCTAGGGAATTCTTTTGAGATGTCACATATGCTTGTATCATGCAAGGTTGCTTTGTCCCTTGCTTGATTTTTTGAAGAATACTCCATGTGTCACTATCTTGCTTGAAAATAAATTGCTTTTGAACATCCAACTTGCTATGCTATCAAATATTGTCAAACTTTGTCAACCAAGTCAAAGCATCAAGTGCAAACATTTTCTTATGTTGCTTGCTAAGAAGAGTCTCATCAGTTGACTTTTCTTTTATATGTCTCTAGTGCTTGAACATGCTTAAAGTGACTCTTTGGTCTTAGTGCTCATGGTCTTCCTATCTTCATGGTCTATGTTTGCTTGCTAGTTATCTTTTTGCTGAAATGGTTACCTTGATTTCTTGACTACACTCTTGGGTTGGGAGAGTTGTTCACTTGTCACCCTACTTGCTCTATCTATTTGGCTATTTGGGCATCTTGCCTATCTATTGACTTGAGTCATTCATGTCGTAAGTTTCTTGAACATATTGTTTGACAAGTCACTTTAATCTCTCTCTACTATCTAGGCAAGTGAACACTCTACCTCCTATAGTTTCAACATCAAGTTATCCTCTAGGCTCTTTTATGCTTGGCTTTGCATCTAAAACTATGGGATCTAATCCTTGTGCTACCAAACCTCAACCAAATCTAGATGATCATGATATCCTCCATGTCACTAAAGAGTTTCAAGATCTATATGCACGATACAAAGAACTAGAAGAGACAAATGATCTTTCTTACCTTCATCTCTCTAAGCGCATGATAGAAATGAAGTCTAAACTTGAGAAAAGGTTAGAGGAGAAGATTGCATCATTACATGAATCTTCCTTAAAGTCATTACATGCATGTGAGTCACCTTGTTTGAGGTCATCCTCTTCTTCTAGGTCTACATGCTCTACTTCAAGACATCAAATGTCTTCATCTTCTAGATCTAAAGACCTCTTTAGAGAACAAGCAAGTGATACCTCCTTTGAGCCTATGCTAAAATTTCATGATGGACCTATCTTTGACCAAGCTAATGATGAAGACATGGATTCATACCATTCATTTGAGAAACAAAAAAAGGACTCTAGACATACTTCTAATAGAACTTTTTCTCCCTTGGAAGATTCTTATGATGACACTTTGCAAAAACTTCTTGGCAATAAGATCATCATGTTACCAAAGTCTAGCTCATATGGAAACCCATTCTTGGATATCTATTGTGCTTATCATCAACATAATGAGCATAGTACTTCAGATTGCATTGTGCTAAAACATTAAATCCAAGATCTTATTGATAATGGAATTATTGATACCTCTAATGATTCATGTGATGAGGATACTTTTTTGGAGCAAGATTACATTAATGAACCTATGTCTAGTAGTAGCTCTATTACATCTTCCACTTCTTCCAACACTCGTGCATCTCCCAACACTTCAAATCTTTCCAACAGGCCTCCATCAAATAAAGAATCTAATGCTTTCCACATTGACTACATGTATCCGCAAGGGCTATCTCTAAAAGTAATTCAAGCTAACCTTCACTTGGCTGCAAACCTTTTCCATGCTACTAATCCTAAACATCCTCAACCTTCATGCACTACTATACCTAATCCAAGCACTACTCCATTTACTCTTCATTCTCCCTTGTCCTTAGAAGTGGCTCCATGTCAAGAGGACTCTCAAAAAGAAAAAGCTATAAATGTCAAGAAAGATCAAGATCAAGCACCCTTTCATCTCTTTCAAGATTTTTCCCCTCCATATCCTATAACTTGTCCACCTCCTAAGTATGATGAAGATACCACTTCCATTATCTCCCTTGAGCTTACTGAAAATTATGAGAAAAGTTCTCTTCATATGCTATCCAAGGCTAATTGTCAAGATCAAAGCATCCCCTCATGTTCTACTTCTCCATATCCACTTCAAAATTGCGCTCAAGCTTCAAGTGCTTCTATTAAAAATGTTGTTCCTATCAAAGGTACTTATGAGTCTATTGATGGCTTTGACCACATTGCTCACTCTAAAGATGTTGATGTCCCTTTTCACTATCCATTTGCATCTCCTAAGTCTATCCTTGGTCCTTATCCATCAAAGATAAAGCCTTCAAACCTTCCATCTATATTGGGACCTTATGTTCCATCATCTCCTACATTTTCCACTCCTAGCTCTCTCGTCATACCCCAAGATCAACAAAGACGCTCATCCTTGATGAATTATCACCCATCTATCCACCTAAACCAATCATATCAGCCTTATTCATCCACAAATCCCAAGTCCTTTGGAAGTAAGAATAAACATAAGAATCCATTGAAAAAGAAAGATCACTATGTCCCATCTAATCGACATGTGAATGCTAAGAAGGAGAATGCACAAAAGAGACTGCAAAGGTCCACTATTAAAAAAGCTAAATCGAAGAAAATATGGGTTCCTAAACCCATTATTGAAGAAATATGTTTTGAAGTATCTGAAGGAAAATCTAAAGCTATATGGATTCCCAAGTCTCTTTTAAAAGACTTGAATATTGAAAATACTTCAAAGTTGACATTCAAGCTTCCAAAGGCTTCCACTCCATATTCTTTCAAAAATCTTTCTAAAAATATTCCAAAGCCTTCCACTCCACTTTTTTCCAAATCTCTTCTACCACCTCATACATCTAAACCTCAAGCTACTTCATCCATGATTCCTCCATCATTCCAATACCCTTCAAGGTGTGTGTCAATGTTGATCTTGTCCAATATTTCAACTACCCTCATGAAATCCTCTAAAGCTTACACTTACTTTCTATACATGAACTATTATCCTCCATATACTCTTCCTACTACCATTTCTCTTTCATCACCCTATAAACATCTTTGAGCATACCTTTCTATGGTCTTGGCTTATCATGACTTATCTTTTCTATAGGAGCACTATCTACATTCAAACAACTTGAGCTCTTTCTAAAAATTCAAAAGAAATTTTTTAAAAAAAAAAACATGAAAAAAAATGAAAATGTGCCTTGGTGAAAACCACTTCTTGTGGCACCTTGGTAGCAAAAGTAAAGAGAAATAAATTTATCCTATGGTGAAAACTACTTCTTGTGGCACCTTGGATAAGTACCATGATGAAAACCTGGCAAACAAGCATCATGCGTAATTCTTCCATCATCCATCTATCCCCTCTTCTCTCTTTGATCTTGACAATGTTGAGCTATCTTTTCATATTGGCTATCTTATCCATGAGATTTTCTATTGTGCTCTCCCATTCACTCATAGCCTCTATCTTGAGTTTTATTCTTATTGCTCTATCCCATTGCTATACTATCTAGTTGACCCCTTGCTCTAGATCATAATAAATGAAACATGGTTCTCATAGGTCTCTTGACATGTCTACTCTTTTGGACTACACACTTCATGATATCTCACTTGTTGGCTTCATTGCTTATCCTACATGCTATCTTTCTCATTACTTCCATTGCTTATCCAAAATATGCTTCATATGACTATTTCACCTCTTTCCCTAGCTTGGGTACTCTTGAGGAGTCAGTCCTTGAGGATCACTTTCACTTGCTTCATACTCTTTTTCATCCATCTTTTCTTATCCACTGGTCCATTGCTCCATCATATCCTATACCTTGCTAGACATTGGGAGAAAATGATGTGATCTTGCTTGAGAACTAGTGATATCTAAAACCTTCTAAAAAATTCCAAAAAAAATCATATATGATCCTGAAAAAAATCCTAAAAATTACAAAATGTCCTAAAAAAAATGATCATCTTAGTGAAAACCTAGCAATAGGTGCTTTGATGTATCACCAAAAAAATTCAAAAATTCAAAAATACAAAAAAAATTGAAAAAAGTTATGAAAAAATTTGTCAAGTGATGAAAATCTGGAAATAGGTGCTACTTGAGACCCTTGCACCTCTGTCTATTAGTCTCAATCACCTATTTTGCTACACATTTCCTAGCTTGGAATTGTTTCTTGTCCTCATCTTGGGGGCACAATTGCTTAGCCTATTGAGGTATTCTTGTGCATTAGGGTTTCTTGGACAACTCACAAAATAGTGTTTCTCAACACTTCACCCACTTTGACATCAAGTGTTTTTCAACACTTTACAGATAGTTTACCTACAGTCTCTGATGTTGTGATATTTTTCACTATCAGAATCAAGTCTTGAAAAAATGGTCAAGTGACTTGCACACACACACTTTAACACTTAAATGACTGAGCTATGCTGATCTTTATCTACTTTGTGTGCTGTCTATGATGATTTCTTTGCCATGTGTTCCCTCCCTAATAGTCTTTTGAGGATGTCATTGACTAGAAGACTGGGGGTATAGGACATATTTTCTTGATTTCTGCTTGTGGATATACTTTTGTTTGTCTATAGTGTTGTAAGTATTTATGCTGGTCCTATTCAACACGTTGACTTAAAAATGTATCATCCTTGACTATTTTGCAAGACCACACTCAGGGTTTATCCTGGTGCTTATGCCTTGATACAGGTGTAATCTTGCTAAATTAAACTTAGGAAATCTAATCATGTAGTTATCTTGACTTACATGTCTATGATGCTTAGATTGGATTTTCACATACCTCTCTGATATCGATCATATTCATATCCTCATAGTTATACTAGTGATGGTTGTATGATCTCATGATGTCCCTAATAAATGCTCAATGATGAAATTAAGAGTCTAAATGTTATGCACTTCTTGCTGGTAAACCACTTTTCACATTAGCTTGCATTTTAGGTTCATTTTCTAGCTTAGTCTTGCATTCTTGCATATGGAGAGAGCTCTCTCTTCATCTTTTCATAGACATATCAGCTAACTCCTTTCATATATTTCTTTACTTTCTTCTTGTTCATGTCCTTTACCTTCTTAATCTTTCACTTCATCTCTTTTCTATCTTATCATCACATTATATAAAGTTTTGACCTCTTAAATAATTTTAACGTCCTAGATTCATTTTTGAGATTGAAATCCAAATTCGAGTTCATCTTGATGGTCAAAATTGTCTTTTGAAATTCTACTTTCTTCTAAGCAGTTAGTTGACCTTTTGAGGTCTAATCTCTGAATTATCACTGGGGCATCTTCATTTCTTCATGTCTTCATCATTTCTATGCTTCATATCTACTTCTAATCACCTTTTCACATCTAAATCATCTTTCTACTAGATTTGACCTAATTTTTATGCTATATCCTTCAAGGTCAACTCTAGTCGAATTGGGGCATTTTATCAAATTTTTTTATAGTCATTCTTGGGTTCTAATCATCTATCTGTCATCTTGGACATTGCTATATTCTAAGTTTTCTCATGTCTAGCCAGTTTTGCATCCCCTTACCTCATTTCAATTTTGATCCCGAGGGGGAAGAAATACTCTATCACTGATTGCTACAACTATCTATTTCTTAGGAGCATTTTTTTGATCTTCTCACTTGTTCTCGATCTATCTACTTTTCTAAGTGTTAGAATTCTTCTTGAATTCTGGCATCATCTTTTCCTAGTGTTCAGTACTACCACTATCAGGCTGTACATTTAGGACTTGCTATCTTTTTCTACATTTCACTCTTCGGAATCAGACATCTATATCTACCACTGCCTACTTGGCTTCAATTTTCTTTGACATAATGTGTTCCCAAATCGATCATGCATTAGTCAAAGAGGGGAAAATATAATCACCTAAAAATAGTCATCTAGACTATTAGCCCCCTTCTCAGCATTTTGGCTAAATTAATTTAATAATTTACCTAGACCAAATTGCTAATAATCAATTTATTTGACTATAACCTATAGTTTGACTATGCTATCCTAAGTTCATTATTTGATTAAAAGAACATGTCCCCTTTTAATTAAATAAAAGACCCATTCTTCTAACCCACTTAAAGTGCACACATAAAGTCCTTTTTCTATTTTGCAATTAAAAGAAAAGGCTTTGTGACTTTTGTCTTATATGACAAGTCAACTTATATTCTATTGGTTGACTTGTGTATGCACATGGATCACTCCTCTTTTCAAATTCCACCATTGATCATCCACCATCTTCATCTTGATCTCTACCATCCATACATCTTTAAAAGAGAGAGAGCTTTCTGCCTCAATCCATCCTCATTTTGAATATGGTTATGCTGCAGTTTTTCTAATAGGTTTCTTTGGAGCTTTGTGGAGAACTTCTCTTTCTTGTCTACATTCTCTCATCATGGCATTCTAGCTTAGCTTAGCTTTCATTTTTACATGTAGCTTAATCTCACATAGCTTAATAATGGTATTGTAACACTCTCATACATGTTTTAGCATAGCTCCACTTTGCATCTCATTCTAGCTTAATCTTTATCTGCATTGCATTCTTGAGGAACTCCTTGGGACATTTGCATTCTTGCATCTTGTCTTTTGAACCTCCCATTGCATGGTTTACTAGCAAGAAGAGTATCTCTAAGGCTCATCTAAGAGCCCTTGAACTTGAAATACAATCTCTTGTACTCCGTGGATAGGGAGCTCTAAGCCGACATCCAAGCATTTCAAACTCATGGAATCATTTGGATAGAAGGGTTTAGAGTGTGACACAATTCGAGTGTACAGATATCAGAAAGATCAAATAACAAAAAAAGTGCCTCACAAGGTTCTTCAGTACATTCCCATTATTCCACATCTTCAACAGTTATTGCAGGACACATCCGTGGCTACAAAAGTGAGACTAGAAAAGTTTGGCCAACACAAACTTGGCTCTAGTGGCTATATGAATCTCTAGTCTTGATTTGTAAGTAGGAGCAATGGTATGAAATAATTTTTTTTAATATAATGTTGCAAACAATTTTGTTTAGTGAAACCATACATACAAAACTGATGATATTAAGCAAAAAATGTAGGGCATAGAATTCAATGTGGAGGTCATAGATGAAGATAGAAAGCTTGCCTTGAAGGAAGGGTATAAAGTCGTGGCTGCACGCCTACGCGAAGAATCTGTAAGCCTTGCCCAAGAATCCAGTTCACCAAATGATATCTCACAGGTAAATTGGTTAGATGAAAAGTAAATGAAATTGAATAGTTGATCCTTTTCTTTTTTGGTATTAGTTTTGAACGTAAATTGACTGCATAACAATGTGCATAATATTTTATTGCAGCCTTCATATCCTCCCACAGAACCTGCTTGTGACAAAGGCCATAATGTGCATTATAGTGGTGGAGGTATTAATTTGCTATTGGAAATTAATTATGCTATCAGAAATATGAAATGTTCTCCTTCCATTTATTGTCCAAGCATGGTCTTATCCAAACATATATTCCATGCTCATTGTGTAGATCTTTTAGAAAATGTATTGTTTAAAGACTACAACCTCTTCAAACTTTTCTCCAAGTGAGGGTTCCATGCTAATAAAAATATAATAAAAGACCACTTATTAGCATCCGCAAGAATATGCATCTCAAATGACATGAGAGACTTGACTTCCCAGTCTTTAAGATGTGTGTATCTTTATACTTTATAGTCGTTGAGAGTCTTTTTGAATATACACCATCTAAGTTCAAATATTGGTCATAGTTGAAAGAGGATAACAGACTGTAATCACAATGAAGCAAATGGTAACGAAAATATAACATGATTTTAGGAAAACTGTTATCTCTCCTTACTGTCTACTATTTTTCTAGTTTGGGCTAAGTAAAGTGTTTGCATTTCTTGTATTATGTATTTAGGGTATTCTTGAACAATGACGACTAGGTTTATAGATTGGCAAGGCAATTCATTATATGATTTGGAACATTCACATAGTTTTTTTCTTATTTCTCTAACATCACTAATTTAAAGATTATCTCTAGTTGCTGAAACATATTCATTATTTTAAAATAGGGATCTTTAAGCTTTTGATTAGTAGTTGATTATGATTTCCAACTCTGTACTTTGATAAATCATTTGTTCTAACAAATCTCATAGAGTAAATATTGTGATATTTCTATCATGATTTAACTGTGTAGTATTTGAGTCAAATTTATTGACTCATATTTCATGTGTAGTGCTCAAAATGAATCCATCTCTCATGATAATATTTTTTTGAATATTTCAGAGCATGTTGAACATCATGTCGAAGGAGTGGAACATGTTCCAAGTGTTCAACATGTTAACATGGTAGCAGATCAAAATGTTAATGTACATGATGTGGCATTTTTAGGTAAGAAAAATGCATGTTATGTTGTACTAGTACTTAATTATAGACTGGTAATGGTTAAAAAAAGAAAAAGAGTATGCCAATTTATCCCATTCACTTGTTCTTGCAACAAAGCCCCCTTTAGTGTAGCAGCCTCCTGCTCCTTCAAAGAGAAGGAGCCATCATAATTTGACATTACACGTACCAGAAGAGGAGGAGAATGATGCAGATGTGGATGCTCCTACGAGTGCTTTTCTTAAGAGAGCTCATAAAAACAAAAGGAAGAAATGATGTTTTAAAAATCTTCTTTGATAAACCTTGTTGGATAATGAAAGAACTTTGTTTTAAGTAATTATGTATGACTGATGCGTATTAATACTAATTTTTATCTTATGTTAATGAATATTGTTATGTCTTAATGAAGTCTTGATTAGTATTGTGTATTAATGAATTTTATATCATATTAATGAATGTTATGTGATTGTATTGATTGAATGTTATAGTTCATAAATGGATAAATGAATCAATGAAGTATGTAATTAGATGATAATGGGTACTTTAGATTGATGTTAGGGGGAGGGGGGTGAGGCTAGATGAGCTTCCACCTTCACGTGGTTGGCCTTGTTAAGTAGAGAATATTATAGTATTCTTGAAACCAAGTGAAGCTCAAACTAACATAAAATGGACACTTCGCATGTGGTAGGTCTAAAATGATCCACGACTACTACTGCCCATAACATGAATTTGTGAAATACATTTTGATATCACCAATTTCAACACTCTATTTGAAGCATAGGAGTGGCCTATAGTCTTAGCATGAATTTTGAGTAATTCCTCTGTCCAGATTGCCTTGGAAGTGGCTGGAAGAAGCCTGCATGAGTTTGAGACTATGAACTCTCCCCGCCTTGGCCAAGAAGAACTTGCCAACTCTCTACTATTATGGAAAACTACAGAGTGGTGTGGCTGGTCTTCAACCAAGCAATAAGTTCACAATTAAAGGAATGAGCCTTCCTTCAGCAAGGATTTCCAAGAAACGATCTCAAGTGTACCAATTTGATCAATGCTCCAATCCTTATGGAGAATCTTGTCCCAATCAATCTCTAAATGAAACAGGGACACAAAGTGACTAGTCAAATGGTGAATAACACCTAAATGTCTGAAACTTTCATCCTTATATATTCCAAGGTCACTCCAGTGAATCCCAACCAGTTCCATTACTTCTTGTTGAGAAATCCCAACATTGACACCCATTTGAGATTGATCCCCAAGACCAATGCATCACATGAAGAAATTACATTCCCAAGCACAATGCACTCTTAGTCTATGATGCAAAGGTGGTTTGTGGTATCCATCTTCTTCATATGAGATAGAAAATCCATTCATTTAGCAACAAATCTTTACTCCAATGTCCCCTCAAGGACTTACCTTCCAGGCTACCCCAAGTGCACTTAGAGTTTCCCAAACACCATAACTTCTTCCAAGGCTTCAACCTTCATTCTTCCTTTGTGAATCATCTCCTCATGGCCTTTCCACCATGTTCCATCCATCCATTCATTTTTGATAACTAATCTCTTACCCAACATTCATATCTAGCCTTGAAGCTAGTAGCCCTCACCAGTCACTAATTTGGATTTCTCTCTAATAGTTCCCAAACAACTAGGGAAACTAAAACCTAATTAAGATACCCTTTTGGGATCTATACATCCTCCCTAAGTTTTAATATCAACTCTTTTGGATCATACCCAAGATCCGATACCCCTAGCCTATCCACACTAGGCCTAATTCTCCAATTTGACACAGCAACCCACAACTCCACTCAACCCTACGATTCAAAAGGGTGAAATAGTCTTTCTAGGGGTTGAGAAATAATAGATTTTCAAGATTTTAAGGTTCTACCCTTTACACAACACATTTACCACCAAACCCTTGGTTTTGGGGTCACTAATCTAGGGCCTGTTCAACAGGACCTCTAACCATATCACCAGAACAAAATAATTGTATAAACACTTCATAACTGATCCCCCCATATGCATTTGATCACCAAACATCTTCAATCCTGAAGTAAATAACTTTTAATATGACTAGTGTTTATCTAGGGCCTATTCTCAATCAGCAACCAACTATTATTGTAGTTCTTCAAGAATATTCCTTCAATTGGAATTGCATTAGTTGCAATGGCTGAAGAATTAGGACTTGAAATGGCCATTCATTGTTTGGAGCATCTCCTATAGTATGGAGAGTAGAATATTAGAAGAGCAGTCCCATTGGCTCTAGGCCTATTGTCAATATCAAATCCAAAAGTAATGTTCATTGTTTTGTCCTTCTGTTTGCTTAAATACTCAATTCTTGGCCCCTTAATTTGCTTGATTATTTATGTGATAGAAGTTTATTGCTGAAATCGGACATGTAAACATCTATATTAGGTCAATGTGATGGATACTTTGAGTAGGCTTAGTCATGATACCGATTCAAAAGTTGCTATGGTGAGTGGTATTCGTTATAATATTTCTTTGTAGTCTTTCCAATTTCTACCAGATAGGTTTTTCTTATGAATTTGCTTAAAATTTGATAATCTAAATAACAATGTGTATTTATAGGCTGCAAGACTGGCTCTAGGATTGATTGGTGCTAGAACAAATAATGATCAATGAGCTAGCATGCTACGAAATCTATCGAGCTATTATTGCAAAGATCCCAGCCTTCTATTCTGTGTATGCTATATTGCCAATTATTAATGTTGATGCTGCAATTTTATTTTCTAAGTTTAACAATGTCTAACAAATCTTAATTCAGGAAATCTAACATAAATAGATATATTGTAGGTCTGCATTGCTCAAGGTTTGGTTCATTTAGGAAAAGGGTTGTTAACACTGAGTCCATATCATTCAGAACACTTTTTGTTGTCATAGTAAGTACCTACATATTGCATTCCTGAAGCAAGATTTTAAAATTGCAAACTTCTAAACCCATCTACTTGCATTCAATTTGCTTCACTCTTTGCACTTGTTTTATATTGATTTGGATATGTTGGGACTTTAGCAGCTTGTTATCTATATAATTGGCCTACTAGGTTCTTTCCACTCTTTTTCTATTTATTCATTTCATGTCTTGCTAATCTAAAACCTAAATTGTTTTGCAGCTCTGCAGTAGCTAGTATTATAAATTTGCTTCATGCATGTTTGGACACGAAGTCAATTATCTTGGGAAAATATCATTATGTTCTTTATTTCCTTGTATTGTCCATGTAGGTTTGTATCATGTATTGGATGCATGTTTTTTATAATTTTAACTTGACATATAAACAAATTCTTAAAATAGAATTGTCTTATATTTGCATTGACACAATATTGGCAATGAAATCATTGATTAACCTGCATTGATTAACGTATGAAATTCTCTAATTTAGATGAAGTTTTTGCAATGAAATCATAAGCATATTGGCTATATTCTTTACATCGATGCTGAAGCATTGTGGTCTATGTGATATGACCTAGTGAAATCCATGAATACCACTAACAATAATAGATGGCTTGCATTCTCCCTCTCACCCCATTTAGGGGGTAGGGATCCTCTTTCAAGTATAACTCATCAAAGCTATGGACAAGGTGGAGGGGGGCCATTCTATACTACTATGCCCTTGAGGTCTAATGGTTCTCTCTCTATCATGGAGGTTCTCAGCAGGTCCCAAACTGAAGGTAAAGAAATGGTAGCCAACAAGTCCATAACCAAAACCTATGGGTTATCTTCATGAATATCTAAGGCTCTTGAAAAAGCTAGTAGGAATGAATAGTTCTTTTAAACATGAACTTGGATTAGTTTTAGGTTATAGAGTGATGATTTGGAGTTGGTTTTGTAAATATTATGTATTGCCAAAACCATATTTTTTTCCTTTCTTTTGGTTTTGTAGATTGGAATGATTTGAAGCCCCTTAGACTGCAACCAACAAGCCTTCAGTCGACAAACATGGTGGACATGAGGCTTTCAAGAGTATAGGCTACATAATATGATGTAGAGGCAGTGCTTTGGAAGCACCAAACAAGTCTAACCACCTTGGAGGTATCAAGCAAAATCAAGTTGCTACTCCAAATTTCCTTAACACCATAGGGTTATTCAGTGTTTGGCTCACATCAAAAGGGACTATATTGCTGTTTACCACTGTCCAACAGGTTTCACAACCCAATACTCCACATTAGGTTGAACCCCAACTTCTTCTCCTTTTCACCAAGCAAGACTCCCTCCACACTCAACTTAAAACAAAGTGTTTTCAACCCCCTCAAACCTTCTAACAACAATAGGGGCCTAGAAAACATCTATACCAAACAGTGATCAGATTTATGAGTAGCTTGACTATTATCAGCACCCAAATAAGAATGCAACATTTAGGCTTGTTTCACAAAGTAGCAAAAGTGGGATTTTTAGACTTCACGACTTCCAAACACTAGAGATGGTTTAAGATACATTCATAATGATCCAAACAAGGAATACCACTGATTAGAATCTCTGCAGCCAGCAAATAATGAACATTGATACCACAGTCCTAGTAGGCAATTAGGTCTCTCAACACTGTTTTTCACCAACCACTTAATTTTGTTACAAAGGACTTGGAAATCTAAGACCAGTTTCAAATACCCTTTTCAAAGTGCTAAAAGACTCCAAAGTTTTGAACCCTGACTCCACTCTAGCATGCATTAACCCAACCATGCACTCAAGTCTAATTAGCAAGTTTAGGCTTGGTCTACAAGGAAAATGGCCATGATATGGGTTCATGGATCAAACTCCCAACTTTAGAGTGTGCTTCTAGTCTAAATAAAGGTTCTTTGTCTTCACACCAAGTCCCAACTTCCCTCTTTCACACTGATTCATCAAATTGCATCAAATAAGGTCTAATACATGGGCATCTTAGACCTAGGGCTTGCTCCCATAAATCCTTGCTGCAACCTCCCACCTCCAAACCTTCAAAATATGGAAGTTCATTGCCCTAGCTTGCCCCATAAAAATTTGGAAGGATTTCCAATGGTGGGAGTTCAAACTAGGGCCATTTCTTTGGCCAAACCCTTGTTTTGAGGGTTTCACAGGTAGCAAAGAAGAAAAATGTGTAACTTTCAAATGGAGATTGATCTTCCCTCCAAACCAATGCAAAAATTCTCTAAAATACAACCTCCAACTGAACAATGCAAAACAACAACCTTACAACCATTAAAAATTCGTACAGTACGAAAAAAAAGAGTGAAAATGCTGTAACAGCAGGTTCTCTATTAGATTTTGGAAGCAAAATACATTTGAAAACTTCTCTTGCCCTCTCATTTGAGTGTATAGGGCCTATAAAGGCATTTTCCAATTTTTTTAACCAATCAATGATGATTTTATGGTTATTTACAAAAAGTTGCTAATTTGTTGCAAAAATTGCTAATGCAATTTTGCAATTTTTATGCATTTTTGGAATTCCAACTAACCTCCAACCTAAATGGGTTCTAACCATTCTGAGTGATCATTCTAAGACTCAAAAATACTAAACCAACCTCGAAAAAAAAATCTAAATCAAATTCCACCTTTGGACCAATCGATGCCCAAGTTCATATTGTCACCTTGGACTATTTTTGGTATTTCCTTTTACAAGACAGATTTCTTACATGCAAAATTAGATAAAGGAGAATAAGTATTATTCTGAGCTTTCTCAGAGATTAAAATGATGGTTTGTATGCATACACCTTTATAATTGATAGACCACCACTTAGAAGTCAGCAACAACCCTATATGTGATTAATGTCTAAGAATGCCCTATAGACTGTAGAGAAGGCAAGGCTGGTAGACCTGGAGCTCAACTCCAAGTTTACTGGCCAGGGCAATGCCCTTGCATGCTTATGGTATTAGTTGTTTCCTTTTATAGGTGGCAGAAGAGTAGTATATTTCTACTAATACATGTGTGACCTTACCTCGAATTGCCTCCACATCCCTCTTAGATCTGACACATCCCCAAAGGATATATGATTGTGATAGTTAGGGGCAACTGGCACCACACAACAATATTTATTGAGCACCTATAAAACTTCATGTCCCCACTTGGAGCAACTACCTTATATCCTCAGATGAGCCTACCAAGTCACCTTAATCATTCATGTGTGTTTCCTTTAATTTCCAAATAGTATTCGTGTAGAGCGAGTGGTTTATGGCTTTTTCTCCTCCAAGTTTTGGTAACAAGATGTGTTTTTGGTGTAGGCATAATTTTGGGCCATTTTCAGGAGACATCAAGGGATAGCTATCAGAAGATAGGGAAAATAGGGAGACAACATTGGTGCAGTGGGAGACAACATGTGTGAGTAATCCATAAAGCAGTATTAATCAAATGTTTTAATTGATTGCAGGTCAAGATGCCAAAGGACTCCATTGACTTGATTGTATTTCAAGAAAAATACCAACATTCAAAGATGCCAAAGAAAATGTTGAAGCTTCCTTGGACTTTGTTGTTGTCTGGCAAAAGATATTAGTGATCTCAGAGGTGTCTAGTGCCTTTTCTTAATGCCCACTTATAGGTAGGTAGTTATTTGTTATCTCTGCACACTAAAAGTTGTTTGAGTTTTCAATGAGAGTTTATCTATGGGGAATGTGGCCTGATTCGAGCTTGTACTTTCAAAAGAACTTCCAATATTTTATGGGTCACATTCTTAGACCAGGCTTCATTCCCCTTACACTTCACTCTTATTTCTACAAATGTTTGTTTTGACTACAATAGAAACGAAGAATTTTAGCTTCTATCAGGTTATTGATAGTTTATAGAATAATAAATCTTGAAATCCTAATTTGTTAATGACTATTTGGAAACTTTGATGATGTATTCATATATTTGTAAGAAATGTATCTTTTATTAGAGAGATGAAGAGATTTCTGCAATCTATAATATTAAATATATAATATTTTTGTATACAATTGCTTAGCATTTATTCACTTTCTACTATAATGAATCATGAAATGTAATCTAAATAATGTTAGAAAGTTGATTCATATTTTTATTGTTGATCTTGATTTATCACTTGATATTGATATTGGGAATTTAAATAAGCCCATCTTCTACAGTCAAACATTGTTGTAATATGGCAATATGTACCTAATGAAAAAAAAGTCACGCCTATATTTTATCCCAGAGACATTTAACAAGTGCTATTTGTGAACCCTATGAATGAGATATTTCTTCTCTACTTCAAATGCCAGTATGTTTTACACACTAAATTATTTTCAGGATTATGTGTAAGTGTATGTTTGGTATCTAATGGTATTTTGAAAAATGTATTTCCTTGAGCTTATTGTCTACTTTATAGAGACTGAAAGGATTTAATACTATATAAATTATTTTGGTATCTGATGGTATTTTTCTTGACCTTATGTATGCACAAAGTTATTTTTATACAAGTTTGTTTTATCATACAATTGTTTAATGAATGATTGTATTTACATTTTATTACAGTTTCTTTCTTTAAAAGCATGTTTATTTTGGGGGGCACATTAATTTTAAAAATATTTTCTTGATTGTTGTTCTGATATGGAATTGGAAGGGATCTTGATATACAGAACTACCATACCATGAATTCCAAACTCGTCTTGAGTTCAGTTTGAGTAAAATATGTAAGTCCAATTTTTGTTTATTTAGTTTTGTATCTGATTCAATCTGAATGCTATTTTTAATTATTTAATTCTATTTCTCTAATATATTTGCCCAAATGCCTATATTGTGAGCACCTAGTGTATTCAATATCCTATTCGCATAGTTGTCTACACAGATTATATAGCTTAACAAATAATAACTTAAGTATTCAGGAATTCATGCATTCATCTGCTGCTATTCAATGTTTGTGTGCTTTAGGAAAAAGAATTTGGATTGGATACGCTGATGGGAGGGTGCATGTCATGGAAAAAGATGCATGTCATGGAACGAGGAGCTTCTTGGTCAGGGTCTTGCATTGAATGATGAATTGGATCGTGTACTAGGGAAACACGACTCCATTACTACAGGGTCTCCTGTTACATGAAAAAGAACATCAACTCATGTGACTCCTCTTGTCAGTATCAATTCATGAAGCTTTTTAGATGTTTGATTTGTGTTGTGGGAATCAGGTAGATTGGCAACTAATGCATTTCATTTTGGATCTATCAAGCTGAATGGCCAAAAGCAAAACCTGTCCTTTGGAACTGCTGTATGATTTAATCAAAGAAGTTTTTTTTGGGTGAATTGTTGATGTTTGATGTTATATTCTTACATGGGTGTTTTTTTCCTCTCCTCTTTTTTCTTGTAGGCATATGTAACTTGAGAGAATACTCTAATTGGGACCTTGACGGTGAGAGAAAGCATAGCATACTTTGGTCATGTAAGGCTCCTTGATAAAATGCCCTGGTCAAAGAAATCAGCATTAGTAGAGTCTACACTTGTGGAAATGGGTCTTTAGGAATGTGCCAACACTCCCATAGGAATTTGGCACCTGAGGGGAATCAGTGGTGGAGAAAAGAGAAGAGTGAGCATTGCCTTAGAAATTCTAATGAGGCCAAGGTTGTTATTTCTGGATAAACCAACAACTGGCTTAGACAGGTATGAATCTTTCTAAATTGGTGCCAGATACTTAATCCATCTTCAAGGTTTTTGTTTGTTAGAAGTTTTGTGGATGTTCCTCAGATGATACCATTGGTTCAAATTCATCTAACAAGGAACCTTTCAACGCAACAACAGTTGGTTGAATTGGTTATATTGTGAAGTCTTAAATATGTAAGAGGGAGCCGCTATTATAGATGTATAAGAGGGAGTCGGGTGTACTTGAAGAGAATGTTTAGAGACTTTTTTGTGCAAGAAAGTAATAATAATTTATACTGTAGTCAACTTCAGTTTTATCTTTCCATTGAAGCTTTTAGTCCAAGGCCAAACTAACAGCATATAACAACTAGATGCTTAATTGAGAGTATATAATTTAAGCAAAACATTTTCAGATTTTTTTCAACAGTTACACACTTTTTTTAGCTTGATAAACCTTAGATGTGAGGATGAAGATGGTCATGTTTGGTCTTGCAAGCTGTAATGGACTATTCCTAAGGTTTTCCAAGCTCCTAAATAGCTATCTTTTAGTGATTTTTCATTCTCAGCACCTGAATCTACTTTGAAAATCTTGGGTGCAGCCTTCATTAAGGTGGATTCTGACAACTAAATGCTATTCACAAGTGTTCAGTCCTGCATATGATCAACACCAATAGCATATGATAAAGGTGATGCTTTTAATATGGATGATATAGTAATCAAAGGTGATTGAATCATAGTTAACTTGTGTTTAAAAAATTGGCAATATTCAAATTGGAAAATCATGAGCATCGTGGAGGAACATTATGTTTAGGCATCTTGTCAAACAGTTCACATGACTTATCTATGCTTCCATTTTGCAAGCATGACTCCCAAGACAAATGCTACTACTTCATCTACACTGTCTAAAAAAATCCTTTATGCTTTGATGGATGCCTATAGCTTATCCTAAAGCTCTCATTCAACAATTATGAGATGATCAATCAAGAGGAAATAGTTGAGAGCTTAAAGTGACACAATTTTTAGAAGATCATATGAAATAAAATGGGCGTGCGAGTAGAAAGAAACTAGAAAGACATTGTGTACAGATGAAGGCATGAAATGGATGGTTTTCGAGAACTCAACACAAACACTTAGCATTCAGTACATATCATTCGAGATCAAATGGGTGTGTGGGATTATACACACAATAAATAATAAAGGAGGGAATTGAACCCTCCCTGACACTCGTACTTGTTGAGGTCCACTTTAGTAATGGCCCTTCCTGTGAAATTGCTGTCTAAAATTTTTCTAATGAGATAATGTGTTATGAGCTCTTCATCTGTGGGATGGAATGTGAATCTATGAGGCAGTTGTGCATTACCCATATCATGACTATATATAACTAAAGTTAAAAGCCTCTATTATTGAATTCTCTTCCCTATCACCCATATTCATTTCCTTTGCTATTCATGCTTCACATAGGAGTCTTTTTATATGATGATTTATTGTCAATCATGTCCATTCACTATGAAACAATTCTTATTTTACAAATTTGAGATGCTGGAACTTTTGTGGATGTGCAGGCCATCGGAACATACTGTAGGGAGCATGATGAACATAATCTCAACTATTAGACATAGGCAAGTGATACAAATTGTAGAATCTTAATATATGGTTGTTCAAATTTTGTATCTCCTAAATGATTTCCTTTTAGTGTATAACTTGTTGTGCATAGTTGCCAAGTTTGGTTATTGTATCGAGCATATTAATAAAGAAGCATATTAGTTACTGTCAATGATTACGACAGTTTGATTAGTTATTGTTGATATTTTTCAGGCATTCTATAAAATAGTTCACATGCCTTCCGTATGATATGACATTTTGCATGCATCCTCCACTCTCTCATCCAGCTGATGATGGATTACGGAGAGTGATCTGAAATGATGAAGCTAAAAAATACACAATCAAATCCAAAATGAACTTGCATTACAAATGGATTGTGGAAATCTGATATTGTTGATTTTGCATGCATGTCTACCTGGACAATCACAACTTCAACATAATCAACAAGAATATCCAGGTAGACATGCATGCAAAATCAACAATATCAGATTTCCACAATCCATTTGTAATGCAAGTTCATTTTGGATTTGATTGTGTGTTTTTTAGTGTCATCGTTTCAGATCACTCTCCATAATCCATCATCAGTCAGATGAGAGACTGCAGGATGCATGCAAAATGTCATATCATATGCAAAGCATGTGAATTGTTTTATAGAATACCTGAAAAAAATTTACACCCAGGCATTGGTAGAAATTTCTACCTTCATTGGTCAAAATTTTGACCTTCATTGGTCGAAAGTTCTACCTTTTTTGGTCAACATTTCCTCCCTTCAATGGTCAAACTTTTCGACCATCATTGGTCAAAATTTCTACCTTTCTTGGTCAACATTTTCTACCTTCATTGGTCAAAATTTCTACCTTTCTTGGTCAACATTTCCTACCTTCATTTGTCAAACTTTTCAACCTTTATTGGTCAAAATTTATACCTTTACTGGTCAAAATTTTGACCAATTCTTGGCAAAACTTGCACTATGGATATTGAAGTTTTTCGACCAAAGTATTGGTTGGAATTTTGACCAACCAGAAGGTTGGTCAAACTTTTGACTAGAAAAATTTTGACCAATGAGTTGGTCAAAGTTGGTCGAAGTTTGGTTGAAAAGTGGGTCAAAATTTTGACTAATAATGATTGAAAAATGGCCTAAGATGTAGTAGTGTGTTCTATGCAAACCTCTCAACTCATTGAGATTTTCATTTATCAAATCCTCGAGGGTTTTGAGGGGGTAGAGGATCATTTGGCGGACTATTTTGTGGGGGTACTAGATCATTTGGTGGGGGGTTACGAGGAATATTATTCCCTGCCTTAGTGTCATCATTCTGATCAGCCATTCCTATTGAATTGCAAAACGTAATATATATTAAAAAAAAACCTTAATTTTAACCTTTTTTTTTCAAAAAAACCCTAGATTCAATTAAAACAAACAAAATCATGCTAAAATCTATCGAATTTAGATTAAAAATTAGTTTAAAAAACAAAAAAAATACCTTATCATCTGATATCCGATCTTATATCTGATATTCGGTCGCACACTAATATTGGCCCCCAAAATGTGAGAAATAAGGGCCTACGGGTCTGGTATTTTTTTTTAATGTAATGTTACAGGTACCGGATATCCAATATAATATCAGATATCCAATATTATATTTTATTGCCCACATATCTTATATTTTATATATAAGACATATAACATATAACATATAGCTTTGAAATATTATATTACATTACTATATATTATAATATTAAATATTATATTATATTATTATAATATAATACATTATAATATAATATTATACGATTATAATATAATAATAATATAATATTATATATTTAATAACAATATTATATTATAATGTATTATACTGTTATAATATAATGTTTTTATATTATTATAATATAATAATAATAATGTTATATAATTATCAGATATCCAATATTAGATTGGATATCCGATAAGGCTCAGCCTTTCCTTCCAGGCTTGGTACCTGGATAGGTGGAAAAAAGTCAGAGCAGATTTTGAAGTGCTTTTAGACGTGTTCAAACTCCATTTTTTTACATCGCCACTTTTTGGCACACCACGATCCTGCACATACCCTTAACAGTCATGAATGACCAAGCACTGAATAGTATAGTTCCTTATTGTACATGGATTTGATATGGTGTCTTGACCATAGACTCCTTTCTCTCTCCTCTTTACATATACATGAATAAAAGATACAGAGAAAGTAAGGGGATACTCAATGGAAGATTTTTTAATTGGGAGAATGGAAGGAAAACTATTAGTCATTAAATTTTGATTTATCGTGTTATAACTTATTCCCTCATGTATTTTTATTACTTATTCACTCATTTAAGATTCATGAGTGAATATATATATATATATATATATATATATATATATATATATATATATATATATATATATATATATATATATATATATATATATATATATATATATATATATATATATATATATATATATATATATAGTCTCTTGTTGTGCATTTGTGGTATGTGTCTCTGTAGTGATATTTTTTAGTGGAGAACAAATAAAGGGAAAAGGAAAAAAAAGGGTCTTATATACACAATTTAGTATAAGTTTCTTTCATGCAACTTCATTAGTGGCCAAGAGGAACAACAAGAGGTTAGGTAAGTTAGTAGTAGTGGTAAATAGTAATAACTATACCATACTATATTGTGTAGAGGCAAACTATACTATGATCATAGATAATAACTAGGCCTAGGCCTATTCATTCCCATCATATGATCATGAGCTAGGTAATCCAAATAATCTTTTATCGATCTTAGCTACAACCCCACAAAGTCCTTTCTATTCCCTTGTGACTTAATTTTACATTCACTTACTTTCTATAATTACTAACAACACACACATTCATGTGCTCTCTCTCTCTCTCTCTCTCTCTTTCAAGATACATCATAGGAGAAGCTTTTAATAACCCTTCTCCCTCCCACAAAAAGTCCTCCCCTCCCCCTCCTTTAATAATAATTTTATATGCACACACTCTTCAAATAACAAAAAATCCTTTCTATGGTGATTATTTTCTTACACATGTACAAACTAGGCTAAGGAAATCCATTTCAGACTAGAAATAGGATTCATCTGTATTCATATTCTATTTGTGCCTCTCCACACATTAAATCATGAGAAAGATTTTAGATAACTATTTCACAGGAATGACCATTTCTGAAATTCCATATTCATTGCATCATAAGCTATTTGAAGAACATCTTAGTATTATTAGATCTTAGCATTTTATTGAGAAGATGTAATGCCTATGTGGGAAAACTCTTATCATCAAGGTTAAATTGTGACCTTGTGTATATCTTATTAACAAACTATGGGTTTAGTATCTTTATCATTGATAGAACTATAAAAAACCTAAGGTTGAACTAACAATGCACCCTGTCAATATCATTATTTTTTTCCTTTGCATCAATTGTCATCCTATTTTTGAAATCATTGTACTTACTTCAATATCAATATCCTCTTTAAATTATTGTAGAAATTATGGCTCATTTACCAATGTGATCTCTCTAAGTATACTTCTAAGTTTTTTTTATTTATGTTTATGCAAAAAAACCCTAAATTCTAATATTTTCACAAAAATATAATCTGAAATAAAATCTTTGCAAATAAATTTCCTTGCATCATCACTTATATCATCTAATGATTGACCTATTATTATCATTATTCTAAGTGATATATAGTATAACCCAACTTTTAGTTAAGGAATTTTATTAGTTTGAACATTGAATCTTTAAGTACTTCTTGATCTTTGAATTCATCTTTAAATATTTAAATCTCTAAATGTTCTTGAGGTTGTTGATGGTATGGTTGAGTTCTTCAAGTTCAATTCAATGATATTGATGAATTTAGAGATTAAAGTTAAATAATTTTATTTTATTTTCGTATTACTTCATGATTCTCAAGTAAAATATTTTACAATGTTGTCCCGTTGTTTGATATTTTTCATTGATAGGTGTTCTTGCTTTGTTGATTAATGTTCATGATTTTGTGATTCTTTGTGTTCTTAGTTTACATGGCAATGTTTCATTTTGTGGATGATTGCATCATATTTATTGGATGCCTACCATGTTTGAGGATATTTTTAATGGTTCAAGATATGTATTAGTCAATTTGGATTGATTCACATAAATATTGTATTGCTTATGATTGTAATTTTGTACTTTAGGTGGTAAGAATTTTTTCAATCTTGTTTACTTATCTAAGGTAGAGATCTAATGTATTATGTAATTTTATGTAACTGACCTAAGCATGTTTAAGATGTCCATGTGAATTTATAAGATAGTGGAACTTCCATATTTTATTTGAGTAGTGAGCTCTATGTAGTGTGTTGAAATTGTTAGAAATATAAGAGGAGTAGCTAAGAGGGGATGAGGGAATCATTTACCACTAAAATAAATAGATGTCACCATAGAACATAAACACTACTGAAAAACATTTTTTCTTGGTAAAAACATAGACACTCGATTTACACTAGCAAATGATGTAACTCGGTAAGTGCTGAAATAACAACTCTAACTCAGAAAATTATTAACAAAAAATATTTATGATATTATCTGTGATTAAAATTAATTAACTTAGCTGCATACACATGAAAGAAATAGCATGGACACAAGTGACACCAAGATTTAATGTGGAAACCCAGTTTAGAAAAAACCACTAATTGCAACTAGTTACCATTTTTCACTTTGATGAAGTGAGACCTATTAGGATCCAGCCCTATTAAAGGTTACAAAACACACTTTTAGGTGTGACACTATTAGTGGATTTAATCACCATGCTAGGAGTACCCTAGTTAGAGGTCTTTAGACACTTCAATCTAAAAATGCCACCTTGTTAGAGGATTTACAAATTGTTGTTAAGCCAACTCTCTTAATAATTTGGATCACTACTACAATGGTTATTGAGTAACAATGAGATGAACTGATTTCTTATGCAACTAAATTTCTCATTATAGATCTCAATTCTAGCTCGAATACTTGATCCTTCTTGATCGAATATATCTTTGCAACTCCTCAAGGATATTCTTCTTATCCTTCCAATTTGATTCCTCTTAGCATCTTCTATTCTTCCATACACTTTCTCTCATTCAATCCTCAACTTAACCTTATAATTATATCATAAAAATTATCAAGTTGACTTGAATACAACTTAGAATAATTATTATTCATCTCCTCATTTTTCTAGAACCAAAAAAAAATCCATTGAACTCAATATACCAAAACAAGAAAATCCTTTGTTAGCCAACCTTGCTCAGTAGAAACTAACTCATAAATGATTTTCTTTTGTTAACTGAGTGAACTTGGTTAATGCTGCATCTTTACAAAGTTCCTTTGGTAATTGAGTAAGATTGGTTAACACTGGTTCCATCCAACTTTCCTTTGTTACTCGAGTGAGTTTGGTTAACACTCAACTTCTACGAAATTCTCTTCAACACTTAAGTGAACTCAGTAGTCACTGACTTATGAACTTAAAATACACTGAAATTCTTGATAGGCATAGGAAAATGTCTTCATTACCTGAGTGAGCTTGGCATACATTTTTTGATAAAGATATGACATTTTGTGTAACATCAAAGACGATACACAATTAACCAATTATTTTCAACAATCTCCCTCTTTGGCATTGATGGAAACACAACATGCCATAATACAATGAAACTTTAGAGAAAAATAAAGTAAGGAAAATAACATTTGATAACATGGAATAAGTTACCTTTTTTTTGGTTACTAGACCCAACTAGATTTCTTTTTCCATCTAGTAGCTTGGCCTTCCCATTCATGAATTCTACCTTGAATCCAATGTAATTCAACTGTGCCACATTCAGCAGATTATGCTTTAGTTCTTTAACCCAATAAGCATTGCCACATCTAAGTTTATTGGTTAGTGAGATACAACCTCTTTCCTTTATGCAACATGGTTATTTGTTTCCAAATCTTACACTTCCCTCATCATAATGTTCCAAACATTCAAACTTTATCTTATCACTAGTCATATGATGTGAGCAACCACTATCAATAATTCATGTATCATTTTTCCTAACATGAGAGATAAGTGTCATTTTATCTTCTTCATCATCAAATCCATCTTTTATAACAATATAGACCATTTCATCATCATCACTACTATCTAAATCTTTAGCCATAAAACAAGATTTCTTCCCTTTGTCTTTGTAGTCCTTGAAGTTCTTGAAATCCTTCTTGCCTTTGTTCTTTCTGTGCTTCTTTTCCTTAACACTGCATCTTCACAAAGTTCTAGGAAGATAACCAAGACCAAAGAGAAACCGTGCAAATCATAACCTATATTATGTCCTTCTACACACACCTCTAGATGTAAAATATGTAAATATGATCTCCTCCATAAAACCCCAACCAAGAAGCTCAACAACACCCAAACCATACCATATAACTAATCATGGATGTAAGCCTCTCACAAGAAGATCAAACTCATAAATCATTCCTAAACCAAAGAATATGCCCAATATAAAACCATCTCCCAAACTCAACCAACATAACAACATATGAAAATGGAGATAACCAAAGCTAAACCATCTGATATAATATACTATATATGAACACACCATAACATGTCACAACTCTAAAAGTGTATCAAGAGTACACCATGACATAATAATGAAACCATCCTAACACCAAGGATAACAAGTCAAATGAAAGCATAAACCACATTTTTACCAAGAACCTCATTAGTTCTCAAGATGCAACCATCTGCACACATCATGAAGAAAACCATTTCCACATACCATGAAGAATTCCACACACCATGAAGATAACCAAGAATTCCATGAGTCCTCAAGATCTAACCATCTTCACACACCATGAAGATAACAAGTGCATGACACAAATGTCAAAGATCCTTTTGCAGTAATAGGATCTAAGACAAACCTCCAACATCTACAAACACTCAATAGATATATAAATTCCAAAAAACTCCCACTCAACTATGGTACCAAGGCATCATAAAAACTATCTCCAACATGAAGATCCCCTAGGTCTACACTCACACAACCAAAGTTTCAGTACCAAGTGAAACCAAGATCTCCAAACCCAAGAAGATACAAACCAAACCGGTGACTAATCCTGCACTATCACCTCATCACTATCACAAGTTCCCACTAAACTATGTATCCAAGGTATACATGACATCATGATAAAAAACTATCCTCTAACCATGAGAATTAACCAAGGCATCAAACCATCAAAGAACTCAAAGTGCACATCATGAACTCCTCATATAACCATGATCCTCAACCAAGAATATATAACACCATAAAAAAATTAGGAATCCAAACCAATGAACATCAAGGATGTACCTACATATCCAATCATGTCATACCAAAATCCATGACACCATGATCACATATATGAACTGAGCATTTGACTCTCAATATGTCCAACATATTAGCATAAAATAGTCAACCACAATTCTCCACCATGATTGTACCTGGTAACAACATCTCATTCCTTCTACATGAAAAAAATAGCAAAACATGTGACTTAGAGCATAGACAAACCAAATCCAAGTTACTAATCTAAATATGAATCGATAATGAAAGATCAATGGGCAAAGACAACCCATAACCAAGCTATAAATGCAACTTGTAAGTATAGACTGCTTATAACACTGCACAACTTGTAAAACTAACAAGTTATCATACATAACCAAACCAAACACTGATAACCACATCATCATGAGACCAATCTAAAATATGAACTAAGTATACAATGACATCAAATCCAAATCTCAAAAATATACAATGTCATAAACTCACAACGTTACCATAGTCAATATATACCACAAATTGTTCAGATCAATATATCACCAAACAAATCATGCCAAACCTACACCAAATCTGAACTAATATGTAGAGCTCTCTAAGAGCTTTTTGTTGACGACTGAATGTCCAAAACCCAACTCCTTATGCCCAAGTTATGCACTAATTTGTGCTCAAAATAAATAACATCTAACTTTTATGCTCTTAGAACTTGAAAAAATTTCAAAGTCACAGATCCAAACCGACTCCAAGTTGTAGTGCTCTGAATTATATTTCCAATGCCTATAAGAAGTCTAAAATTGAATATCCTAAGAAAAAGTTATGGCTGTTTTACTAAGACAATCTTTTTACCATTTTCATTACGATTTCTTTTTTGTGATGAAAATTTTGACGGGATTAAATTTGATGGTCATCATGGGCTGAAACTAAAAAATTCTTTCTTTTCCTCTGAACATGGCCAAACTAGGGCATATTATATATCAAAATTTATAGAAACATCGACCCAAGTCCAATGGTGAGGCCTATTTTTACCCAAGAGGTCATTTCAAGCTCCCCCTAATCCTCATTTAAATGAAACATTTGAAAAACCCTTTTGTCCAACAATTTCACATGCCAAAAAATTTATCAATATCCCATCATAACAACAAACCCAAAATTCTTAGATTTGTAATAAACAACTCATATATCTTGCCCTTTCTTTTATCCTCTCATGCATTCCCATGGATTTAATCTAGAATTACAACAACACAACCATAGCTATGATACCACTTGTAAGGAAACTTGAAATAAAGAATATAACCATTTCCACATAACCCATAATAGATTTGAAAAAAAATGCAATTAAAATCCACATGCAAGAGACTAGACAACATACCCACAAAAATTGTGACACAAGATATATCCTAGGAAACCCTCATTGAGGGCCCAGCCTCCAAAAGCATCCATCACCATATATTATTCAACAAAAACACCATTGAAATACAACCATAGAAACCTTCAAAGCCATAACCACAACCAAGCAATCCATGTGAACAAGAATGAATCCACACATCCCAAGCCATGCTTCCAACTTTCACAAATGCTCCCTTGGCTAGCCTATCAAGCCTTGTCCTACTCTACTCTTGCCTTTCTTCCCTTCTATCTTCTCTATTTCCTACTACAAGAACTATCCTTGAGCTACTTATATAGTAGCAAGTACCACAAAACCACCAAATGGAATTACATAAACCATGTGCTACCTAACCCATTGACCCCACATTTAACATTGGACATTGAATCCTTTCCCCAATATTAAATAATTACATGAAATATTATCACAATGTTACAATATAACTCATCAAGTATATCCCATGGGAATCTTTACATGTTGTACACCCATCTAGGTGGAACATTACATAATAAAATAAAATAATACAATATAACAATATTATGCAATGTGTGCAACACCCATTATCTCAACACCTTTGTTACCCAAGTGAGCTCGGTTAACACTTAACTTCTACGAACTTCTCTTCGATGCCTGAGTGAACTCGATAGTTGCTGCCTTCTAAACTTGGAAAATAATGGAATGTTTGATAGACATAGGAAACTGTCTTCATCACCTGAGTGAGATCAGCATACACTATCTGGTAAAGATATGACATTTTTTGTAACATCAAAGACAATACATAATTAACCAATTGTTTTCAACAAAAATACATGAGAATTCACATTGTAATACCTTTATTAAGGTATAGTGCTTTGAACAAAGTACACCATCTTGTAGTTTCATCGCTACCATATTCCCCCCCCCTCCCAATAGAGTTTTTCACACAAAAAATTCTCAGAGATATGTGTTGTTGATGTGGTATAAATAGATCCATTCTTTATTAGTCATTAATTAGATCTAATGTTTAAGTTTAATTTTTTTTAATTTTGAAGTTTTTGATACAAATTTTCTTTTAGTCAAAGTTTAAATATCCTTTCACTCAAATACCATTAACTCTTTAATAACAAATATTTGTAATTTGATGAACTCTTGCAATAATCTATGGCTTCAATTATTACCATCTTTATAATAGTCTCAAGAAAATGGAACCATATTAGATGCAATCAAATATAAAAACAATGAAGCATCTTTAAGAAATAAGTTTAGTCACAACGTTAATTAATTCATGATGCTTTCAAGGATTATAGATATCAAATGACTTGAATCTTTAAACCAAATAAATAATCATTGTCACTATTACATAATTAGGTAGTTATGATCATGATAACACAATTAGTTATTAAAATTAATAGAGAATGATATCAAGGGAAGAATTGGTTTCCTACAAATAAACTCTTATTCTACTAACCTGTCTTGACCAAACATTAGTCTTCTTTATCTTAGAACATGCCCTAATAGACATAACTCCTCTTCTCAAATACAAAAAACAAACAATGACCCTCATTGATGCATTGGCCAACATTCTTTATACTGAAACATAATTTCTTAACTAATAGTTCAAGTTCCATAGATTACTAGGTCTAAGTCAATTAGTGTACCCATGACATCATTTTGCTTAGTTTGTGATAGTTATAGACCAAAGTTTTGATAGATCAATTTTATTTTCCTATGGTCCATTCAATCATGTTGGATAATATAAGTGAGGATAAAATAGGCACTTTCTAGATTGTGGTCTATATTCAAAAAAATAGGTGATAGAAAATGTTATTGTCCCTGCAAAAATTGCAAGGGTCTAAAGTTTAGAAGAGTTAGCATCAAAACAACTAAGATATATTGTAGTGATAATGGTCACATTTTATCATACAAATTGTGTAAATTTTAGCTAACATAAGATACTTGAATTACATATGTAGGAACTTGATCCCCTTTCTCAAGCATCTCTCATAGTCTCATGGATCAACAAGTATAAGTCAATATGTTGTATAGAGATAGTTTATTTAATATAATTATAAATTGTAGGATCAATGTCTTCTAAGGTATCTCTCTCATTTGCATGCACACACACATGCACACATGTGCGTGTGCACACACACACACACACACCCCTCTCATCAAATGGAGTGTAGGTACCAACAAATAAATATTTTTCATATGTTTCTTCGTCGAGTGAGGGAAATATAGGAATATACGATGAAGGTGAAACATGTAGTAGGTCTCTAATTTGGAGATCAACTAGAGGTCAAAATACCAAAAGGAACTTCAATAAATGCATAATTTTTTTTTTCTCAAGGGGGGCCATGTTCTTATGATGATGATACCAAAGGTGCCTTTTGAGTTTCCCTTTAGCTACCAACATCTATAGAAGAGATGGGTGCCCAAGAAAATTCCTCCAATAAAGACTATTTTTTGTGTTAACAAGAGGATATATTGCATAACACCATCGTCATTACATGGTTTGGGCTTATTCTTCATAGATGACATGAAGGTCTCTTACAAAAAACTTGTGGAATTGAGGGAATATGTTTGACCTTGCAATGATTACACAAGTTGGATGCATATTTTTCGATATAAAAAGAGTATGCATAATTATGTACTCTTGAAAAATTATGTACAATAGAAAGGAAATGATAAAAGAAAAAGAGTGGCTATATACATTGATGGAAGGAAAAAATCAACACAGATTATCAATTTTTTTATAAATAGTACATGGCTCAGGTCAACTCTTAAGCAACCTAATTGCATTTTTTTAGGAAATCATATACTTATATGTGCAATAAAATCAATATGTGCAAGGAAAGAGTTTCTCATTGGTTACAATTTGATTTTCATGGATACAAAAAAAATTACTATTATAGGGGTGGTATGTACTATGCATCATTTAAACAAATCTCTAAGCAATGAATCCAGCACAAAATTTTGCTATTAAGCTTTTTTGCTAACATTTCTATATTTGATGTTTGTTTTAGGACCACATGAATCAATAACCACATGGCACTAACATGGATATTGATACTCCCAAATCTTCTTTCAGGTAGGCAAACCTCATTTGTAATTGGTAAAATTAGATAGAAACAAATTTTATTTTATTATGTTTCTTTCTTGAGTGTATTAGAGGAAGTTAGATAGTGTTAATAAATTTTTTGTCACTGAAGAATGATTAGAGAAAAGGAATAGGACATGTTCGAGTCCTTGAGGAGAGCTATGATGAGGAGAATCATGTTTCTATTTTCAAGGAATGTGTTAACTCGATCACTATGATTGAAAAAAATGAATGATATTACTGTGAAACTTCATAAGATGGAAAAAAAAATGCCCTCAAATTGCTTAGATAGATGTGAGGACGAATAGATTGTGGGACCAAGTAGATGCCTTAAAAGTAAGTAGTAATGAAATCTTTAATTATTAAAAAAAAAAGTGTATTTTTTAATACTCTTTTGTATCATTAATTAAAATATGGATGTTTTTTTTTTACAAGGTTTTTTGTGTAATCATGAGCTTTATTTCTTTGATCAAGGTTATTTAGGAAGTACAAGTGATGCCCATGTTCTATCCCACACTTTGACATTCTATTCATAATATCCTCATGTTGTTCCATCCATTTTCTCCTAGTTCATGTCGATGATACTGTAAAGATTCCATCTTTGACAAGGTCATGCACATGTGAACAACCTAATGCAATGCTAGCAACATAGAGTGTGCAACCATCATTTTCTATAAAACATATTGGTACATAGATCTCTCTTTTTCTCTCTATTTTGTTATGAATTTATTTCATTGAAGTGTTCTTTCTTGGGGTTATTTTATAATGCATTAATTTTTTGTAGTGGGAGATGCAACACATAAGGAGGGTGTAGAGGAATTTCCTATGTTGCTAGTATGAAATAGGTGAAGGATTGTGAATTTCTCGTGAGTGATAGGGAAAAAAATCTCTTAAATATACCAAAGGTTCTAAGTACTTTAAACTTATTGTTAAATAGTCCAATTGTAATTTACTTATTGATCACTTTATATTGACTAATGATCCCATGATTTTTTGGTAGGGAATGATCTTTTTAATAAATATCTTCATGACATTATGTTGGAGATATTTGGGCCCACCATACGTCAAAGGTGGGACATAATATGTGAAATAAATCTAAACCACTCTTTTTATTTCATATCATTGAACCAATTCTTAAGATATTAAAGATAGCTTGACTTCATTTCTAAATCTAATAGGTATGCTTTTTTCTTAAAAGGTGGAATGAGAAATGTAAGAACAAAAAATATGATCTAATAGATTGTATGTAAAATATTTTTGGAGATTGCACATTTGATGAAGCCAAGCTCCTTGAGAGGGCTAGGTTATATCTTTAAGCATATGAAGGACTAGTAAATTCCCAATTTTGAGAATAACCTAAAGTGTGAGCATCCCCCTAGATTCCAATCGATGAGTTGAACCTAAATTTGGACAAGAAGGAGAAGAAGAAACTCACCACCAAATGGAAATTGAAGGTATTTGATAATATTAAGAATGTAATTATTTACTAATTAATATTAATATTTATATAATCTAACATATTTTAATTTTTCATAGATTGACTGACACATCAAAAGAAACAAAGGAAAAAAGTAGAAAAGTATGGGCAACACAAGCTTAGGTATGGTGGTTATATTAGTAAATGAAATATTGTAACAAAATATTTATAAATTGTAAACAATTTTTTTTAATGAAACAATGCAAGAAATTTCAGGACATTGGAAAAATGCAGGGCTCTCATTTCAACCAACTACTGACAGATGAGGTCAAGAAAATTTCCTAAAAGAAAGGCTATTCAGTTGTGGCTAAGCAACTTTGAGAAGTGAGTGAGAAAGCTGGTTCTGTTGGATTTGTCACATAGGTAAAAAATCTAAATGATTTTTTTTATGAATTGAATACTTTATCAATAGTGTATTTGATGCTATGTTCCAACATAAAGTGACTATATTTGCTATAAATAAGCAATGAATGATAAGAATGTGTATGATATTGAAATGTAGGATGTTGCTTCTAGAGCACAATCTATACATGGTGAAGGTCCCAATCTAGATTCTAGCAGTGCAAGTAATCATTTTCTATTAATTTTTTTAATGTAGTTATTAATACAATTAAACATATTTAATTAAAAATATTATAGTTATTAATGTAACCTTTTTTGTTAATATTTTAGAGCATGTAGCTAATGGTGAACAAGTAGACACTACAACATTTGGGGTCAAATTGCGACAAAAATTTGTGATGGCGGTATAATTTGTGGTCATTTTCATGTTTTTTTTGTAATTGCCCTTGACACTATCACAATATTGACATCTACATTGTAATTGTGATTCCCTCACAAGCATAAAACAAAAAAATAAAACACAACAATCATTTTATATCTGTTTTGATTTTGGAGAGTTGTGTGCAAAAAAGGTGGAGAGCTCCAAATGAGGGTGGAGAGTCATGAACATTGTTGCGGCCCTTGTGATTGGTGCATTTGGTTGTTGTGCCCTTGTGATCTCTATATTTCATTGTCATGCCCTTGCTCTATGATTTAATTATTGTGCCATGCCCTTACCTTTGATTTCATTGTCATGGTGTGCCCTTGCTCTACAATTTTCTTCAAGGTTGATAAGAGCTATGAATGTGAATGTTTTTACTTTTCTTTGTAAACATGTATATCTTTATATTTAATTTTAAACATGTATGTCTTTATATTTCCTTCTAAACATGTATCTCTTTATATATTCAAAGAGATATTTTTCAAGGTTCTTATTACACATATATGATCCAATTGCATACATATTCTAGAATCTAAATAATAAAACAATAAAACTCACTCAACTTGTACTAAGTGACTTACCTCAAGATCTTGCACAAAAATAATGCAGACCACAAAGAATGGGCCGAGTTTACAAGAAATTTTACAAAACATATCATTGTTGATATTTTTAGAAAGAAATAAGCCATAACCCAGTTAAATTGGTCTAGTTGTTGATTAGCTAGGTTGATTAAAAATTCCTATATAACTATCATTAGATTAGGTACAATAAAATTGATGCAGGGGCATGTAGTGGTGTAAGGACAATCCTGTATCACCCAAAAAATATGCTTAAAGATAGTTTCTGTTTAATGTGTTTTTATTTATGGATACCCATTTGGGTCAAATAAAGGTTCCAACTCTCATAGTTCCACTACTAGTTTTTTGGGTTAGAGTTTTTAAGCACCTTGGGATACGTGTAAATGTAGAAAATGGGTTAATTTGTAATAGAGCCAAAATTATGATGAGTTAGAGGGTGTAATTTGGAGGGATTATTATAATTTTAATTTAAAGCACTCCAAAAAAAGAATCAGGTCAAAAGACTTTACGGTTAGAAAATTATTGTAGTTTTAAGTTTTTTTAAGACTTCCTAAGAGCGCTTCAAAGTCAAGTTTGGGGCACTAAATGGCCTCATATAGGGCCAAAAAATGGGTGATGAGAAAATCTGGTCCATAGGACTGTAGAGCGCTTTGAGAGCTACCCAAAAATGTAAATAGTTTGTTAATCAGAGTCGTAGTTTAAAAGTTATGCCTCCTGAAAGATGGACTACCATTTCTGGATTCTTCTAATTTTATGTTGACTTCTAACATGACTTCTAGAGCCTTTTATTTTGGCAGTGGATGCCAACTGGCATATTCTAGAATGTATTCCTAACCCTAAATGAATTGGGGTCTATTTAAGAACATTTATAGCATTGTAAAGGCAGTTCTTAGTGGAGTTAGTGAGAAGGTATTGCGTGGAGGATTTCTTTCTCTAGAATCATATTATTGTAAGCCCATTGGAAATTTTTCATTGATAATAATATTTCCCTTTTCTTGTGTGTTCATTTTGTTCTTTGGTTGTGTCTCCATCAAGTGGTATCAGAGCAAGTTTTCCTAAGTGTGTAGAGAGAGCGTCGACTGTGAGACACTTTGCACCAGGACTGTGTGGTTGTGGGTTTGAGACAAGAAGATGCCTCCATGAGGGTAACATGGTGGAAGGGCTAGAGTTGTTACTCTTGAGGTTAGAGCCCTCTAGAGACAAGTTCAAACATTGTAGGAGGAGATCCACAGAGGAATGAATGTTGCCGCAAGCAACAAAATTGAGGAAGAAAATGAAGAAGAAGAAAATATTGGATAGGAAGGGGAAGATGAAGGAGAAGTCCTAAATTAAGCAGAGGAGAGGCTTTTTAGGGCCATTTATAAGCTTGGAAAGAGATCTAAAATTGATGTGGGTATGTTCTTAGGAACTCTAAACCTAGATGAGTTGATTGATTGGATCAATGAACTAGAGGAGTATTTTGAGTATGAGGATATCAAAGACCTAGAGGGGTTAAATTTGCGAAGGCCAAAATGAAAGGCCATGCCAAAATCTGGTGGCAAGAGATTCAATTGGAAAGGAATAGAAGAGGAAATGAGAAAATCACAAGGTGGGATCACATGGTGGAAAAACTAAAGAAGTAGTTCATTCCTATTGATTACGAGCTTGATTTGTTCAAGAAATGCAAGGGTTAAAGCAAGCAAGAAAATCTATCCAAGAATATATAGAGGAATTTTATCGACTTCTTATTAGGGTAGGGCATGCAAAAGCTAATAAGGAGAAGGTTGCACGTTACCTCAGTGGGTTACAACCTAGCATTCAAGAGGAGTTAAGTTTGTTTAGAATGACTAGCATTGAAGAGGCATACCAATTTTCCCTGCAAGTTGAAGAGAAGCTAAACAAAATTTTGACGGAAGGCAAAGAGGGCATGATCAAGGAGGAAGGGGTGGTGGTAGGTCATTTGGAGGTTGAAATGAGACCCAGAAAAAAAATGAAGATGTGGGTACCAGTAGGAACCAGAGGAATGAGGGTTTCAACCACTCCCATGATCAAAACTTTGGAGATTAGAGAGGAAGAGGTAGATGATGTAGAAAAGGTTCAAGAAGAGGAGGTTTTTGTGATGCTTATTTTCATTACAATGAAGAAGGTCATCGTGCATTTGAATGCCCTCAAAAAAAAGGAAGGATAGATAGGAGATCTAATGGTCAAGCAAGGGTTGCTCATGTGGATGAGGATGCATAGTCATCACATTCTAATGATGCAGAAAGAGGAGAGGTTCTCATAAATGAAAGGGTCTTACTAAGCAGTGAGACTGAACTAGGACAAAGAAGGAGTTTGTTTTGTGCCAGGTGCAAGTGCGAGGATAAGTGTCGTGATGTGATTGTTGATGGTGGCAACATTGACAACTTGGTGTCTGAGGAGATGGTCTCTAAGCTAAAGCTCAAGAGGGAGAAACACCCCCAACCTTATCAAATTTCTTGGGCAAAGGATGATCATAAGGTCCTAGTCAGTGAATAGTGTTTGGTGAAGTTCAAGATTTTGATTTACCATGATGAAGTTTCGTGTGACATTATTCTAATGGATGTCTGTCATTTATTGTTGGGAAGATCATGGCAATTTGATAAACATGTTGTACATGATGGTCATGCAAATACATACTCTCTAACAAAGGATGGAGTTCACCACAAATTGAAGCCATTGATAAAAGAAGGTGAAAAGGTATGCAGTAGTGCGAGGATATGTCTTGTTGATAGAAGAATTTTTTTGGATGGTATGAAACATCAATGTATGTGTTATGATTTCATTCCTAGAAGAGATAAGGAAGGTAGTAGTGAAATTCTACCTGAAGTTTTAGGCCTATTAAGTGAGTATGGAAATGTCATTTCTAATAATGTCCCAGAAGGGTTGCCACCAGTAAGGTAGATCAATCATCAAATAGATTTAATCCCTAGAGCTAGTTTGCCTAACAAGGCTACTCATAGGATGATTCCTACTAAAATTAATAGACAAGTTTAGGAGTTATTGTGGAAGGGTTTTATTTGAGAGAGCCTAAGTCCATGTGTAGTACCTATAGTATTAGCACCAAAGAAGGATGGGGAGTGGAGAATGTGCACAGACTCTTGAGCTATAAATAGAATAACCATCAAGTATTGGTTTCCTTTGCCAAGAATGGATGATCTTATGGACTGCTTGAGTGGAGCTCAGTACTTCACAAAGACCTCAAGAGTGGCTATCATCAAATATGGATATGAGAGGGAGATGAGTGGAAGACTGCATTCAAGACCAATGAGGGTCTATATGAGTGGTTAGTCATGCCCTTTGGACTAACCAATGTTCCAAGCACCTTCATGCGGCTTATGAATGAGGTACTAAAGAAATTCTTGAGAAAATTTGTTATTGTCTATTTGGATGATATTTTAATTGTTAGTAAGACTTTGGATGAAAATTTATTGCACATTTGTAGTGTCCTTGAAAGGTTGAGGGAAGATAAAATGTTGATTAAGTTGAAGAAATATAGCTTTGTAAAAAAAGAGTTAGTCTACTTCGGGTTTGTTGTATCATCTAAAGGTTTCAAAATGGATCCAGAAAAGGTAAAGGCAATCTTGGAATGGCCTACTCCAAGGTCTGCTACTAAGGTGAGATCATTAAAAGGTTAGGTTAGTTTTTATAGAAAGTTCATTAAGAATTTTAGTGGCATATGTGCACCCTTGACTAAAACAATAAGGGGGGATAGGAAAGAGTTCAAGTGGACTATAGAAACTACAAGGAGTTTTGAATTGTTGAAGAAGAAGATGATAGACCAACTTGTATTGGCACTTCTTGATTTTAGTAAAGTGTTCCAGGTAGATTGTGATGTTAGTGGTAGTGCTATTGGTGTTGTATTGAGCCAAGAAGGTAAGCCTATTACATATTTTAGTGAAAAATTGAATGATTTAAAAAAGAAGTGTTCTATTTATGATCAAGAGTTCTATGCAATCGTTCAAGCCTTAAAGAAATGGAGGCATTATTTATTTCCAAAAGAATTTGTCTTGTATACTAATCACCAGGCATTGTAGTACTTAAATAGCCAAGGTAAATTGAACCAGATATATATGAAGTGGGTAGAGTTCATGCAGAGCTATACATTTGTGTTGAGACATAGAAGTGGAAGGTCTAATAGGGTTGCAGATGCATTGAGTAGGAGATAGTTGTTTCTTACAGTAATGAAAGTTGAAGTGGTCGGGTTTGATGAGCTCAAGAATTTGTACTTGAAGGATCTTGATTTTGCTAAAGCATAGAAGGCTTATAAAGAACCTATTACTGTAGACAAAACCAGGTGACTAGATTATTTGATTCAAGATGGTATGCTATTCAAGGGCTATCAATTATGCATTCCAAGGAGTTCCATGAGGGAAAACTTGATCAAAGAGAAACATAGTGGGGAATGGTTGGACACTTTGGTCGAGATAAGACCATTGCCATTCTTAGAGAACATTATTTTCGGCCTCAAATGTCATAAGATGTGAAGAAATTTGTGAAGATTTGTCAAGTATGTCAAGCAACCAAAGGATTTAGTCAGAATACTGGACTTTATCAGCCATTGCCTGTTCCATCAAAGCCTTGGGAGGACATAAGTATGGATTTTGTTCTTGGATTGCCTAGGACACAAAGGGGTAATGACTTAGTATTTGTGGTGGTTGATAGGTTCTCCAAGATGGCACATTTCATCCCATGCCACAAGACTCATGATGATGTACATATTGCAGATTTGTTTTTTAGAGAGGTGGTGAGACTACATGGTCTCCCAAAGAGTATTGTTTCTGACAGAGATACTAAATTTGTGGGGTATTTTTGGAGGACTTTATGGAAGAAGTTGAGGACATAATTGAGGTTTATTTCTACACATCATCCACAATATAATGGATAGCCTGAAGTGGTAAATAGAAGTTTGGGCAATTTGCTAAGATGTTTAGTGGGAGATAAGCCCAAGGGATCGAATTTGATTCTGCCACAAGAAGAATTTGCTTACAATAATTCTATAAATAGAACTACTTGCAGATCACCATTTGAAATTGTGTATGGAAGTAGCCCAAGGACTGCACCAAAATTAAGGAAAATGGAGCAAGGAGAGAGGACAAGTGCTGAGGTAGAAAAATTTGCTAAACATATGAAGAGCCTACATGAGGAGGTCCATTCACACATCACCAAGATGAATCAACAATATAAAGCTAGGGCAGATCAAAGGAGGAGACATAAGGAGTTCCAAGTAGGGGATCTAGTTATGGTACACTTACAAAGGGAACAATGTCCAGTGGGTACTTACAACAAGCTGAAGATGAAGAAATTTGGCCCTTGCAAAATTTTGAGGAAGCATGACTTGGGAAATGCATATGAGGTGGAGTTGCCAGATGGGATTCAAAATTCTCCTATCTTCAATATTGTAGACTTAACATAATATCATGATGATGGTATAAATGAGGGGTTGATGCTAGAGCCATGTCCAATTCCTACTTTTAAGAAGGAGGAGATAGAAGAGATTCTAGATAGTCGTGTGGGTAGGAGTACCAAAAATAGGCAGTATGAAGAGTACCTGGTGAAGTGGAAAGGATGACCAATAGAGGACACAACTTGGATATCAATAGTGGAGGTTTCCCATTTGGGTCTTCCACTACCATAAAGTGATAGGGTCACTTTTCAATCTACCCCGAGTGTCTAATGCAAGAGCATCTAGTGGTGTAAGGGCAATCCTGTATCATCCAAAAAATATGCTTAGAGATAGTTTCTATTTAATGTGTTTTTATTTCTAGATACCCATTTGGGTCAAATAACGGTTCCAACTCTCATAGTTCCACTATTAGTTTTCTAGGTTAGAGTTTTTAAGCACCTTGGGATATGTGTAAATGCATAAAATGAGTTAATTTGTAATAGAGCCAAAATTATGATGAGTTAGAGGGTGTAATTTGGAGGGATGATTATACTTGTAATTTAAAGCACTCCAAAAAAAGAATCAAGTCAAAAGACTTTACAATTAGAAATTTATTGCAATTTTATGTTTTTTGGAGACCTCGTAAAAGTGCTTCAAAGTCAAGTTTGGGGTACTAAATGGCCTTGTACAGGGCCAAAAATGGGGGACAAGAAAATTTGGTCCATTAGACTGTAGAGTGCTTCAAGAGCTTTTTGGAAATGTAAACAATTCGTGAATCGAAGTCCCGGTTCAAAAGTTATGCCTCCCAGAAGTTGGACTACCATTTCTAGATTCTTCTAATTTTACACCTACTTCTAACATGACTTCTGGAACCTTCTATTTTGGTGGTGGATGCCAATTGGCATATTCTAGAATGTATTCCTAACCCTAAATGAATTGGGGTCTATTTAAGAACATTTCTGGCATTGTAAAGGCAGTTCTTAGTGGAGTTAGTGAGAAGGTACTGTGTGGAGGATTTCTTTCTCCAGAATCATACTATTGTAAGCCCATTGGGCATTTTTCATTGATAATAATATTTCCCTTTTCCTGTGTGTTCATTTTGGTCTTTGGTTGTGTCTCCATAAAAAATGAACAATCAACTTTAACAAAAATGATCCAGTTGCATACATATTCTAGAATCCAAATGATAAAACAATAAAACTCACTCAACCCGTGCTAAGTGACTTACCTCAAGATCCTACAAAAAAATAATGTAGACCACAAAAAAATGGGCACAGTTCACAAGAAATCTTACAAGAAAATCATAGCGGATATTTTTAGAAAGAAACAAGCCATAACCCAGTTAAATTGGTCTAGTTGCTGATTAGCCGGGTTGATTACAAATTCTTGTAGAACTATCATTACATTAGGTAAAATAAAATAAACAATCAGCTTTACCAAATATGATCCAGTTCCATACATATTGCATAACATTGGCCTCCACATTATTCTACTTATTGTACAATAACATCATATGGACAATGAATTTTTTAAATAGATGTAGAGAGTGCATTGTTGCATATAAATATTCATGAGGAGATCTATATGGATTGACTATAGGATTTTTTTAGGAATTCTATGTTTCTTGTAGTATCCAACATTCATTATATGACCTCAAGAAAGTTGGTGGGGTTTGGTAGGAGAAGATGAACTCTTTCTCTCTCTCTTCTATTTTCACTCATTGTCATTCCAATCTTATAGTTTACACTCAATAGCAAGATGGAAACAACAAGAGGGGTATAATTTTATCTTGGTATTATATGTAGATGATTTGGTCCTTACAAATAGATCTCACTCTATGATTCAAAGTGTTCAATGAACATTGATGGAGATTTTTGACATGAGAGATCTTAGGTCTCTACACTATTTCCTTGGGATTGAGGTTTTTCAATATTTCCATGTGATTTTCATTTGTCAACAAAAGTGACATGCTTTCAAAAGTTTGGCATGCTTGATTCTAGGCCTACCGCCACACTCTTTTAATTGGTTATCATTTTGAATACCGATAGCACTTCTTTATTAGTTGATATTTTTTTGGAAATATTTTATAGTTAACACAAACTTGTCCTAATATTTCTTTTATGGTTGACCTTTACATGCTCACTTTTCTCATGATCCACATGAGTAAGTGACTGACTATCAAATGCATTTTGAGGTACATAATATTCATCAAGTAACTCTTGTGTCATTGGCTTCAAAGATTTTAGATTGGGTTTGTGATTTTGATGATCAAAAGTCTACTTATAGCTTTTTTTTATTTATTTATCCTTGTTTAGGCCTTATTTCATTCTTTTGCAAGAACTAATCTCTAATTGCATTATCATCTACAAAGGCTAAGTACAAAGCAACAATTCTTAATAGTCAAAAGATTTTATGGCTTAATTAGTTAATGATAAAGTTTCTCTTTCCTCCTAATGGTCTCATTATTCTTTTGTGTGATAATTAGAGTGCTATTCACATTTTGTGCAATCTAGTGGAGCATCATAGGATCAGGTGTATTGAAATTTGCATGCTCACTATATTTAACAATTGATTCAAGATGATATTCTCCACTTGGAGTACACATTGATAGAGGAACAAGTTGTAAGAATCTTTGTAAAGCGTTTGGCATCTCCATGCTATCGTTAGTTGAATTTGATTATTTCAATGAAGGAATTTGTCTTTGAGGGGTTCTCTTGAGGCCTCCCTTTATTTTACTTTTCATATAGTTACATCTCTCACTTTTGGAGAGGGTTTTTTGACCATGTGGTTTTGCTCCTTTTTCTTCACTTTGAGAGGCTTTCATTGTGGAAGGGTAATTAATAAGGTATTTTTTTGTTAGGACATATTAATTAGCTATCTTGCATTAACTAATTGCTTGCATGTTCAAGAATATCATCATAGAAGGTTTTATACATAATCAAGAACATGTTTGTACATTCATGCTCTAACTTAAGTTCACTTAATCGAGCCTAAATTTATAATATTCTAGTCTAGTTGGGCTCTAGTTTATACATTGTGCATATCATGCACTTCTAACTTGAATATCTAGCTCTATTATACTATAAATTTAGTTTGAGTTAGCTCTTACATATTTTTAGGACTAATTATTTCTATATAATAAATTGATCTCTTCATTGTAATTCATATTGCATATCATGACATTTTTTTAAAGGAATATAGAAATTCTTTCTTGCTACCCTTTCTTTTGGAAGGTGTTTTTGTTTATTATTTGATTCTTTGGTGCTTGTAATGCAAATTTCAATAAGTTGATCATAAATTTTTTGGGCCTTTTGGACATGACGACATAGTTTACTTGGCCTCAAACTACTCCAAGAAATCAACTATATGCAAAAATCTCTTTTTTCTCTAATTTCAAAATATGTTATAGCTAGTATTTCCAATTTTAATTATGGGTGGTTTCACATTGAAATGTGGTTTGAAGGTAATGGTTTGTAAGCATGGGTACCCTCTTTGTTCAACTCTCTCTTTTTATTTCTTATACATGGCTATATCTTGAGAGTTGTTGGATATCATTATGTATTTGGATATGACCTATTGTGACCCTTCCTTTTTCAAAACTTTATGCAAGACATAGGTTTTCCAAGTCTCTCAAGTGAATGAGATACATATAAAACTAATGTAATATTCAAATTAATAGTATGATATTCTCTTTCTCATTGTCTTGTTATTGATTTTGGTGTGGACTAACAAAATACACAGAATGATATTACATTGTAAATAGGGTTGTCCTTGATAATATGTTTAATTCATTATTATAGTTAGATACTATATGACTCCCTATTTGATTTTTTCCCTCTACTTTTTTGCTGAAATTTTATGTACCAAGATCTTACTTTGTGCATGCTTTGATCGCTATAAGTATATGATGATTAGTTGGCTTAGTATTTCATTAAATAGCATCAGACACAAAAATTATTTATTTAATTGAACTCCTTTTTGAGTATTTTATTCATATATTTGTAACCACTTTTCTTAGTGTTATCCTAAAATGATATGGGATTTTCTATACATCATAAAAACATGGAGAAATAAATTGAAAATCTATTCTACAATATATAACAATAGAGACACAATATAGTTGGGAGAAGCAAGGATTTAGGTTAGTTGAAGATGGAGAAATAATTTTTCAAGTGAAAATAATTTGAACAATTAGCTATTCCCAGCTAGCAAGATCAAATACAATTTTTCAAGGTGATAAAATTGCATATGCAAATGCATCACTTGCATGTCAGGCATGAAGTGCATTCCCCAACTTATAATGAATGTTTGGATATAAAGGCTCCATAAGCTAGCCCAACAATGGAAGCCAAGGATGTTGAAGAATAAGTTTAGTTAAGGGTTGAGTGACATTACCTCTAAAACTCTAAACATATTGAGAGACATTTTGTGGTTGATATTGAGGCCCTTTCAAATGATGATCAAATAGAGCCCTAAGGCCCAAATGTCTTGGATATTAATTTGAGCACCAAAGATCATGATTAAGGACTCCAGTCATGAGGATGAACTAGGTGAGATCACCTCCCTAACATGGCTATCAAAGTGAATGTGATGGGGACAAAAAATAATAGCCTAAACCATTAGGAGTTAGCAAGGCATATCTAATATCAACACCATGTTCTTGCTTCTAAGCTAACACTTCTTTAGGTGCATTTTCTTGTAAAACATTAATTTTGTTGAACAATTGTAAACTTTTAGAAAATGCATTCTTTTTTTCTATTACCATTGACAGGCTTCCCTTGAACAAAATCAAAATGAAGAGGCATAAATACACCAAATTTTTCTTTCAAAACCATATGTACAGATATAAACATTAAGTACAACATGTCCAATATTTTTTCAGATATACACATTTATTACACCAAAATTTTCTTTCAAAACCATATGTGCACATATAAACACTAAGTACAACATATCCAATATTTTTGCAAATATACACATTAATTACACCAAATTTTTCTTTCAAAACCAATGTGCAAATATAAACATTAAGTACATGTCCAATATTTTTGTAGATAGACACATTAATTATACTAATTTTATTTTTTTTTCAAAACCATATGTGCAAATATAAACATTAAGGAGATGATGCTCCTAATGCAAATGATGCTGCTACTGATCATGATGATGATGCTTCTACTAATCATGATGATGATGAGGAAAAGGAGGAGGATAATGATGAGGATGATGATGATGATGATTATAACTTTTTACTATTTATAATTCATATGTCATGCTCATATTCGATGTAATTTTGAGTATAC
The DNA here is from genome assembly GCA_028749045.1 of Cupressus sempervirens. NCBI lineage: Eukaryota > Viridiplantae > Streptophyta > Pinopsida > Cupressales > Cupressaceae > Cupressus > Cupressus sempervirens. The sequence continues at coordinate 519,121,861 of CM053792.1, forward strand.
ATATCATGATTTTTTTAGCTAACATAAGACAATTGATTTACTATTGTAGAAACATGAAGTCATTTCATGAGCATCCCACGTAGTCTCATGGATTATCAGGTATAAATCAGTACACCCCATAGAGATTAATGTCTTTTACCATTCATAAAATATATCTCTCATTGCCAACAATCTCTCTTTTCATGGAGTCCAGGTACCAGCAAATAGGTATTTGTCAGATTTGTCTTCCTTGAGTGAGGAAAATTTAGGAATGGAAGAAGAAAATGAGACATTTCGTATGTCTAAATCAATGAGATCGACTCAAAGTTAAAATATCATAAAGAAATTCAATAAGCATGTGAAATTTTTCCTTGCTCAAGGGAGGTCATGTTCTTATGATGATGAGAGTAAAGGTGACTCCAATGTGCACTTTAGGTACAAACATCTACAGAAACAATGGGTCCCCAATGATCTTCCTCCAATAAACATTGATTGTTTTGTTGGAGAGAGGATATGTTGCATATTACCATCCTCATTACATGGTTTGGGCCTATTTTCCATGGATGGCATAAAGGTCTCTTATAAAAAGTTTGTTGAATTGATGAAGTATGTTGAACCTTGCTATGATTACAGTAGTTGGATGCAAATTGTTAGATAAAAAAAAGTATGTGTAGGTATGCACTCACGAAAAATTATATACAATAGAAAGTTAGTGAATAGAGTAAAACAATAGCTATATACATTTATAGAAGGCCAAAAGAATTAGGTAATATTGCAAGTTTTATAAATAGTACATGACCTATGTTAACTAAGAAGTGACCCAGTTGCATATATGAGACGCGCAAGGGAAATCACATATTTTTATGTGTGATGAGATCAATATGTAGAGGTGAATAGATTCTTATTGATTACAATTTGAATCACATAGATACAAGAAAAGCCACTATCATGGATGAAGTGGTACATACTTATATCAATTTCTCAAATCTAAGGGAACCCATTTCACAAGTCTCATACTAATGAGAGAATATTAATAATATAAGTATGTAGACCATTTTTAATAAGATAATGTTATTAGATTTTGATATCTCTCTATATAAATAGACCATTTCACAAGTTAGAGAGTTTAGATGGCATCATATTTTTGAATTCTATGAAATCTAAGACTCCATTGGAATCTAAATCAAATCTACAAATAATACTCTTGCACTGTTGACCCTGCGTGATCAAACCAAGCGAAGACAACACCTGTTGTAGCTCAGTTGAAGATATGTATCCATCTTCATTCCTATCAAAGACTTTGAATGCTTCTCTCATATTCTTCAAATTGTCTTCTATCTCTTCATCTTCCTTAATGAAGATTGATTGATATAATTGCACAAATTGTTCAAACTAGACGTACCTACAATTCATGTCTTCAATTTTGTAGAGAGAAGTGAACATACGTGTGAGATCTTGTTCCAAAATTGGTATTAAAAGTTTGGGTAAGAAGCCACTAATTTCACCAACAGTCATAACCCCATCAACATTCTCATCTATAATTTCATAGGCTCTTTTGATCTCATCAAGATTGGCCATTAATTTTCTAATGGACAGATGATGAAAATCAAAATAAGTAAGAAATACTTGTGTAATTTGAAATAATGCAACTTGTTATATGAATGTATTTATAACATGAACAAAATAATTTAAAAAAAAAAAATCAGTAGGTCATTGTAATTACGATAGTCTGATTTGACAAAACGATGTTGGATGAACAACATTTTCATTGCATGGTCATCTCCATTGCGACAGCTAAATTTGACAAATTTTCATTGCAATGACATAATGAAGCTGTTAGATGTTGTAATTGTGATAGTTACCTATTGCAATTATGACAACATGATGAAAAACTCTTGGACTTAGCTTCTTCCAAATTGTGATGGATGAGCTTTTTGTCATAATTTGTGATGCCAAAAGTCCAACTCCCATTTGATGAGAGCCAACTCTTCATATTTTCATTTGGACAATGGGAGGTCGTTGTAATTACGATGGCCTGCTGTCACAATTTGGGTCCAAATGTAGTAGTGGGAGCATGACCTACCTAGAAGTGAAGTTCCTCCATTAGGTAAAGAGGCTCACTTTTATTCCTTCTAATAAATTTAATTCCAATTTTTTTTTATTAATGTAACCTTTTGTATTTCAACTCCAAAGGGTTTTCAAAAAGTTGAGGTCAATGGGAGAGAAAATGATGTGGAATATGATGTTTCTTTCTCTCATAAAGAAAAACAAAGTTATGTTCCTTAAACTATTTAAACAATTGTAATAATATTAATTTCTTTTCTTGAATTTAAACCATTTATTTCATATTTTAGTTAACCCCCCTTTGCAAGAGTGGCCTCATCCTTGTACAAGAATTAAAATTAGGATAATAGAAGAAGAACATGATAAAGAAAAGGATAATCCACTTATTTCTTTCAATAAGATTAGAATGAAGGAAAAAAAAAAATTATATTGAAATGTAACACATTCATGTAGCTTTACTACACTTATTGTAGACTTGAAGGCTTGGAATATATTTGAAATGTAAATCCTATATATGATTTAATTTGATATAATTGTGACATTTTGGTATGATTGAATTCTTGATCCAAGTGTATTATAAATTATAAATATATGATACTGTTAGATGCCTCTATTTTAGCTATTATGAATATTTTGTGTAAAATCATTGGAAGGGGGTTTCATATAATGCCTTGCCTCTATGCTTTTATAGTGGGTTTTTTATTTCCTTCTATGATATTAATAAATACATCAACATTGAAACTATTTTATAACACATACTCATTATAGCTTCCATTGATAAATGTGGTTGTCTTTGATTTTTGTGTTTGCTGAAAATATGATTCTCATGTAGTATTCCTAAAGATTTTGTAATATATCTTTTAATCATAAATAAATATCAATACCCTAATCATGACATTTATTTCCTTTCATAATGTTTGAGAATATGATAGAAATCATCTCTATCTCTCTCTGACTTTCATAGAGATGTTTATTCTAAACCATTTCCTCTCACATGAATTCCTTTTCATCAATACTATTGGTATCCTTCTCTCATATGCCTCTATAAATATTTATTTATTATCTTATAAAATGTTTGCATTATTTTTTGAAGCTTGGTCATTGTCCACCACATATGGTCTATTTTGATTATTATTATTATGAATTATCATTGTCCTTGTAATTTTCCCAATCAAATGTTATCTCTAGGTAAGAATAAGTTAGATATAAACATACAATACTATGATTTGGGAATAGGAAATAAAAAAATTACATCATATGTGACAAAGAAAAAAAATTATCTCCAAACATTCAAGTTGAAAATGAACATCCAGTGAAAATGCACATTAGCGATACTTTAACTAAGTAGAGTAGGATAGAATATCTGAGGTAATTTGTTTCTTTAAGCATAAATATTTTGAATATTTTGAATAGAGGGTGTGATTCTAGGAAAGAGACTACATGTTTTATGAAAAACTTTTCATAATGTGCGAGTTCTGGTAATTTTTAGACTCTAAGTGAGGTAGATTGTAATATTTTGTTAAAGTGAAAAAAATGAGACATTAAGTGATTCATATGAAAATGACTACAATTTGATTCTAGGCAAAACAATTTACAATAGGTTATAGTCTTCAAATCCCATCTAAACTTAGGTGAAAGATTAATCCAAACTTGATTTTGTATATCTTCTTACCTTCTCTTAGTTTTGACAACTCCTTTTCCATGAAATGTTATTATTTAAGAGTATATTTCTCTCCTCATTATCGATATTTTACATCTCTTTGTTAGGATATAAATTTTTTTAAATTTTTAACGAAGCTAGCCACTCATTCCTAGATAATTTCCTAAAGGGGCTTCTATATCTCTTGTCTTCTTTGCATCTCTTCTTATTTCATATTGGAGATTTAATATTTCATATTTGAGGTATCTATAAGTCAATTTTCTATAGAGTTTTATCTAGCATACATTTCTTGTTTTCTTAAAAATGTGATAAAAACCATCTATATATTTGCTTTCATATTCTTATGATGAATATAACTTAAATATTTTCCTTCATTTGACATATTGTATTTCATAATAGATTGAAAGGGTTTAAAGTTTTAATGAAATGAAGACTCTTATTCTTTAAAGTAGGAACCTCTATCAAAAACCTCTAAAAATGGATAATCTTGTTTGATACTCTTCCATGTGGCATTCCTTCTCTATTCTTGTTCTTGTGATTTGATCTGTGTATCTCTATTTCTTTTTTTATTAGAGCAATCTATTGAATCTCTTATATAAGATTCCTTGTGATGCATATATATTTCTATTATTGCAAGAAAATCAAAATTTTGTTATACTCTACATCTTCAATTAAAAAATTGAAATATTTTCCATTTCTCATGGATCGTTTTCTATATGACATGATCCTTCATGATTTCATAAATATTGAGAGGCAATGTGGTGTAGAGGAAGTTATAGATTCTCACAAACACTCTCTTTTTCACTCTTACATACTAGGATCCACACCATGCCTTATCATCTAAAAAACTTGTCATGACCCTCCATAGGCCCTCTCTATCATGGAACCCAATGCCCTTAACTAAGGAAACTACTACCCTTAATCACTAAACCCTTCAATATATTACATAAGTTAAGATAATAGTTAGGGCCAAAGGCTCACTCAGTTACCATGCAACCGCACTGAGATAACACAATGGAAATGAAATGACCAAGAGAAAGCACTAGAAAGAGAGGAAACAATAGATCTATAATGATTTATTATTGTTTCACCATACATATTGAGATGCAAGGACTTCTTGGTTGTAGCCAATTACCAAGATTAAATTGCATAATGGGTTCTTCATACATCATGCATGATTCTCTACAATTATTTATTCTCCAAGCATGCCCAAACCTAGGACTTGAATCCCTATGTATACTTGCAAAAATGGCTAATAGAAGACTCTATTTCTACATTGGTTAAAGAAATGGCCCAAAATAGGTCCACACACTTTCCAATTAAATCTAGATCCCAAATTAAATATACAAATTCAATCTCAAAGAAGAACCAAACATAAAACTCTATGAATAAAGAACAAAGCATCATCGAACAAAATTAGACAAGCCACTAAACACGCTCAATGAACAAAGCAATGGACCACTCGATTAACATGCACACCAATCCAAGTTAAGCCAACTTAGTGAAAAAAGACAATGTGAATCCATCCAAATAATGACAACAAAAACTATAGAGTAGGTTCAAGGAAGTAACTAAGAAAATCCATTCTAAACTAAGAAGGATGATAAAACAACTTAGGATGCTCTTACATCAGACACTCAGGGTAGAAAGAAATGATTTTTGAATTAGGAAAAAATCACAACCCAATCTAAATCCAACTTAGATTGAGAAATCCATGAAACATCATCAATAGGCATGTTCTTCCACTTGACCAAATACTCCATGTAATCTTTCCTTCTCATGCTCTTGCCAACTCTCTAGTTCAAATCTATTTAATCTCTTCCATCTATTTCTTAGGATAATAACTTATTACAATAAATTCTTCATTAGAATCATGATACTCATACAACTGAGTAACATTGAATATAGATGATACATCCATGTCATCATATAACTCAAATTAATAAGCATAATACTATCAAATATCCTCAAGATCTTACAAGGACCAAACTTCTTCATCTTCAACTTGGCATATGTTCCAAAAGGAAATCTACCTTTCTTGAAATTAACCATCACCTCATCACCAATTTCAAAAATATTTTGTCTCCTTGATCTATTTGCATTATCTTTGTATTTCTGATTACTTTGTTCCTACTTATTTCACTTCCTCATGCAAAGACTACATAACTTAAAAATAAATACTCCTTCAACACTCCTCTTATCTTCTCCAATAGTATCCCTCAAATTTGACATACCTCATGGTTTCATTCTTGAAACAATCTCAAAAGGAATCTTTCTTGTACTCCTATTCACAAAATTATTATATGAAAACTTTTCTTGTGCCAATACTAAATCCAAATTACTCAATTTATCTCCAACTAAGAATCACAATAAATTAACCAAAATTGCATTTCCAACTTCTATTTTCCCATCAATATATAGATAAAATGTAAAACTAAACTCCAACTCATTATTCAACTTCTTCTACAAAATCTTTCAGAAATAACCAACAAAGTAATTGTCTTGATTAGAGATGACACTCCTATACATAGCATCTAATGTTTTCTTACATGGTATAAAATGAACAATCTTGTAAAATCTATCCACAAAAACAAATATAGAAACATTCCCTCTTGTTATCCTTGGTAAGCCAAGAACAAAATCTATGTTGATATCACTCTAGAGTTTCTCAAGAACTAAAATAGGCGTATACAATCCAATGTTCTGACTTACTCCTTTTGCAACTTGACAAACTCCACAACTCATTACAAAATTTTGAACATCCTTATATAAAAAAGGCTAATAATACTTTTCCTAAAGAAAACTAAATGTCTTATTAATACCAAAATGTCCAGCCAAGTGAATGCTATATTTTTTCTTTATCAAATTAATTCTCATCCATCCCCTACGTATACATAACTAAATTACTTTGAACAAAATATCTTCTTCACTAAAATAATATTCATATTTAATTGATTATGAAGAATTTTTTGCTTTTCATGCTCTCCACAACTAAAAAAAATCAGGACCAGTTTCATACAAAGCTTTCATCTCATCAAAACAAAGAATTTTAATCTTCATATCTCTCAACAAATATCTCCTAATCAATGAATGTGTAACTCAATTGGTGATTTCACTTTTATGTTTGATCAGAAATGTAAAATTGTGTAAATACTCAACCCACTTCATATGCCTCTGATGTAATTTATGTTGACTTGCCAAATACTTTAACACCTTATGATCAGTATATAGCACAAACTCATCAGGTACCAAAAAAATTCTCCATTTCTTCAAAGCTTGAACTATAACACCTAATTCTTGATCATACACAAACGATTTCTTCTTAGCATCATTTAACTTTTCACTAAAGAAAGAGACAATTTTATCTTCTTGACTCAACACAACTCCAATTGCATTGCCACTTGCATTACATTCCACTTGAAACACCTTATTGAAATCAAACATGTAGTGCCTCTCATGTTTGTAGCCTATACCTTGTCATATTTTGATTTAAGAGATACTTGATACTCTTGTTATTATTTCTGTATTTTGAGATGACCTGAGGGTTGGATGTTATACCTTGATTTCAGTATCTTAGATGCTATACTATTATGTTGTTTAGTTTATCATATTTTCATGTTGATGCCATTTTGAGATGGCAGTAGGTTTATGATGATATCTAGTTATCTGGTATTTTGGTTATATGTGGATTTATACTATGGTGATTTACTTCATTCTTGTTCATTATGCTTTATGCGAACGTGGGTGATGTAAATGGATTATTTTAGTATAATAGAGTAAAAGGTTAAATAAGGTCTTTAATGCATTTATTGCTTCGGCTATGATATTATATGCAATTGCACTTGATCATGTATTTTAGTGTGTAGGATTTATATCCCTAGTAGTGGCACTTGGAGATAGTGATCCAACTATTCATATTTTACCAATGTCAACCCTGAATGGTCAATGTATCCTTATTTAATTGTTTTGATGATTTGATAAAATCAAGAATTATTTGCATTATGTGACTAGACTAGTGAGTGTGTCAATGCATTTAGGAGTTCACATTGTTGTGAAAGTTGTTAAGGGATTTTCTCTGGTTTTGGGTTTTCAAGCTTTAAAGTTTATTAAATTTAATTTTTGGTAGCTTTGCCATAGATGAATTCCTATTTCTAGGAATAGCCTATTTTTGTTTGGGTTGATTTAGAGTTTAACTAGGTTGGCTAGTTATTTGCCCTAATTGATTATTCACTCAAAAAGTGAATAAGTATTGAAAGAGGAATTTAATTCCTCACTTTTCACTTTTGCAATTTAGAAATTGGAGAGGTTTTTCTAGATTTTTTTTCTAAAGGATTGGTTTTCCATTTGCTGTGAGAGCTATGAGCATGGGATCTTCATGAGGACGAACTTGTTGGATCCAACTTGAGGAGACATTGCTTTGTTGTCATTTTTGGCTATATCTGCGAGTTATTTATTTTACTTGGCTATTTTCCATTTTATCCCTTTGGCTTTCAAGTAGGGCTTTTCCATTTTCTTGTTTAAGCTTAGATTTTGTATCTATTTTTGGTAGTTATTGGTTTGGAGGCTAAGAACTAGTGTTCCCCTCCATTTTTGTTTACTAGTTCTGCCCAGGTTGTCGAGTATGAACGTTTTCACTATTTTTGGGATGGGGGTTTAGGATTTAAAGCTATTATGCTAGCCATTTTTGTTGTATTTTCATGGCTTTTGTGCCCAAAGACCAAATGGGTTTTATTTTTTATGGTTTTGAGTTTTGGGGTTTTTACCTCAATTTGCGTGTCACCCAATTTTCTTAGGTTTTCTTGGCATGTTATTAATCGTGGACTTGGGTCATCTATAGGATGTTAGTCAGATAATTTTTGTACTTTTTATGTTGCATTGGGATGTGTGCCACATTCATCCTCTTGAGTTGTTATTCGATTGAGTGTGATTTTTTTCTTGTGTTCTCATCTAGCCCTTGTGTTTGATCTTCATGATGGTGGTTCACCACACACAAGAACGTCCACACGTATTTTTCTAGTGACTTACAAGGCCTGATCTCCCATTTGTATTTTGGTGGAACTACGTTCATTTGGGGTTGGGTTGGGACTGTGCATGCCTACGGGCACTCATCATATGATGGATATGGGTATGTAAGGTAAACTTAGTGGAGGGGCTTCTAACATATCCATGGTGTCCTAGCCCAAGTTAGCATTAGGTAGTTTCTAATTAAGTGACAACTAATGAAAAATTATTAGAAAATTAAACAAGATAAGACTACTAGAGTCGACCTCTCAAGGGTGGTGCTAAGGGGAATGGCCTGTGATACATAGTCCATGCAGTTAAGCCATGGACTAAGCATGTCAGCCTCCCAAGGGAATATTGAGGGGAATGGTTTGTTAGCATGTTACCAACTCTCCACCAGGAGTCCCTACATAGTTACCCCATAGAGCATCTAACTAGGACCTGTTGTACTTGCATTGTTGCATGGTCTTGTTTTTAGTCATCATTACTATCTAGCATGAGCGTAGCCATGGATGTTTATTTTGGTGTGTTTATGGTTGGATCATTATCTCCATCAACACAACAAGAGTGGGCCTATGGATGCCACATGGTTAGGAGGCATAGATACCTTTACCGCTATCGGGGACCAGTGTACAGAGATGTTTCTTTATCCCAATACAACTATTTCTTTTTGTTACAGTTATTACTTCAGGTTCTAGAGTATGTTATCTTGTGTTTTATGCTTTCATTGGAATGCTTGGATATCATGTTAGATGATGTTAGTTTTATTGATACATTCCTGAATTATGATATTTAGCATATGTTAGATGATGAGTTGATTTGTAGGATTATCTTATGCTTTACTTTAAGCATGTTAGATTTCCTTATTCTTATGTTGTAGAATGTTTTAGTAGTGATATCCTTATAAGACAACTTTGACGATCCAGTCAGTAGTTTGGGATGTTACATGTGGAGGATGGCTAGGACCTTCAAGGTCTCATGATGCTATTATGGTTGGGAGGAACTGCATACTTAGTTTGGTTGTTTAGTTATTGCAATGTTGCTTTTAGTTCTTTCCATTCACTGCTATGTTAGATGGTTAGATGTAGTTTTTGTCTTGTAGCTATTTATTCAAGTGTCTTTGCCTCGAATGTGGATACGGTACTTCTTGTTGTGGAGGTTTTGATTTCCTATTTTATCCCTTATTTTGGTCCTTAGAGTTCTTTCACTGGGTGACCATGCATCAACATTGGGTGATACATTAAAGTATCTCAAGCTCAAAGGAGAAGAATCATGTGATATTAGAAAGTATCATGCATCCATAGAAATTCTGTCATGCAATACTCTATTGTATCACATGCCTCTTGGAGAAAATTCATACAATACTTTTGAAGTATTGCATGCCTTCTTAAGAAGTGTCACCCAAAACTTGATTATATTGCACACCTTCATTAGAAAGGTCATACAATACTAGAAAGTATCGCACAATACTGATTTAAAGTATCGCTTGGGTTTTAGAAAAACCTATCTGGGCAGACAAAGGGCACTTTTTCCATTTGACCAAATTTTTTTTTGAAGTGTTTTGGATACCTTTTACGATGTTTTTGAATACCTTGGGATTGCATTTTGAACTTGGTATGTTTTCAAATTTGAAATCATTTGTACTTCTGTGTTTAGTCATTTTAGTCAATAGTGGTGTTTGGATGTGTGTTTAGTATTCTGTTGCAATCATTGTGATCCTCGTATGATGTATGTCATGTGCATCCATACTTGGTTAATTTTTTTTTTTTTTATCTTAGCTTATATTTATCTTTGTTCTAAGGATATCTGGGCAAGGAATTACAAGACAAATCTAGCATAGGTAATTGAGCAGCTTTTGTTTAAAAGTCTCAAGACTCTTATCAACACCATGTGTCCAATTGAATTCCTTTTTATCTCCTGTTATGGTTTCACAATGCACACCCCATTTTGCCTAGAAATGGGGACCCCCTACTTTATTTTTTAGCTTTCTAGATCCCTAGTCTAAGGTCTAAGTCATTTTAGGGTTTTGCCTAGTGTCCTTAGCTAATTTTGGTCTCTACCTAAAAACCCAGATTCTGAAAATTGTATTCTAGAGAGGAAAAGCTATTTTTTGCATTAAAGATGTGCACTAGTGCACCTCAATAGGTGTGATATTGCACTAAATTACCTAAGGAACAAAGTGTAGAATGCTTCAATCTTGAAGTGCACAGTTGCGCATCTCTAAAGCTATGCACCTTCAAGAGGTGCACCAAGCCCTAGGCCTATAAAGCCCAGGAGCCCTACCCCTCTCCCTACTTTCATTTCTCCCCAACAAGATCTAACACCCACACCTCTACACCCACTGAAGTGCATCCCTTTTCTCACTCTACATCCTACACAACACATCATAAAAAAAACACCAAAAAAAACCTGCGTAGCTGCACACCCATCTAAGATACGCAATTGCACACTTTCTTTTTTGCATTAATCAACAAATTTTTTAAAAACTAAACAAAATAAAATAAAACACCAAAGAAAGGTGTGTGGTTGTGGACCTTTATGTTGAATAAGCATATCTTAGGGAAGTAAAAGGTGGTGTGCTAAATGTGCACCCTTTCTTGCACTTACAAGTTTTGTAAGGGTGCACTACACCTAGTGCACCCTATGAGGTGCACTAGTTGTGCACTTTCATTTAAAGAATTTACATAAAGAGAAAAAGTGCACCTAGCGCACCTCTAAAGTGTGCCAAGTGCACTCTTTGTTACCTTTTAGGGTTAGAAATAGGTTTTTTAGATATTTTTTAGTAGATTAGGGTTTTCGGGTTACTTCTTGTCATCATTAGGGTTTGTCTTAGTTAACTTATTTCAAACTCCAAACTAATAGATGTTGATTTTTTGTAGATTCAATGGCTTCTTCACCGTCATCCCTCACTACAAAGATGGTCCCAAAACTAGTGGTTTTCAAGTTTCAAGGTGTTCCTGCAAAGTCACGCTGCCAAGATGACTATTCGAGGATCTGAGACACTAAATTTGGCCATACTAATTGGAACATGTTCCTAGTATTGTGTAACAAACCTATGGAGAGGTCCCTAATGATATCTTCTCTTATTTGATCAGGACTAGTCAATGTAGCATTACACCTAGTATTGGTTTAGTCCTCAGAGTTGATCATGGCACTGGCAAAAAACTATGTCTCCAAAGAAAGGGTCGTTAAGAGTATAACTAGAGAGATCATGTTTGATGTAGAAGCATCTTGACCCTTCATACATTATGATGAATTTAAAAATATTGTAATATTTAAGTCATTTAGACTTTCCTAAAACCATGTTGAAGAAATGGTTAAAATTCTTAACTTTGCATTGTGATGTATTAAGGAAAAAATAGATTTGCATTGTAATGGGAGTGCTTAAAGAAGCATTGAAAAATGTACAAGGGTTAAAAGAATGTAATGGGTTGGTTTAAAAGGTGGTTGGGAAGTTGTAAACCACCACAACCACTTTAAAATTATTGTATTGGTCATTCCAAATCAGATTTGAATGAATGAGAAGAGGAAGATCATTTTGAAACAATTGGTATCTTCATAACTTGCAGTTTTAATTGGTGTTAACTATTTTTTATGTGGTTCTAGGTTTGTATAAACTTGTACAGCCTAGGAATGTTGTAAGAAGTATATTTTATTTAAATTAGGATGAATAATATTCTGTTTGGTTCTAGTTTGGAGTGATTATATTGAGAAATGAAGAAGTTATGCTAGTTTTGGTAAAAGTGGTTATTTTCAAATTTGAGGATGCCCAACTACAATTGGATTTAAATATTTGGTACAAACAAAATTGGATGAAATATAAACTCTAGTTATATAAATTGGAAGGGTATATGAACGAGATTTCATTTTCAATTAGTTTGAGTCATTTTCATTTAGTTATGTGTAAGTTATGTTCATTTTAATGAAGACTAGTTTTTAAGGATCTCTGTTGAAGTTGTAGGCAATTATTTGTGCTTGTAGAATGATTTATGAATTGGAAAAAATAATGGCTTATAGATTCAAAAACTAGACTCATATAAGGTTGATTGAAAATTAGTTTGGTTTCATTTGGATTTTTTTTGAGGAATTTATTAGATGCCCTAGGTAGGGTTATTGGTTTTACTTCTAATTTATAATAGAGAAAATCAGTCTAAATGCAGAGACTATAACATGTAATGGATTTATTTATTTTTTCTCAACTTTGGATATGTTTTAATAGGTATATTTTGGGAAAATTATACTAGAGGGTTTTGCAAGAATATTTTTATAAAATAATTTATAATTAATGGAATCAGATATAGTAATCAAGATATGCAAATGGAGAAGGGTTGATGGTTTTGTATTGGAAAATGCTTTGTTTTGCCTCATGAGATTCCTCGATATAATGAAATTATTTTATGAATTTTGAAGGGATAAATATGTATCCCACTGATTGGTTTACTCCATTGATGCTATTTACATCAGATTGGTATTAGAGCCAACGAAAGATCTGGTGTTTTGTGGGTAGAGATATAACTGGTGGTATATGGATCCATCATAGTTGCAAGAAGCACGTAATTGTGATTGCATATGTGAAAATATCAAGCCAGGATCTTGCTATTGTCTCCACCAAGATAAGGCTAGGTAGAAGGTGTAAGAGAGAAATCACTAAGCAAAGGGTGGTCTACATCTTCCAGGATCTTGGGTGGGTAAGATGGCAATAAGGTGGTATGAAGGAGCAGCATGAAATGTGATGGCTAGCAGCCAGTATTTACTCCATTTATGGGAGTCATTTGAAAAATATAGAGTATGCACCAGAAGCATGGACCTAGTGATAAAGACAAGGAAGAAAAAGATTTGTTTGTAGAACTCTCCACTGCACATTTCCATGGGACATGGAAATCTTTTAAGCTTGAGAGTATGATGAGAGAGCATCTTGACCCTTCATACATTACGATGAATTTCATAATATTGTAATATTTAAGTCATTTAGAATTTCCTATAACCATGTTGAAGAAATGGTTAAAATGCTTAACTTTGCATTGTGATATATTAAAAACTAGAAAAAAATAGATTTGCATTGTAATGGGAGTGTTTAAAGAAGCATTGAAAATGTACAAGGGTCAAAAGAATTTAATGGGTTGGTTTAAAAGGTGGTTGGAAAGTTGTAAAACACCAAAACCACTTTAAAATAATTGTATTTATCATTCCAAATCAGATTTGAATGAATGAGAAGAGGAAGATCATTTTGAAACAATTGGTATCTTCATAAATTACAATTTTGATTGGTGTTAACTATTTTTATGTGGTTTCTAGGTCTTATACAGACCTATACAGCCTAGAAATGTTGTAAAATGTGTATTTTATTTTAAAAAAGATTAATAATCTTTCATTTGGTTCTAGTTTGGAGTGATTATGTTAAGAAATGAAGAAGTTATGCTAGTTTTGGTAAAAGTGGTTATTTTTTAGATTTGAGGATGCCCAACTACAATCGGATTTAAATGTTTGGTACTGACACATTTGGATGAAATAAAAACCCTAGTTATATTAATTGGAAGGCTATATGAACCATATTTCATTTTAATTTTTTTTTTTACTAGTTTTCATTTAGTTATGTGTAAGATATGTTCATTTTAATGAAGACTAGTTTTTAAGGATATCTATTAAAGTTGTAGGAAATGATTTGTGCTTGCAGAATGATTTATGAATTGGAAAAATTAATGGTTTATATAGATTTATAAACTAGACTTATATAAGGCTGGTTGAAAATTGGTTTGGTTTCATTTGGACTCATTTTGAATAAATTATTAGATGCCCTAGGCAAGGTTACTAGTTTTACTTCCGATTTATGACAAAGAAAATGGGTCTACATGCAAAGACTATAACATGTAATGGATTTATTTTTTTTGCTCAAATTTGGATATTTTTTAATATGTATAATTTGAAAAATTACACTAGAGGGTTTTGCAAGAAGATATTTATAAAATAAGTTATGATTAATGGAATCAGATATAGTAATCAAGGTATGCAAATGGAGAAGGGTTGATGGTTTTGTGTTGGAAAGTGCTTTGTTTTGCCTCATGAGATTCCTCGATATAATGAAATTATTTTACAAATTTTGAAGAGATAACATGTATCCCACTTATTGGTTTACTCCATTTATGCTATTTATATTAATTTTATAACTAAGACTTAAGAACATAGAAAAGGTATTCCATCTTCCTAGAGCAGATCAGTATATTAGATTGACCTATCACCAAGTGGAAAGATGGTATAAAGAACATGTACCAGAAGCATCCAAAATCATCCAATCATTGTATCCCATTGAGAAGTCTCCTCTTGGGTGCAAAGGAGGAAAAGTGGACATCACAAGGAATTATATGAAAGAGGATATTAGATATCCTATAATACTTTTGAGTAGAGTCATGGGGTTACTAGCATTAGGACACTTGAACATATGAATGGTGCATTTCATTGATACCATCAAAATAATGAAGATGCCAATTGATTGGGCCTTGATTATTAGTGAGAACTTGGGTGAGCAACTAATGGTAGTTAAGAACAACCATAAGTTCTACATGACATCTTATTTGTTGTACCTATTAGCTGCAAGGGCAATAGACTATTTGGGACAGTTCAAAAAAGGCAGCATGCAAGATGCAAACGCATAGCCCTATTTATTAAATCCCTAGTTGGTGAATAAAAAGTTTCTTGATCACAATAAGGAATATAGGATAGTGAATAATGCCTTTATTTTCACAATTATCTAGTTCACTGAAAGGGATTATGTGAAAAGGATGTTAGATGAGGCAGCAACAAAGATTTTAGAAGTCAATGCCTATTACATCCAATTTAGGACATTCACTTATTTGAAGGTAGCAGTTATGACTGTCAATCCCAAGAAGCTCCCTCAGTATCCAAGTGATAGACTTATATTGTTGGAGATCACTCAACAACTCTTGTTTACATATGAACAAGTAAGGAAGCAACACAAGATAACTTGGGTGTGGCCCATTACTATAGGACCATTTAGTGTGGTTCAAGGATAGGATATTCCCTCTTTTGAGTCTAAGTGGGATCAATATCCCTTGGATGAATATAACTCTCCTCATCCCTATTTTGATAACATTGGAAGAGTAGTATTTAGTGGACAAAACATTCCAACATGAAGATATAATTGAGGACCATTGGATGAATGCAGTAGATGACTGATATTTGTATAAGGGATTATTGTAGGATGTCTCTCTATTTGGCAAGTAGTACTTTGAAGATAAAGGTTCCTATAAATGTAGTACAACAAGATTTTGAGGAGGTCCTAGATCCATTGTATAATAGAGATAAGATTTTTGATCAACCTATTATGAATGTGGCGATTGATAAGGAAAAAAATTCAGATATTAATCATAGGGCCATGCATGTCATCAAATTGACCAAGGATTGGATTAGAAGACCTTGAAATTGGATTTGATTTCTCAATCAGTAGTCTTCCATACTACAACCTACCCAACAAAAGGTAGAGGAGCCAAGGTAACAATGCCCACTTTCATAGCTTAGTCCCTAGTGAGGCCATAAATAGTGCACCAACTTGATAGAGAAGTTGGATATTATAGGGCTTAGAAAGGTAAAGGAAAGAGGAAAATAACTTCACCTTAACAAGTTGAGCTAGAAGAAGGAACAACTCAAGCACTACCACAACAAGGGGCAAACAATATACAAGGGTCAGAGAATGTAGAAGCTATGCAAACCCAAGATAATCCTCAAGTGCCACTACCAAATCAAGGGAAAGGAGGAATTGAAAAAAAAGTACAAATAGTGTCTTCTCCTTAATAAGAAGTATAAGCCTCCCCGTTGGCTCCTAAGAGAAGAAAGATCAAAACTCTAGTCAAGAGGAAACAAAAGGTGATTAGAAGAGTTATTCCTTTTCCATCAGTTCTAGAAGTCATTCCAAAAGAGGAACAAGAGGATGATGAAGATGAAGAAGATAACCTTCCTTTGAGTCAAAGGACTTATCTTACTAGAGAAATAGAGTTAGAATTGATTAGAAGCTCCACCATTACACCACCATCCATTCCTATGCAGCCTATTCAATCTACAACTTTTGAGGATGAGATTTAGTAATGGATTGATGAGTAGGAGGGTGAAGGGGTTGATGTCTTTTGGATGTCATATTTTGATTTTATGCTTGTGGGTACTAAGTTGGTGGGAGATAAGATAAGGGATAATCCAACTAATCAACCTCAACAAGAGGATTGGAGTCAATTGCCATCTTAGCCACAAGGACCTAAAGTAGCTCCACCATCACCAAATCAAGCTAAATATTGTGTGGATAAAGGTTCATCTACCCCTCTCCCTCTAAAAAATGAAGAAGAAGAGGTCCAAGTGGAATTGGAAGAAGAACCACAACAAATACCCATCGATGAAGTGTCAAAGGAAGGACAAATATGTTTGCAACCTCAGTAGACTTTCCAAGACACACAGGCAAGAACTATTGACTCGATAGATACAAAGACTCCTGAAGTGGATCTCTGACAATAGGAGAAGACTCCAGAGAGGGGTGATAAGGGAAAGATCATAGAAAAAAAACTCCTTCAAAAGGTAAATCTTTGATGGAACACATTTTGAAATGGTTAAGGAAAGAGGTGATTAGAAACAAAAGGTAGTGGTATGACACTAAGGAAGAGGGAATGAGAGAATTGATTGAAGCTCTCAAGAAGCCTGAGTCACCTCCAAAAGATGCACAAGCATTGGCCTTTGTGATGAGTGATTAGAATCAAGACTTATTTTCTCATATTGCTATCCCTCCTTCACATGCAGATATTGAGGAATTGACTCCAAAAGATTATCAAATGAGGGAGATTGTTCTTGGGAAACCCACGATGGACACTACCAAATTAATGGTGACAACGAGAATTAAAGAAGTGTTTAGGAACTTAGAGTAGGATGAGATAGAATTAATAACACTTTGGAAGAAAAATGAGATCTTAAATGTGTATCTGATCAAAGTTGTTGGTCCATTAGATCCTAAAAATCCCAAGGAGACTTTAAATGGTAAGGAGACTATACAGTTAGATCCATTTTTGAAGGCTTGTCAAAAATGGAAAGAAAGTTTTGAAGAGAAAAGTGTACAGATTATATAGGGAAATCTTAAACTACTACAACATATGTAGAATAATGCAGATAAGCTAGTGGCCATTTTGAACTAGGATTTTGGTTTAATGGATGAAGTACATACCTGGGGTAAGGACCTACAAGAATTACAATCAGTCAAGAGTCAAAGGTATCAGATGTTAATGGATGTATATACAATAGAAGAGTAAGATAAAATTGATGATTGGATAGAGAAGATTGCAGATGACAATAAAGTAATGGAGAAATTACATGCAGATATTCACAAGCTCAAGGATCAAACCCAAGAGAAAATTTTGGAGGTAGAGAAACATTGTAGTGATCATGCTTAGACATTTTGGAAGATAATTCAAGGGATAAACTGATGACTATAGAAGTAGTTGTTGAATAGTTTTGGAAGAATTTTGAAGAAGCTTCTAATGATGGATATTAGACAAGCATTTCAAACTAAAGAAGCATTACTAGACTTGGATGTGAAACTAGGAGATTTTGTAGAGACTTGCATTGAGGTAGGCAATTATAGGCAAAAAGTGAAAGACAAGTATGAAGCTTTAGATTTTCTAGATATAGCTCAACTCACTGAGATTATTGAGAAATTCAAGAGCAAATACCTAGACATAGCTCTGGTATAAAGGGGAACAAAACCCAAAAGCTAGAATTTCAATTTTGACACTTAGTAAAATTTTGCATTTTTGGACCTACTTCCAAGGTGCACAGGTGTGCCAAGTGTACTAATTTTGAGGCGCGCTTCTTCTGAGGTGCATCTGAAGTTTTTGGAGAAGTTAGAGGTGTACTAATAGTTAACTGCCAGTTCTAAATTTAGAGCTTTCCATGCATCAAAAATGCATTTTGACGATAGTTTAATTCCTACAAACATCTAGTGAATGTGGATCTTCTATTTTTGGCACTCCTAGACACTCATACATCATCTAATGGCTTTCTTCTTCTTATTTTCTCATGCTTTATTTATTTTAAGACATGTAAAGGCCCATGCATCCATTTAATGATATAAATATGAATGGAGTCCTACAAAGCACTAGTTAGAGAGTTAGTTTGTACATAAATAGATTTATTTTATTAGTTTAGAAGCATATGTTTGTATAAATATATCTCTCACTCTCAATAATTGAGGAGAAGATTTCTTATAATTCAAGAATGTAACATATATTCTAGGTCATTATTTTGATGCAATAATATATGCTATTGGTGCTCATTATTAGAGTGTAGTGATTCTTGCCTAAGTGTGTTATTTTTTATGAGTGTATGTGCATGATGTGTAATTGAGCCAAGAGTTTTATTGTTGATTGTGTGATCTTTTAATTATGGTTTTTGCTATGATTTTACAAATTCTATTGACATACTTAGTTCAAGAAGAGATCATCCATTTTGTTCCTACATAGCTTTTTGTCTCACACGAGCACACTTTTAGAGGCCTTGTGATTTGATGAAAAGTGAAACATCTTATGATTACTGAATTCCCATCGATGATTGCATTAGTGGAATCAAGAAATTTCTACTCCTATTTTCATTAGTTATCTATAGATATTTTCAAAGGCTTAACTCATAGACATGTTGTTTCTATAGCTTATGTCCATTAGGATTTTTACTTTTTATATTATTTTCTTAAAATTATTGTTACCCTATCTTCGTTATTTTCTTTACTAGCCCTTGGTTAAATTAGGAATTCATATAGTTGCATTTATCAAAAAACAAAAAAATACAAAAATATATTTCTTTTTGTGTGGTTATTCTTTTGAGATAGTAAGAAAATTCAAATCTTATCCAAAATCGGTCAGAACCAGCAAAGGCCTCCCTATGAACAAAAACATTTATCTTCAACTAAGTGGATTCCAATAGGTCACAAGATCACTCTAAACCTTGGAGTTGATCCCAAATTAAATTTTCAAGAGAGAAGTTTGAAAAGATTCCTTCTGTCAAGCATCATGCAAAATGACAACTCAACATCTCCTCATGTTGCCTCAGTCATAACATGATATATTGAGCTAAAATTTTCAATAATTTTTTAGTAAAAAATAGCTGAACCATGAAATGATCTTACTTCAACCACATTCTTACATTTAGTCCATATTGACACAAAATTTTGTATCTGTGCCTGAGGTGCGCCCCTTAAGAAACCTTGTGTAACATGGAAACAACCTCCAAGTGTGGGACATGTACTTTGAGGATGAATCTCTAGAGAAGGTTGACTTCCTTACATTCACAATGCACCTAAGTATGACTTTTGGAAAAGGGAGAAGGATTGTATGGAATTTAAATGCTGAAAGTGAAAGGTGATACACCATATTGAAATATGGTTACTATCCCTACCTATGAATGTACTAAACATCAATAAAACACCAAACTACATAGTTCTAAACTGCAATCTATCTGCAGAGAACTTGTATGAAGGTTAAAAATAATGAAGTGTTGTAAGGAAACAATTTCACTAGACATTATTTAACAAAATATTAAATACAACATGAAAATTAAGAGAATAGAAAAGAACACCCAACACAAGTTAGAAACCTTTATAAGATAGCTAAATGGAAGAATAGGTAAAATATGTATTTCATTAATGAAAGGAAAAAAGAATTAAAGTTGTAGATCATAAATGCTACTAAAAAATGCAAAAATAGAGAACTCAAAAAACATGTACAAGGATTCTTTTTAAAGAGATCAAGCATAATCCCTACCTATGAATGTACTAAACATCAATAAAACACCAAACTACATAGTTCTAAACCGCAATCTATCTCCAAAGAACTCGTATGAATGTTAAAAATAATGAAGTGTTGTAAGGAAACAAGTTCACAAGACATTATTTAACAACATATTAAATGCAACATGAAAATTAAGAGAATAGAAAATAACACCCAACACAAGGTAGAAACTTGTATAAGATAGCTAAATGGAAGAATAGGTAAAATATGTATTTCATTAATGAAAGGAAAAAAATAATTAAAGTTGTAGATCATAAATGCTACTATAAAATGCAAAAATAAAGAACTCGTGAAAAATGTACAAGGATTCCTTTTAAAGAGATCAAGCATAACTTAGTTACAACAATAAAGATCAAACTCCAACCAAACTAGAGTTAAATTAAATATTTGCAATCAATAAAACATCAGATAATATATGATTATGTGTGTACATTGTTATCATGAAGTGATAGAGAACAACCAGAAATGAAGGCATCTACAGAAGGAATAGATATCCAAAGTAGAATAAATTAGATAAAATCTAATTTCCATGTATATCCAGTCCTTGAAATGACAGGGTTTGGGCCCATAAATTCCCCCACAATCAAGAAAATCATTCCCATACCTTTGAAAGTGGTAATATAAGAAATAAAAGCATTTGCCTTGCATAAAGAAACCAAAAAATGTAGTTCGACAATAAGTATTTAGCTCTCAAGTCTTGTCACAATCATTAAAAAAGTTAACATAGCCACAAAAATACACAACTTTTTTGGCCTATACAACATCATAGAAGGAAATCTCTCTCTTCAAATAGACCTTAAAAAGTTATGTAGACACAAAAACATCCCATATTTTTGACCTATGCAATAGACCACCCAATAATTGCTTTAACTCTCTCAAGCTCCATCTTCAAACCATTAAAAGAAATCAAAAATCCTAAATACACAATCTTCTCTTTCATGAATGAACACTTTTTCAAATTAATCAAAAACCTTTCCTCTTTCAATTTCCCTAATACTTTCCTAAAATGAAACAAATGTTCATATCTATTCTTACTAAATATTAGAATATCTTCAAGGTATAAAATCACAAACTTACACAAGAATTTCTTCAAAACCTTATTCGTCAACCTCATGAAAGTACTTGATGCATTAGTTAAATGAAAAAGCATAACCAACCACTCATACAAATATTATTTTTAAAATGTAGTCTTTCATTCATCACCTTCTCTGATTTTTTGTTTGATGATAGCCACTCTTCAAATCAATCTTGATAAAATATCTTGCACCGCTCAAACAATCCATTATATCATCTATCCTTGGCATAGGAAACCTATACTATTATCTTATTTATTTCTCTAGAATCAATATACATTCTCCATTCTCCATTATTTTTAGATGTTGACACAATAAGAATGACACACAAACTCTAAATCTCTTTGATCAAACATTTCTGCAGCAATCCATTCAATTTCTTATTGAGTTCTTCATTCTTGGTGTCAATCTATAAGGCACTTTTCTTGGAAACCTAGCTCCAAGAATTAGGTCCATACATTGACTAATAATTCTTAATAGTGGTAAAGCATCAAGTACATTCTCTAAAGTGATCTCCTTGTACTTGGTGAGTAACTCTTCAACTTCTGCTAGAACTTGGTCAACATGGTCACTACTCAGTTTATTAGGAATTACAACAAAGCAAACATTTTACTTTTTCACATATTTGACAAACTAATTTCCATTCACCATGAAAATCCTAATTGTTGTACAATGATCCTCATCTTATTTCTCTATCAAGGGCAATAACACTTGTCTCTTTCCATTAGCCCAAATGGTATACTTATTCAATCTTCAATTATGTAGCATTTGTTTATCATACTGCTATGGTGTACCAAAAATAATACAACAACAATCCATAGGAATGATATCACACACAACTTCATCATAATATCTCCCAATCTTAAATTTCACAAGGCATTTTTTAGTTACCAATAACTTATGCTTATTTATGATCCAAGTAATATGATATAGATTAGGATGTCTCAACCTCTGCAACTACAACTTATTAGCCAACTCTTCTAATGCCAAGTAATTTGAATTGACAATGTCAATGATTATCTCACAACATTTTATTGCATTCTTGCATCTAATCTTGAACATGTTTCTTCTCAAAATAAGTTCCTTTTCAACTTTCTCATTCCACAAGGTTCTCCTCGTCATCAAGTTCCTTCCATTTTTAGGTTCAATAGATGGACTCAAAGATTCTTCTTGACCCAAGGCATTTTAGCCACCACTTCCCATCTTATTTTTAGAGTGAGTACATTCAAAAGCTCTATGACTATCTTCTTTGTACATTAAAAAAGTTCTGCGAAGGGTAAGTGCAAGAAGTTGGGTCTCAATTTTTGGGCAAAAAGTGGAAGTTTTTTTCATGTTTTTGGAATTCCTTGTCAAGTGATGTAAAAATTTGAGGCATTTAGAGATATATTATCAAATAACCCCATAAATAAAAATTGTAGTGCTCAGAGTCTACTTTTTGAATATATAATTTATTTGCATAACCATGTGATAGATTTTTTTTTGTACGGATCTTTAAAAACCACTTTTTCAAAATGCTTGTTTCAAGACCATACCACACTTGTGTATATACACAATAATTTGACACAAATAAATGATTTTTTGTAGATCCTTTTAAAAGAAGATACCTAACACACCAAGGTTTGATGAAAATATTTTTCCTTAATTTTAATTGAATTTATTTTTAAAATTAATTCTCAATTGGCTATAAAGAGAAATTTTAAAACCTCTCATGTATGAATACCATAATTTGATCAAAATTTCACTTTTTTCAAAAAATAATTTTTAAACTTTAAAAGAATTATATGTAGATTGATGACATATAAATTAATTTAAGAAAATCCATAAAATAAAAAAATTATTAGAGTTTTAGTGAACATCACTATTTTATGTTTAGGTACCACCTTTTATTAAAAAATAATGCAAAATAGTAAATAAAATCATAACACTATAAAATTTATATTTATGAAATTAGGATAGTGAGAACTTTAAAAAAATTTATTTCGTCAAAATTTTGTATCAAGAAGACCCTCTAAAAATTATGGCAAGGATTGAATTTGTTAGTTCAATGCCTTAACCAAATTGAGAGGTCAAGGCACATGCTTGGTCCCACCAAGCCTATCCCAAACCAAAGTTTGAGGCAAGAGAAAAAAAACCTACTCCATATTATAAGAAATAGGCACCCATTATTTGAAATTCAAAAAATGGGTGCATGTTCTGAAAAAGTAAAATGGACGTTTAAAAACTCATTTTAAATCCCCAAAAAATATTTTTTTAAAAAAAAGGATGCCCACTCTGAAAAAGTAAAATCGATGTTTAAAAATGCATTTTAAACCCCTAAAAACTTTAAAAAGTTATTTTTTGAAGATGGGCACTCGATTTCTATGCTTGTTTTTTCCCCAAGCATGTTGAAACCTAGGACTTGACTCCCTACTTATACTTGCTAAAATACCTTACAGAAGATTCCAGGTCGACATTGGATAAAGAAATGACCCAAAATAACTCCACACACTTCCCAATTAAATCCAGATCCCAAATTAAATACACAAGTTGATTCTCAAAGAAGAACCAAACAAACAACCTAGTGAACAAAGATCAAAGAATTGACAAACAAACATAGAGAAGCCACCAAATATGCTCTATGAATGAATTAAAGGATCACTCATTGATCATGTGCATTTAACCAAGTAAAGCCAAATCAATGAAAGAAGACAGAAAATATATTGAGTCAATTGCAACAACAACTATTGAGTAGGTTCAAGGAGGTAACCGAGCATATCCATTCTAAACCAACCATGATAACCAAACAACCTAGAATTCTCCTACATCAATATACCTCAATGATACTTACTAACCTTATTTAATGTTATTACCTAACATTCCTTTTCCTTAGGAAACCTCATTTACCATGGTACATCCCTTCATGTTTTAGTGACTTGTAAAGGTAAAGAAAATCCACATTGGTGTTTTATTTTGTGAAAAAACCTACATAATGTTGGGGAACAAAACCAAGACTCCAAAAATTTTTGTGTTTACAAGCATGAGATAATGGAATGGTTACAAAGTGACTATCCTAGTTTTGATAGTAAAAATAATGGTTATAACTCCACATGTCAATCCAAACCCCAAGTCCCTTTACCAGTGATGAAAGAGACATATGAGATTAGTAACCAAGTACTTACAATCTCAAAGTGTCTATTCATTAATGGGTTTGAATGGGAACATAGTTAGGATTTAACTATGACAAAGTGTCAATACAATAGTTTTACATAGGCTATTGCAAATAATCAAAACTCTATTGGGACCTTGGACCAGTGACAATAAGTTATGGCAAGGTTAATACCAATCTTTTAGCAATGCCTATTGTAGAGAATACATTTTGGTTCTTCCACATTTAGTACTAAAATATAGTTTACTCTTTTTTTCAAAGGTTTTATATGTGATCAACTTTCCATGGAGGATAAAGAAATGAGGATTTTTTTAATAGCATGCAGAGAATGGACTTCAAAATATTAAACAAAATTCTATAAGAAAGACCACGAGAGAGATAGAGAGTTTTGATAAGTCTCCAAGTTTTTTCAAATTTATCAAAACTCTCTTTCTTATGGTGTTTCTTATAGAATTTTACCTTAATTTATCTCATTATTGTTGTGTTCAAAAGAAGCTTGTTTTCTAGTAGTGGTATGTATTTTGTGGACTAGATTATGGGCACTTTTTAAATATAATCATTATGAATTCTAATTTCATATATTTTTGTGTAAATCTTTTGGTTTCAAGCAATGCAAGAGGAGACCCTAGTTCAATATCAAAGATCAATGGTTGTCTTGCTTACATGATTTTGCTTCCATTATCACACACATACACATGGTACCTTCGAGGAAAGAAGTTAGGGACAATTGAAACCTCAATCCATAAGCATGATAAGAAAAGCTTAAAAAAATTATTTGTAGTGCATGTTTGGATTTCTAATATAGATTTCAATAGATTTTTTAAAGTTATAGATAGTGTTGTACATTTGAATCATGACTCCTATAGGTGATAGAAATGCCCTCAACAAGAAAGAAAATTGAAATAGCTAAAAGACCAAAATGGTTCTAATTAAAACAGCTATGAAATACTCAATAAAACACCATCAATGAGTTTTTACCACCAACAATTTTTTGAATTTTCTCAATTTATACAACCTTCACATGTATATAAGAGTTTATTAAAGATGATATATTTGTAGGTGATGAGTACAAAAAACTCTAGGTTCTCATCACCTATTCATATCCTTTCTCTGAGAAACTCCTATATGTATAGATAAAGACTGTATATGTTAAGAAAACTCATAAAATAATTGGTGGCCGGACTTCTTTTGTGCTTTTATAATAGGGGAATTCATAGCTATTTTGATTAACAATCTTCTAGTCTTTTAGTTATTTTGGTTTGTTGTCTTGCTGGTGGCATTCTCTCACCTATAAGAGTCAAATTTTAGATGCTTGTGATGGTCTATAACCTAAAAATCCTATCCACCTCTAATAAAAATGCAAACTTTTGTTTGAAATTATGTTTTTTAGCTTTTCCTGATGTCCATGCATATGGATAGTGGTTTTATTTCCCTCGACTTGCTTCCTCAAAAGTACCATGTTTAGGTCATTGGAATTCTAATGTAATGTTTAAATATTTCAACATGATCTCCAATGATAATTCCATACTATCGACATAATCCTCATCATTAGTGTCAACCCTTTCTATCAGAGAATCGATGATGCCCAAAAAAATATCTGCCAAGGATGCCCTTCTCCTATCAATGTTCCTCCATTCTAGGCATGTATTTCTTAATGTTCTCCCAAAGAGAAGTGATGTTGGGATTTTGACACCTTTCCATTTTTTATGGTTGGCCCTATCATTGGAATTTAGATGGATTCACTCTCCATCAGTTCTTCTTACACTTGCTTAGCAACAACATTATTTGTCAGTATTCCAATAGATGATTGCCAATTCATGATGAACAACTATTATAAAATGGTCCCAAATGTAGTAGTGAGGTGGATCATTTAAATATTATTTTTTATTGATATTTGAATGCACTAATAATATTTCTAAATATAATGCATTATTGTTAGGACTTAGGATTGTGAATAAGTATGGGATGATATCACTTCTTGTTTATGGAAATTCATGATTGGTTATTTCCCAATTAAAAATAAATTTTCTACAAAGAACACAAAATTGAAAAGATATAGAAATGAAACTAGGGATATAATTGAGTTGTTTGATAATGACATTCCCTCTAATGAGATAGTATATGTAGAAATAAAGTCCAGACTAATAGCTCTAGACAATGTTCAAAATTGGCATATTTTTGAGGATGACAAAGATCTATTAAGATTCTTAAATTGTGAAGATGAGTAAGAATATTAGTCCATAGATTGGAATTTTTATGGTAAAGAGAGTGGAGGGAAGAAAACATTGTTTGGGAAGGATGTAGTTCAATTGAAAACAAATAAAATCCCAAAGGGGCTTGTAGGATTAGAAAAGTTTTTGATAATCAAGATAGTTTTTTGGCAAAGGTAGGTCTACAAATAGTGAAGAAATAGAGAAAAATAATTTGGGTAATGAACATAATCTAAAAGAAGTATACAACGGTAAAAATATCACTCCCAAAATTAGGATTTATTTAATAACCTTGTTGAGAAAATATAGACATCTTTTCATGGTCATATGATGACATGAAGGCACACAGGGAGGATTTGTTTTAGCATGATATCCCATTGAAGCCAAATGAAAAACCATTTAGGCAAACACATTTTCCGATAAATCCTATATTATCCCTCACAATTAAAGAGGAACTTGTAAATTAAGAGATGTCAAGATAATTAAGCATATAAGACATTATACTGGGTATCAAATTTGGTCCAGGTTAGAAGAAAACTGGGGATATAAGGCATGTGTAGACTTTAGAACTTAAAATGTATCATCTTTAAAGGATAACTATGCATTACCTAATATGGAAGTTCTCTTTCAAAAGGTCATTGGGAATGACTTGTTATCCATGATGGATGGATTTTTAGGATACAACCAAATGAAAGTTAAGAAATCAAAACATTATAAAACAACTTTCACTACTTGTTATGGAAGACATGTTTATGCAAGGATGCCCTTTAGATTAACAAATATAGGAGCAACATTCCAAAGGGTGATGGATGTTTCCTTTGATGCTTCGATTAATTCAATTATGGTTGTATATCAAGATGACTTAACCTACATATTTAAAGAAGGCTAAAGACTATTGTAATCACTTGGAGAAAATCTTCTTAAGAGCTTTAGAATATGGGATTTACCTCAATCCTAAAAAATACCATTTTGGGGTAACTAAAAGAAAAATCTTAGGACATATCATGTACAAGGATGGAGTAAGAATTGATCTTGAAAGGAGAACAACCATTGATAAAACTTAGATTCATAAAATAATAACTTGGCTATCTAATATTTTTTTGGACAAATTAGTTTTGTGAGAGGATTTGTTTAATTTTATCTTTTCTAGAAATTGTCAAACCTATTACAAAGATGCCAACAAAAGGAGATGTGATAAAATGGAGTAGTGAAGCTTTAAAAGAATTTGCAAACATAAAGAAATGTATTAAAGAAGATTTATAAGTCTTGAAATACCCTAATTTCAAAAAGCTTTTCCAACCTTTTATTTTTGCCTTATCCCACACAATAGCAACAATCTTGTTACAAAAGAAAAAGGATGGGTATGAGTAACCCTTGTCCTATTTTAGTAAATGATTACAAGATTATATGAATTATGACTTAATTAAATAATATGCATATGATTTAGTAAAAACAATTAAATTATTTAGACCATATTTAGTTAAAGTAGAGATAGTTTCTTATGTTCCTAATGCAATCGTCACATATATTTTTTGATAGTCAAAAAACACAAAAAAAAGATGCAGATGGATAAACCAAATTTAGGAGTTCAATATAGACATCCAAATCATGAAGATGGTGAGAGGGAAAGGCCTTTCAAGCTTATGGATGAGTCAAATTTTGAATCTATTTAGATATTCCAAGTTGTTTTAGAAAATATAGAAGTATTGAGCAATGACCATGGTATTTTAATATTGTTCTTTACTTAAATCATACAAATTTTAAGGAGGGTGTGTCTGAAAATAAAAAGAGAACCATCAAAATCCAAGTAGCTAAGTATGTTCTCATTCAAGGAGATTTACATTGGAGAAATAAGGATGACATCTTATTTTTTTTTCTAGATACGTATCTAGTTGAGGATGTCATTAAGGAGATGCACAAAAGTATATGTGGAGAACACTTTTCAGCCAAGACTACTAATCATAATATATTAAGGGCATCTTATTTTTGGGCACATTTTTAAGGACAATTATGAGAATATCAAGATATACATCATATTATAAAGATCAAAACCATATTTTAAAGAGATCACCACCTTGTTAGTACTTGCCGATAGGCTAAGTACTATTGTGTCACTTTTTAGATTACTTATGTTAACTAGTTATTAATTGAGTCCTACTCTACCAGTTTAAAATCATATAATTTGATATTTTTATATGAATATTTTATTTATTAAAAATACATGCCATTTTTTTAACAATATAATTTGTCTCTTTTAATTTTCTATCTTTTAATTGGATGAATGATTTGGAGCCTTATATGTGAATGTGAGTTGGTGAGATATGTTTTTTTATGAAACATTTGAATTTCTTTATCTTATCCCTATTTTTTTGCACATTTCTCCGCCTACATCATGGCCATATTGTTGGCTCTATAATCTATTTATTAAAAGGTACATTAAGTATTTATTTTAACACTTTAATTGTTGCATGTTGAATAGAAATTTATATTAGTATTAAATATAAAGAAAATAATATAATCTAGGTAAGTACGTTCATCATATTCTAATGAATCAATTAATATCAAGGTTCTTTCTATTTAGTGCCTAGTAATATGAACATTTATCTCCTAAGTATGAAAAATATAAAATTTAATTACATTACCAAGGACTCTATATAAACATTAAATATTATCAAATTTAGTATCATGTCTATTATGTATACTTTTTGTATTATATAGAATTTTATAGTAAGATGTACTCTTTTGCAAATGTATACATAAGAATATCAATGATATATATATATATATATATATATATATATATATATATATATATATATATATATATGTATATATGTATATATATATATATATATATATATACATATATACATATATACATATATACATATATACATATATATATGTACATATGTACATATATATCTATATATATACATATATGTACATATGTACATATATATATATATATACATATGTATATATGTACATATGTACATATGTATATATACATATATACATATACATATATACATATATACATATATACATATACATATATACATATATATATATACATATATATATATATATATGTATATATGTATATATGTATATGTACATATGTATATATACATATATGTATATATGTATATGTATATATGTATATATGTATATATATATGTATATATGTATATATATATATGTACATATATATATATATATGTATATATACATATGTACATATATATATGTATATGTATATATACATATGTACATATATATATATATATGTACATATATATATATATGTACATATACATATATATATGTACATATGTATATATACATATATATATATGTACATATATATATATATATATATATATATATATATATATATATATATATATATATATATATATATATATATATATATATATATATATATATATAAAGGCAAGTACTTAGCCACTATGTGGCACTTGTTTAACATGGCCCTACCAACCAATAGGGATGTAATGGATATGATAAATATATTTATTATATTTAGATAATAATATTGATATATAATATTTGTATTAAAAAATATTATAGCATTTTAAAATATAATAGTATGCACTATTTAAAGCATTTTTAAATTCAAGGCTTAAATCATACATACACGCTATAGTGTGTGCACACTATTTAAACCTTTTTTAAAATTGAATGCTTAAATAGTGTGTACACCTTCAATTTAAATGGAGAAGATTGATAAGGAGAGAAGGAAGGAGAGAGGTAGAGAGGGAGAGAGGCTAGAGAGTGAGAAAGAGAGAGTAGAGGATGGGGAGAGAGTAGGGGATATGATGTATAGTGAGAGAGAAGGATAGAAAGAGAGAAGGGAATGGGGAAAGAGCATAGGATACGATGTAGAGAGAGAGAGAGAGGGAGGGAGGAAAGTAAGATAAATAGAGATAGAGCTCAAAAGAGGGGGGGAGGGAGGGAGGGAGGGAGGGAGGGGGGGGGGGGGGAGAGAGAGAGAGAGAGAGAGAGAGACAGAGAGAGAGAGACAGAGAGAGAGAGTAGGGAATGGAAAGGGACAAAAGGAGGAGAGTGAGATAAATAGAGATACAACTCAATAGACTAGGGGAGAGAGATAGAGAGAGAGAGAGAGAAAGAGTACAGGATGGTGATTAAAAGAGTATGTCGGATAGGATGCATAGAGAGAGAGAGAGAGAGAGAGAGAGAGAGAGGGGGGGGGGGGGGGGAGAGAGAGGGGAACAGAAGGGAAGGAAGGAGGGAGAGAGGGAAGGAGGGAAAGAGAGAGAGATACTAAAATCTTTTCAAATGACCAATTATAGGATTTTAGTGGTCATGAAAGGATGAGTTTAGTTGTTCTATTCAAGCTTTTAAGAAGGGGCACACATCAAAAGTGATATTTAAGCTTACAATTTCTTAGATGCTAGTGCATTGTGAATACATTCACATATGATGCTTGCACCCAAAAATAATAGGCCCAAATTAAGTTGAGGGGTTATAATTAGAGTTCTTTTTAGAAGGCCATGATACAATTTTTAAAAAAATGATTATGGCCTCCTTTTTCTTGTGGCACTTAATAAAAAAGTGTCATAAGTGCTAGGGTAAAACTTTATGACACTACATTTTTGACCCTCTTTAGTGTGTCCATGGCTACAAGGGATTGAGTGTACTAAAGTTTTGTGAAATATAAGGAAGTAAGGAGCATTAATTGTTAAAAGTGGAATGAATTTACTAGGTCTAATAAATGAACTAAGGTGATAAAAATGTATCTATAAAACTCACTTGTGTTAAGGGGTTGAGTTTTGATCTGCTTGGTTTCCCACAATTTTTCTTAACTATAAAATTGGAAAAAATTTGTTGGTCCAAAAATTGGAAAAATCTATCTAGCAAGAAGAATCCTTAAGAAGCATTAGTTGGGTTAGAATAGGAAATTCAGTTTTAGGGGATAGTATTCCCCCCAATTTTTCCCCTAGCATGTAGAGAAAAGAGGGATGAAAAATAGATCTAGACATTCTTATGAAAATTCCAACATTTTTGGGCCCATTTATGACAACATACCTTTGGGCCCTTAGAAGGTTTCTTAGCACCATTTCCTATGAGTAATTTTTCTAAGATTTGAGATATTTTGAGTGAAAATTACTCATAGATAAGATTTCTAAGGGACTAAGATTGAGGAGCTGATGTCATTAGCTGAGAAGGATCATCCTCTAGATGAGATAAGTCATCCTCTAGTCTTATTTTTTTTTTCACTTTTTGAGTGTTATCAACTTTAGCAATGCATGCATACTCAAGATGCATTCAAGTCCTAGTGATGTGGGTGGCCATAGATGGTTGTAATTCACATCTTCCAAGGAGATTATCTCCCCTTATCTTATCTATGGAGGAGTGTGGCTCAAAATTTATGTGGGAGAAGAATATGCTAGCCAACTTTACTATGAACTGGGCTACTTTGACTATAATGAGTACCATACAATTACTATGTATACATGTTTATGTTTGAAAGTAACATCCACCAACACAACTAAGAGGGGGTGGTGAGTTAGTTATGTGCTTAAAAAACTTAAATGAACTTAATTAAATTTGAAATATATAATCAATATATACAACACCAATACATGCACAATGACACAAGATATTTTTAACTAGATAAACCTTTGATTAGAAGGAAAACCTTAGTGGGAATGATGCCCACACGATGATGTACTAATATAGAATTTCCTTGTAAAAGGGTGAAGTCATTAGGAAGTTTTTTTTTTCACTTTAAATCTATGCTAGAAGTTTCAAACTCTATTACAAGATGCTTTAACCCTATTAGGAGATAATAGGAAGTCAACTAAACCCACTATCCAATTTTCTTCAAAACTTTCTTCAAAAAAAATCTTACAATAACATATCCAAGGCTAAACTAACTGATACAACAACTTTCCTTTTGAATAGAGTTCCTTTGAATTTCCCAAGGCATCATCAACATTATCTGGTGATATATTCTTGTCAAATTCACATCCAAAAATGGCATAATAAAATGATCGTACATTACAACACATATGACACTTACAACCAAGGAAAAATATATTTCCTTTATACCAATTCCTAAAAAAACTAATTGAAATAGTCATGAGGCTTCCCCAATGTACAATGAATAATATTGGAACTTAATAAGATATTACATTGCATGTTACATTATAAATTTAACTTCCTAAAACAATATAATCAAAAGTCAGCTTCAAGGGAATAACTCACATGATATCCTTCAACAAAATTCATGGAATGATCAATGTTTTATGCTACCTCAAAAATATCACTATGAGCATATCATCAATAAAAATCTAAGACCACTTAACAAGCTTCAAGCCTGCCAAAAAGATACAACTCAATCACCAATACATTGTTCTTTGCACACTGGCCTATAGTCAGTCTTCAATAAATCTACCATAACTAACTCAAAATTTTATATTACTTTATGTGAACATAGATTCATCATAAATACATATCCTTCAACATGAATATAACCCTAGAACAAAATATAATATTACAACTGCTAACTGTGCTGGCCAAAAATCTCTCTACAACCGTGACTATTCTAACTAGAAAGAACATATGTTGACACCACTGACAAACCAAGTCATGAACTATCAAAATTAATGCTAAAAATACCCCCCTTAGGTATTGATGGAAACATAGGATGAAAAACCATAAGCTCCAAAAATTCCAAACTCCCCTTTTGACATCGATAAGTGTTTACTAAGATCAACAAAAACTGAATATTCTTATACTACTACTCATCCTCAAATAGACTCCCCCATACAATAATTGTTTTCATCTATTAATCTCCTCCATTAGCATCAATGAAAAAGGTTCCATTATGTCAATCCTCAAATTTCAATAATCTCCAAAAAACTCTCAAAAAGCTATTAAGTGCCAAATGACAATATTATACAACATATTATCAAAGAGTTCTCAATAACTCTACCCACTAAACATGTAGTCTAGATGTAAGAATACACTGAACATATTGGACTGATACAATCCTGCATCAACTACCATGACTAAGGTTGGGGTATAAACCTAAGGATGCATCTAAGACACTCAAAAGTATCCTTAACCAAACATTTAATAAATTTTCCTACTATTTATTCCTTTGTGCCAACATACAACAATCTAATTTCCTTCTCTACTACCTTCTCTCTCAAAAGTGTTACTTTAGTGTAATATGGTTAGTCTTTGAATGTAACACTATATTCTTTGACATACTATAATTTTTATCTTAATCAATGATTATAGGCTCTAAAAAATCAATACCTATGTCCTTCAACATTTTTTTCATCCAAATGATTTGATTATAGTAGCT
The DNA here is from genome assembly GCA_028749045.1 of Cupressus sempervirens. Taxonomy (NCBI): domain Eukaryota; kingdom Viridiplantae; phylum Streptophyta; class Pinopsida; order Cupressales; family Cupressaceae; genus Cupressus; species Cupressus sempervirens. The sequence continues at coordinate 519,156,184 of CM053792.1, forward strand.
TTCCACAATCAATAGAAATTTTACAATGTTTTTGGATTCAATTATTGATTTGAAACGTTGATGCAAAAAAAAAAGTAACACAATTGAATACAAAAAAAAACCTAAGTGATCTAATTATAGTTGTTTACTAATGTAACATACTCTAGTTTTACTATTGATTGTTATATGTAATCTTGTTTCTTGCTTAGGCATGAAACCAATCTTCCTCCCTAGAGGAATGCTTCACCACTTTTACTTTTCCTATCATCTACATTCCCTACCTAATCTACTTTAGTATATGGATATAAGGTACAGTCATGTGATCTTCCAAACCATAATCCATAATTTGATGTTCCCTTCAAACATTTAAAATAATTCTTTGCTACTACTAGGTGTGTCTCTTTAGGATCCTCTTGGAATCTTACCATAATTCTAATTGCTTTAGCTATATTTGGTCTTATATGTTTAAAATATTTCAACCCTACTATCATGGACATGTATCCTATTTGTATTGTACTAGGAGAATCATATTTACTTGATAATTTTCATCCTATAATCATATATGTTCCAATTGGTTTACAATTATCTAATCCAAACCTTGTCGATAAATCCTTCAGATATTTTGTCTATGATATGAAAATGCCATCCCTATTCTAAGTTATTTGCAATCCCAAGAAATATCTCATCTCACCAATCATATTCATCTCAAATTCATTTTTTATCTCTTCTAAAAATTTCTCAATAATATCAATAACAAATACTACAATAATATGTAATCATCATGCATTTTTCCTAAGTACATGATACTATATACATTACCTTTCTTAAATCCCAATTTTTGCAAATTTTTATCCAATCTTTTATACCAAGTTGTAGGTGCTTGATTCAATCCATACAAAGCTTTCTCTAGTCTAAAAACTATATCTTTATCTCCATTCAATAGAAATCCATCAAGTTGTTCAATGCAAACCTATTCCTTAAGCTTTCCATTCAAAGTAGATGACTTAACATCTATCTAATACAACTTAAAATCCTTGTTAGATGTATATGCCAAAAACATAATTCTTACTACTTCAAGTCTAGTAATAGGGGAAAAAGATCCCTCAAAATAAATTCCTTCTTGTTGTGAATAACCTTTTTATACTAACTTTGCTTTGTTTCTTATGAATTCTCCTTCCTTGTTCATATTTTTTCTAAATACCCACTTAATGCTAATGATGTTCTCTTCTTTAGGTCTAGGGACCAATTATGATGTAGGAGAATCTTGGGTCTTTGAATAATCTTACATCAATTAAAAACATTCCTTGTTTTCTATACCAATTTTTTATTTGCAAAGTAGTCATTGATGCTTTAAGATTCAAGTTTTTCATAGTTAATATGACGTTGATGACATATCCTATATCCTTTCCCTAATTGTGTTTCTCCCTATGTTTCTTATTCTTTGACATATGTATCATTCTTTGTGGTCTCTATTTCCTACTAGTTTTTGTCCAACAAGGTGCATTGTTCCTATTGGCATAGTTTTCTATGATGATGTAGCATCTTGCATAGTTGGGAGTCAACTCCTAATTTGTGGTTGGACCTATTCCTAAGATTTTATGATCTTAATACGTCCTTTTCTTGGGTTTTGATTTACTCTTTCAAGATTGGAAATATAATGTAATTAAATGCTTGAGTAACCAACTTGTGGCTTAGCTAGATATAAAAGAAGTTTGGTTAGAGGTAGGAGAGGTTGTATAAGAACTTAGAAATGCAAGCTTGGACTCTAATTCCATAATTTTATTTTTATAAGGCCACAACCCAAAAGGCCTCATAGTTGGGCATTTTTTCCCTTATATGTGAAGTTAAATTATTACATCTATTAAATGATGCATATGGCCTCATGTTCCTTGTTGATGGTTTGAGTAAGTTTCCATGTGTAACTCTTAGCAAGGGTAGCTTCAGAGTGTTTCTTTAAGACACCTCTAGTTGTGTGTAAGGTTGGTATCAAAGAAGAGTTATTTCATGTAGATTGGATCATAGAGATATGAATTGGTTGTAGGGTGGCAGATCTAAAATCTAACCTATAACTTGCAGTAGATTATGATCTTGTAGGAACTATTGTAGCAATGATTTGTAGAAGGGGAAATAGAAATAATGTTATTATGGACATGTTGAGGCAAATTGCAATGAGACTTGAAGCTATTGAGAAATCTTATAGAAGAGGTGTAAATCTTGAAGATGTTAGTGGTGATAAAGAAGAAACACCTAATTCAAAACCAGAACCTGAGGTTGAACAAGATGAAGAAAGGCTTTTGAGACTTTTTTCTAGAGCTAATGCTAAATCTTCTATTGAAGTAGCTTTCAATGATGGAATAATCGAGACTAATGTAGTATTGGATTGGATTTCTAAGATAGAAAAGTACTTTTAGTATGAAGGTACTCCCAATAATAAGAATGTTAAGATAATAGCCACCAAGTTGAAGGGTCACACTTCACTTTGGTTGAATCATTTAAAAAATTGACAAATAGAAGAGAGGAAATGAGAATATCAAGACATGGACAAAAATTATTGGAAAGATGAAGAAGAAGTTTCTCGCTACAGATTACCAAGTCAATTTGTTGAAGAAACTATAGAATTTGAGGCAAAAGGACATAAGTGTGAAAGAATATACTGAAGAAATCTACAAGTCGGATATTAGATTTGGACACATGGATGGTGAAATTGAGAAAGTGACTAGATACCTGAATGGTTTGAGGACATCAATTCAAGATGAGATCAACTATGTTAAGTTGGACAACATGGAAGAAGCATATCAATATTTTCCAAAGGCTAGGGAAAGATTGGCGAATAAACATGATCAAAGGAAAAGAGGTGGAGGTGGCATACTTAAAAAAAGAAGAGGCAAAACCTATGGAGAAAGTAGCAAATTTTGCAATGCAATGCAAGATAATAGAAAGATAGAAAGGAAAGAAGAACCTATAGGAAAAAATAGGTAGTTACACTAGAGGTATCTATACTAGTTACTATAGGAATAATAACGGTGGAAAAAGAGAGGAAAGATCTTGGTTAATGGACACTTTATTCACGTGTAGAGAAGAAGGACATAGAGCTTTTGAATGTAATAGCTCTAGAAAGAATATTCAAGGAAATAGAAAAAATAGTTTGTCTTGTGAAGAAGTTGCTAAAACACCAAATGAACCTGAAATTGGTGAGAACCTAATTTTGTAAAGAATCTTGTGGAATGTGTTAGAATTCTTTAGAATAACTAAGAGGGGGGGTGAATCAGTTATTAAAGGTCCAAATGCCCTATTAATACCTTTTTAATACTTTTTAATGAATCCATACCCTTTTCATCTGTTCAAACTTAAATCAGTCATATAAGAAAATTACTATAAATCAACATGCAAAGATAAAACATTCAAGATCAACACATGACACAATGATTTACGTGGAAACCCAATTTGGGAAAAACCACCAGTAACATGCTACTTGATTCTCACTCTTTTGAAGTGATGCCCTGTTAAAAGCCTACCCTATTAAAGGCTTACAACACACTGTTAAATGTGACCCTGTTAGAGGATTTCACCAAACTATTAGGAATGGGCCTGGTTAAAGATTTTTAGAATATTCACTTGGAATGTCACCTTGTTAAAGGATTTATCTAATGGCTGTTAAGCCAACCTAAGTCCATAGGATTTATCTTACTATTGCAATTGCTAGAAAGTAACGATAATGGTCTTTTGATCTGATATAACTTACAACATACTTTGCAAATTTTAGATCACTCTTTCAATTCAATCCTTATGCTTGGCTTCAATCACTTCAGCTCTGACTGCTTGTCTCCCTCTCAAGCTTCATCTCCTTGAGTCTTATTACTCATTCTGCCAATGCAATCATTCTTATGGTCGTCTATTTAAACAAAGTTCCTGTGCTTTCTTCTCCTTAGCACATTCTACAACACTTCATGCTTTTATGCTTGACCACGGCTCTCTCTCTCTCACTATCCCCTCTTTTCACACACTCTTTTTCTTCATTAACTTATGTCTTCTTATATAGAAGTCTGATTTTCTTTTTGCCACTCAATTCTCCCTCTCCAATTTTAGGGTTTCAAAATGGATTAGGTAGGATACAATGTATCTACCCCATATCTTGTTCTCTTCTACAAACTTCACCAGTTGTATCTTTAAAACATTTTACATGGTGTTCTGTGCCACCAACTCATCATTCTTATCTTCTTCTTAATTCACAAATTTCTAGATAACAACTTTGTCGGCTTAGATCTGATGAATCTTCGATTTCCAAAATAATTCAGTAACTTGGCATTATTGATTTACTGGTGCTCGGCACCTCTGTGTTACTCGGCACCTATACCTTCTCAGCACTTGGTTTTTCTCGGCACTTGATTCTGCTCGGCACTTGGTTTTGCTCGACACTTGGTTTTGCTCAGCAGTTGGTTCTGCTCGACACTTGATTCTGCTCGGCACTTGGTTCTGCTCAACACTTGAATTTGCTCGACACTTAACTAGGAATTTGCTTAGCTCTTACTAGCTTGCTTGGCTCCTTCTCTCTAATGAACTTAGTTTGATCTTTACAAAAGACTTAGCTAAAACCTTAGATCTTTGATATGTTTCAGTGTGCTCATTCTTGGTATCTTTTAGTATGTCAACCAATACACTTTTTCATCAATGGCTTAGTTGATCCTTGTACTTCATTACAACATCATAACTTCAACCTTTCTCTAGGTGTTCTAGTTACATCTTATTGATTTCCTCCACCTTGACAATCAATTAATTGATAGTATTTGGATCACTAAAGCAATTGTCATCCCTGCAAGTAGCAAGTTTGACATCAATGACAAAACAATGATTGAGGACATTCTTTAACAGTTCCATATATTATTCCAACAATTTTTCTTATGATCATTTCAATCATTTACAACAATATCCCTCTTTGGCATTGATGGCAAACCAAACTGATCAAGTAATCAATTCAGTTACCACCAAGATTGTATACGTTAGCTTGCTGCATTTTCACTACTGATCTCATATATCTCCCTCTTTCATATATATCTCCCTCTTTCTTTGCATTGATCAGTTTTCTACATATTTCTCCCTCTTTGACATAAATGCCAAAGATGTAGCATCTTTATCATGCAAAATATAAGCTTTGGCTTCTTGTTGTTTTTCTCCCTCTGTCACCATGCTTGTGACTAATTTGGAGTTTCTGTTCCTGCTGTCATCCTTTGCATCAACCTATTAATATTTCAATGATTTATTCCTGTTGATGCAAGATAGCTTCCTTGTTGCCTTAAACTACTTGACTTAGGGGTATAACCCCCAACTTGCCTCTAAGATATTCATAGGCATCCTTGGGCAATGGTTTGGTGAAAATATCTGTAGTTTGTTCCTTTGTGTGAATGTATTCCAACTTCACTTGTTTGTCTTCTACCAATTCTCTGACATACTGATACTTGATTGCAATATGCTTGGTTTTTGCATGCATCACTGGATTTTTGGATATGTTTATAGCACTTGTATTATCACAATACAATATCACCGGTTTTGTTACTTCTTCTTTCATTCCATTCAATAGATGTGTGAGCCATACAATGCTTGTACAATTGACTGCAGCTGCCACATATTCTGATTCTACAGTGGACTGGGATATACATGTTTGTTTCTTGCTAGTCCAGGTAACCAACCTTTTGCCTAGAAATAATGCACCTCCACTTGTGCTTTTTCTGTCATCAATATTTCATCCCCAGTCTACATCTGTATATGCATTGAGTTCAAATTTTCCATTCTTTTTGTAGTATAGACCAAAGTCATCAGTCCCTTTGAGATATCTCATTATTTTTTTTACTGCTATGAGTTGATTTTCTTTAGGATTAGTAGAGAACCTAGCCACTATTCCAACTACTAATGCTATGTTTGGTCTACTATGTACAACATATTGTAGTTTTCTAATCATGGATCTGTACATTGTTTGATTGACTTCAGCTGACTCATCATTTTTGGATAGCTTATTTTCTGTGGCCATTGGTGTGTTGACTAGTTTGGATTCCTCCAATCCAAATGTTTTAAGAATTTTTATTGATGTATTTTGATTGTGTAATAAATATTCCATGTTTGAGTTGATGTACTTGCAATCCAACAAAAAATTTGATTTCTTCAAACATAGACATCTCAAATTCCTGTTTCATTTTGTCAGAAAAGCCTTTGCAAAGTACTTCCTTACCACCAAATACTATGTCATCCACACAAATTTCAGATACAATAATGTCTTTACCTTCTTCAGCTTTGATGTACATGTTGTTGTTATCATCAGTTCTTTCAAATCCAATTTGCACAAGATACTTGTGAAGTCTCTCATACCATTCTCTAGGTGCTTGTTTCAAACCATAGAGTGCTTTATGTAACTTACACACCATATCCCTATTGTTTTCATCAACAAATCCTTCTGGTTGTTCAATGTAGACTTCTTCTTCTAGTATACCATTTAAGAAGGCAGATTTTACATCCATCTGATAGACTTTAAAATCTTTGTAGGAAGCATATGCAAGCAAAGTTCTTACTCCTTCCATTCTAGTAACCGGAGCGAATGTTTCTCCATAGTCTATTCCTTCTTCTTGAGCATAACCCTTGTATACTAATCTGGCTTTGTTTCTGGTAATCTCACCATTCTCATCTAGTTTGTTTCTAAATACCCATTTGGTGCCAATCACATTCTTGTCAGTTGGTCTGGGAACCAAACTCCAGGTTTTATTTTTTCTTATTTGATCAATTTCCTCTTCCATAGCTTTATACCAGTCATCATCTTGTAATGCACCATGTACTGTCTTGGGTTCAGATTGGCTAATCAGACATGATTCATGTCTTAGTTTTTTCCTTGTCATTAGTCTTGCATATTTGTCACCAATTATTTGTTTAGCAGGGTGATGTCTTTTTACATATTTGGATAATCTTGGCTCTATCCTTGTTTCTATGTTTGATCTTTCGGATTTAGGATTACTATGCACTTCGTTGTCAGGTTGTTCTTAATTATGTATGCTATCTTCATAATCAGATTATGTATTTTCTTCATTCTACAACTTGGCTTCTGAATGTAACTCGGCATTTACTAGTTGTGATTCAGCTGAAATTGATACCTGTTGTTGATTTCCAATTTGATTGACATCATTCTTATCAATCATTCCATCATAAGAATACACAAAGGTTTTGTACTCTTCCATTTTATTTGGTATTTCAGCTTGGACTTCTGTGTGCTCATCAAAATTTACATTTGCACTTTCCACCATTTTTTTAGTGTTAATATTCAAACACTTATATGCCTTACTTCTAGTGGAGTAACCAAGAAATATACCTTCATCACTTTTTGCATCAAATTTTCCATTTCTAAAATCTTTAAGGATAAAACATTTGCAACCAAACACTTTGAAATGTTTTACATTTGGTGATTAACCATACCATAATTCAAAAGGTGTTGTATTTGTACCTTTCTTGACTTGTACTCGGTTCAGTGTATGAACAGCTACGCTTACAACTTCTCTCCAGTATTTTAGAGCAACATTTTTTTCCATCATTACTATTCTAGCACAGTCAATTACAGATCTATTTCTTCTTTTAGCAATTCCATTCTGTGGTGGAGTTCTAGGAGCTGACGTTTATCTTTTGATTCCTTTGTCATTACAGAATATCTTGAATTCATTTGACGTAAATTCACCACCTCTATCTGATCTTAGACATTTCAAGATTTTTCCAGTTTCCTTTTCAACTCTAGCCACATACCACTTAAACATTTGAAAAGCATCAGATTTTTTTTTTAAGAACATAATAGTCATCATCCTGAAATAGTCATCAACAAATAACATTATGTATTTATCTCCTCTATAGCTTTGTATTTCCATTGGACCACACAAGTCAGTGTGAACTAACTCAAGTATCTCTTTAGATGTACAGTTTTTGCTTTTGAAACTTGACTTTGTCATTTTTCCTAGCTGACATTGTTTACACATGATATTATCAGGCTTCTTCAATTTTGGTAGACCTCTAACTTTCTTCATTTTACTGTTTTTGACTAGATTGTCAAAGTTGACATGACATAATCTTCTATGCCATAACTATTCATCATCAAATTTTGCAAATAGACAAGAAACATCATCCATATCAAGGTAAAACAAATTACTCTTTGTTTGATCTCCTTTTCCTATCAGTTTACCATCATTGTCATAGATTTTTGCAATTTTGTTTTCAAATTCCACTTTGCAACCTATATTGCCTAATTGTGAGACACTCAGTAAATTGTAGTTTAATCCTTCAACATAGTATGCATTGTCACCTGAAATTTGTTCTGTGAGCTTAATGGAACCTTTTCCTTTGATTTGACATGGAGCATCATTACCAAATCTATCACTATTTCCATCATACTGAGTAAAGTTAACAAACTTACTTTTGTCTCCTGTCATGTGATGTGAGCATCCACTGTCTATGATCCATCTGTCATTCTTGTTTATACATGTCACTAGTGTTGTGGCTTCTTCTTCATCAAATTGGTCCTTCATGGCTACATAAACAACTTCATCATCATTGTCATCAGAATTTTCTTCAACAATATAACACTTCTTACCTTTTTCTTTGTAATCTCTCTTGTCATTATCTCTTCTGTTCTTGTATTTGTTGCCTTCCTTGGAATCCTTTTTCTGTGGATATCTTGCAGCAATATGACCTAGTTCATTGCAATTGAAACAAATGATAGGCATCTTACCTTTGAATTTTCCTTTGCCCCTGTGAAATCTTCTAGCGAGCAATGCTTCCAATTGTTCCACATCTTCCTCATCAGTGCTACTATCACTAGATACATACTTCATTTTTCTTCCTGTCCTTGATTTCACCTGTTCAACATCTTTTAGTGATAACTTGGCCTTAAAAGAAGATTCAACATTTTTAGGTTTGTAGTTTTCAAAGTTAGATAACTCAAATCCAGTGAGTCTACCTATTATACCTTCAAAACTTAGATTATTTCCTAGTATACATCTTAGCTCTTGTATTGCTGATACTCTAATAGCATAGATAGGGAGCAAGGTTCTTAAGAACTTACTATTAATAGTATCTTCATCCAGTTGACCATTCAAGCATCTTATTGCACTTACCACTTCCTTTATTCTTGCACCATACTGAGCAACATTCTCATTTTCTTCCATTTTCATGTCATCAAATTTTCCTCTAAGACTTTCTCTTTTTGCTCTTTGTACATTTTGATCTCCTCCATAGATGTCTGATAGGGCTTTCCACATTTTGAATGCAGTGTCACATCCTTTGATATCATCAAATTCAGCATAGCTGAGTGCATGGGCAATTTCTAGCATTGTCTGGTTGTGTTCTTGCTTGTTTTTCATGTCTTCGGTAGTAGGAGCACCTGTTGGATCTACATGTTCAGTGACAATTGAATTTTGGGCATAATCTCCTATGGATCCAAGATGTAGCTTCATCAAAATTTGCCACACAACAAAGTTGTCTTTGTTGATCTTGAGAACTTCTCTCTTTGGCATTTTGATCTTTTCTACTAGTAGTCCCTTTAAACTGAATCAACAGTCAGGCTCTGATACCAATTGTTAGAATTCTTTAGAATAACTGAGAGGGGGGGTGAATCAATTATTCAAGGTCCAAATGCCCTATTAATACCTTTTTAATAATTTTTAATGAATCCATACCCTTTTCATCTGTTCAAACTTAAATTAGTGATATAAGCAAATTACTGTAAATCAACATGCAAAGATAAAACATTCAAGATCAACACATGACACAATGATTTACGTGGAAACCCAATTTGGGAAAAACCACCAATAACATGCTACTTGATTCTCACTCTTCTGAAGTGATGCCCTATTAAAAGCCTGCCCTGTTAAAGGCTTACAACACACTGTTAAATGTGACCCTGTTAGAGGATTTCACCAAACTGTTAGGAATGGGCCTGGTTAAAGGTCTTTAGAACATTCACTTGGAATGTCACCCTGTTAAAGGATTTATCTAATGGTTGTTAAGCCAACCTAAGTCCATAGGATTTATCTTACTATTATAATTACTAGAAAGTAACGATAATGGTCTTTTGATCTGATATAACTTACAACATACTTTGCAGATTTTAGATCACTCTTTCAGTTCAATCCTTATGCTTGGCTTCAATCACTTCAGCTCTGACTGCTTGTCTCCCTCTCAAGCTTCATCTCCTTGAGTCTTATTACTCATTCTGCCAATGCAATCATTCTTGTGGTCATCTATTTAAACAAAGTTCCCGTGCTTTCTTCTCCTTAGCACATTCTACAACACTTCATGCTTTTATGCTTGACCACGGCTCTCTGTCTCTCACTATCCCCTCTTTTCACACACTCTTTTTCTTCATTAACTTATATGTCTTCTTATACAGAAGTCTGATTTTCTTTTTGCCACTCAATTCTCCCTCTCCAATTTTAGAATTTCAAAATGGATTAGGTAGAATACAATGTATCTACCTCATATCTTGTTCTCTTCTAGAAACTCTTCCAGTTGTATCTTAAAAAAATTTTACATGGTGTTCTGTGCCACCAACTCATCATTCTTATCTTCTTTTTAATTCACAAATTTCTAGATAACAACTTTGTCGGCTTAGATCTGACGAATCTTCGATTTCCAAAATAATGTAGCAACTCGACATTATTGAGATACTGGTGCTTAGCACCTCTATGTTACTTGACATCTATACTTGCTTGGCACTTGGTTTTTCTTGGCACTTGATTCTTCTCGGCACTTGGTTTTGCTCAGCACTTGGTTTTGCTCGGCACTTGGTTCTACTTGACACTTGATTCTGCTTGGCACTTGATTCTGCTCGGCACTTGATTCTGCTCGGCACTTGGTTTTGCTCGGCACTTGAACTTGCTCAACACTTAACTAGGAATTTTCTCAGCTCTTACTAGCTTGCTTGGCTCCTTCTCTCTAATGAACTTAGTTTGAGCTTTACAAAAGACTTAGCTAAAACCTTAGATCTTTGATATGTTTCAGTGTGCTCATTCTTCGTATCTTTTAGTATGTCATCCAATACACTTTTTCATCAATGGCTTAGTTGATCCTTGTACTTCATTACAACATCATAACTTCAACCTTTCTCTAGGTGTTCTAGATACATCTTATTGATTACCTCCACCTTGACAATCAACTAATTGATAGTATTTGGATCACTAAAGCAATTGTCATCCCTACAAGTAGCAAGTTTGACATCAATGACAAAACAATGATTGAGGACATTCTTTACCAGTTTCATATATTATTCCAACAATTTTTCTTATGATCATTTCAATCATTTCCAACAGAATGTGGAAGTTAGTGAATAACCCATTTTAAGAAGAATTTTGATCAAGACTAGATGTAAGATTGCTGGAAATTGTTGCAAAGTAATCATTGATAGTGGTAGCTTTGATAATTTGGCTTTTGAGGAGATAGTTAACAAGTTGCAACTATAGAGATTGAGACATCCTAAACCCTACCGTGTTTCTTGGATTCAAAAGGAGCATTATTTACTTGTAATTGAACAATGCCTTGTTAAATTCAAAATTGGGAATTATCATGATGAAGTCTTGTGTGATATCATGCCTATAGACTATTGCCATATTTTGTTGGGTAGACCTTGTCAATATGAAAGACAATATTTTCATGATGTTAGATTGAATATGTATACTATTTGGGTTGATGAAAATAAACACATATTATTGCATTTGGTAGAAAATCTTGAGGAGAATCACTATACCTCAACTAGAGTATATTTGGTTGATGGAAAATAATTTTCTAAGGATAGGAAGAAACATAATTTGTTTTTTTAAAAAAATTCTTAGAAAGATAAAGAAACAAGATGAACTAGAACATGCATCTAAGATTTAATCTTTGTTGGTGAAGTTTTAAGACATCATTTTTTATAATGTACCTTATGGTTTACCTCTTGTGAGAAGTATCACTAGTACATATGGCCTCTATTTTTGATGAAAGTTTTTGATGAGAGGCCAAATTGTCTTGTAAAATTATTATTTTTAATGCTTCCATGTTCATTGAAATAGAAACGAACACGGGATATCAAAATAGCAACAAAAGCCAAATTGGCTTGTGGACCTCTTTTTTTGTTTATGCTCCCAAAAATGTCAAAATAGTGACGAACATGGGATATCAAAATAACAACAAAAATGGGATTATATAAAATGAAATTTGAAACATACTTTTCACTATTTCATCATGCCAAAGCACTTTTGGGCAAGAGGAGGCAGGTTCGCATACAAATCTTTTGGCATCACATAGGCAATAAGTTCTTTTTAAGTTAATGCATTGCAATGCATGAAATATGGGGCACTCCTTGATGTGTAGTGAATTTGGTAAGTGCATCAGAGTAGTGATGCAAGAAGAACAAATTAAGTTCCCATTTTCTTTGTTATTTCAAATGCCCTTCAATACTACCTCCAATAGACTTACTCAATTGTTACCAAAACAATAGAGGTTTATAAAATTAGGACAAATAGTTCAAATTCAAATCTTGACATTATCTTCACAAGCCACATCCATCCCGAGTTTGAATCTTGGCATTTCAAATCATGGTTGGGGGTAAAGACACCAATTGGGTCAAGAGGTAGTATTCAGTGGTGTGGACCCTATGACTAATAAGGTTGGGGGGCATGCTGTTTAAACTATTTTCACTTTTTTTGGTAACACCATGCCAACATTTTTGAAAATTTAGAGTGGTTTGGAATGAAGCCAAGATGCCTTTTACATTTTTTTGTTGAGTTCTTAGGGTGTGGGTGAGGCTTATAGAACATTAGGGTAAGGGTTGTGGCATGCAAACTATTTTTTTAGATATTGAATTTTTCATCCCTCCACCATGAGGGACACTTGTTAGTCTCATAGATAGTCAAGAGACTCTTGTTAGCCCGTAGGACATTTTTGGGATGTCTTAGTGTCCCCATGCCATCTCTAGAGACCAAGGAGATGTCCTCAAAATGTTCTTGTCCTAGAAATGGGGGGATTTAGGTGGGTCATGCATCCCATGTAGAACACTAAATATAAATGATACTTGCATTTGAATAATTTGTTGCTTGCATGTAACTTGTGTAACTTATGCCACATCTGTTCATTTTAGGCTACACTTATTAGTCCCATGAATAGTCACCAGACTTGGGATCCTACTGGACATTTTGGGGATGTCTTAGTGTTCTATGTCCCATGCCATCTCCAAATATCAAGGAGATGTCTTGGAAATGTTCTTGTCCCAAAAATGGAAGGATTTAGGTGGGGGATGCATCCTTGTGGAACATTGAATATAACTAATACTTGCATTTGAATAATTTGTTATTTTCATGTAGCTTGTGTAACTTGTGCCACATTTGTTCATTTGAAGCTACTTTTGTGTTGATCCATGTTGTCTCATTCCTTGATTGGGAGTGATTGAGAGGTAAACTCATGACCTCTAGATATTTTATCCTTTGATCCAAGCATTCTAGTGATCTATCATTTGTATGCAATTCTTCATAATTAATCAATATTTTCACATCCTTGATATTGGAATATAACCAATATTTATATTTTTCATAATTTGATTACATGTAGCTTCTATTACTTGCCTCTATTCATCCAGGTTGAGGTTTTCCTAGAGATGCCGAGATTTACATTTGCATGATTTATTTTCTTAGATTTATCTATGGAAATTTCATGTCACAAGATATTCCCCTATTAGAGTAACTAGTTGTTTTGTCTATGTCTTAATTGATTTTTTTGATATATCTATGGAAATTTCCTGCCACTTCTCATGGAGGCATGTTGTACTGAGATAATGTTATGCAGATTGTTATTCCACAAGATATAGCAACAAATTTGTCTTCTTGCATAGCACAAACAACAGTCTCTATAGTTGTTCAACCACAACAAAGAATGGTCAAACCCATAGAGATTTAAGAAAATATCAATAGAAAACTTTATAAAACTATTATTAATGATGTACTATAGATTTAATTGCTAACAACAAATGTTGTTAAGCTATTTCTCAAATCTTAGCTAGCTTTTACATTTATTAAAAAAGTAATTATATTTGATGCTACATTCTGTTCAATTCTTCAACCCTCTCTGCAATTAGAAATTCCAATTTGAATTTACATTTTCTCTCAACATATCTCAATATCTCATCAAAACCAAAAAAAAATGCACATGGAAGGAACTATAATGCTTAGAGTCTCTTATTTGTAATTGTAACTGAACCAATTGCATCAAACCAAATTAAAAATATGCAAATCACATATCTATTTTCTATCTCACCAAGCATAGAGTGCGAAACAACTCTAGAAATATTAATCACAAATGAAATCTACATGCACTTTATATAAGTTTATACATTTGATCTGGAATGTGTAATTTATTCTAAAATTATCTACCTAACATAGGAAAAATATAATATAATCGATTGAAACAAAATAATTCTACAAAATGGCAAGGGTGGATTGTGAGCCCAAGCCCTTCTCTCCCATTCCCTACTGCAAAGCATATTTCCATTTACTTTACTTGTTCCTCTTTTCCCCATTTTCCACCTTGTCTTGAATTTCATTTAAAAAAATGTCTTTAATAGATACTCCAAAAGTGTATTTAAGGAATGATCTACATTGCAGTCTATGCATGTGAATAAGAAGTGATCTGCATTGCATCCTAAGCACTTAATTTTACAAAGCTAACATTATGGTTTAGATTGACAAAAACTTAAAATAAAAAATATGAATACATATTGAAGAAAAACCTTGCCCATCATTATTGCTCCAGGTATGACATGGTGCACAATATTATATTGCAAAGCTATGTTTTAGATTGCTTCTATAGCATCACAAACACCCTCTACAATAACATTGTCCCTATTTAAAAAGATTGAAATGGTTTTCATCTCTCACAATAATCTATCTTACAACAATCTTGGAGATAAATATCATTGCAATGTGGCTATCAACACACACTTGAAAGTTCTTATATTCTCATAAGATATTTTCAAATTATAACAAACCAAATGTAATTGCCAACTATTAACTATGGAATCCATTGCATTTTGTGTTTGTGTAGGAATATTTTTAGCTAAAAGAATGTTATTCTTGACAAAAAAAATTTCTTAGATAGTAATAGATGGCAATAATATCACCAACTGTATATTTTTTGGGTATTAGTTTTATAAATAATTGTATCAGTTGTTGATGGTTGTGTACACTGTAACCAATAACAATAAGTTTTATCTTTGGGAAAGCAATTATGTGTCAGGGAAGTTATGATGATTTTAGCCTTCCCTATATTGAAAAATTAAATAAATTAAAATAACCTTTAAGAAAAGATATATTTATCAATATTAACTGTGTTCAATTCCTATTATTATTATTTTTGTTGTAATTTGGTAATGTAGAATCAATAGAAAACTAATTCATACCTTGTTGTCTCCTATTTTTTTTCAATGATAAGAATTATGTCACTTTGATATGGTTTATATATCAAAATGTTTCTGAACATATTTTAACATTTTAGTTGATTAGATCATAAAGTACATTAATTAATTAGATAGAATCTTCTCATTCAGTTTTTCACTTAAGTAATATTATTAAGTTTCTCTTTAACCCAAAGAGTGCACATTTTTTTCTTCCATCGTTCACAACCAATTCTTTTATTTCAAAACTGACATACTTATACCTAAGGCACAATTGTTTCTATTATGGTTGTATTATACTTATAAATTTTGCATGCTTCTTTAATCCTACAAATTTTTTTTTCTAATAACTTAATCATTTTAACTTGGGTTCTATGAATTTCCATAAGTTTATCTTGAAAAAGGTTTGCCCTTCTTTTTTTCAAAATTCCTTCCATTATTCATAGGCTGACAAGATTTGAGCTTTGATACTATTTTAATAACATAGTCTTAATATAGACATACAAAAAATTATAAATGTTCATGAACACTATATTTTGTATATTATGTATTATTTTGAAACATAACATAGGAAAATTGAGATTCATTAAACTATTACAACTTATTGAACATTTTTACTTTCAGAAATGGACACAAGTGTTATTCTAGATGTTAATCTGAATGGTGATTTTCTCTTAAGGGTGTGTTGTATATATATATATATATATATATATATATATATATATATATATATATATATATATATATATATATATATATATATATATATATATATATATATATATATATATATATATATATATATATATATATATATGCAATTAAAGAGTGAGTTGGCGTCACATCAAAATTACACTAGCTAGTGATGAATTCAATTTCATATTTGACATGTATAATTAATGAGTATTGAATTACATGTTGACCCCAGATTATTCAATGAACATATTAATGGTATTTCTTCTACACCATAGAAATCCTATCACATACTATGATAGCCATGTATGATGACTACTCCATTGTATAACCACTCTTAGATTGTACTCATATATGATAACTATTACTTTTGGTGTATGCTAGAAGTTAAAGGATAACAATGATCTTAGGTAGGGATATGCCATCTCTGATATTCTGACATTATATTTATGCAATTTTCTCTATTATAGGAATCATCTTTGATGTGTATCTGATGTTATATTCTCTTCAATGGATGTTGTCTCTGATATACAATTGTATTGCTTGCATCAGTAGTTTCTACTGCAACCTTCAATTCTCTATAGTTGAGAGATTCCACAAAGGGAATGTATAATTTATAAAATCAATTCTTCTCATCTGCCTTTGGAGAGTCGATCAACTTGTATAAATATGTACTTTGGGATATGAAGAGACACAGTGGAGAGTAGTCACCTTTCATAACCAGTTTATTTGTTCTTCATGATTATTATGAATAAATCATGGATTACCCAAAAATTATGAGTCATTAAGGATAATCGATAATGTAAGCCCGATAATGTTGGTTAGTATAACAAAACAATAACAATGTGTAATCTATACATGAATCAGAAGTGAGGCCTAATCATATTGATGTATGGAAATACTAGTAGTGATGGTATACACACTCATCAACTTAATATCTGACAGAGGTGTTTATGAATGTGGTGCTCAATGTAATATGCCATGGGTGCCTCTAGTCAATTTATATGCTAATCACCAATCTTCTTGCTTTATAGATGAGTGCATGTCCTACTCTTTCAACAACCTCTGCATAATCTTCTACTTGTTTTGGGAGAGATGATTTTTATGTGAATTGAGATGCCTATAGATTGGAGTACATACTAGTGAAGACATTGATTTTTATCATTGATATTGCTATTTATTAATATTTTCCCTATTCTCATTATAGATCTATTTGTTTCATGTATTGTTGATTGACACCAATCTCTACCATAATCAATGATTATATTATTGCTGGTGATGTAAAGATATTCCTGACTAGTCTTGTAAAATAACTGAGGAGAAATAATACAAGGTTAGACAATATATAATTAGTTTATAATGTGAATATTAATGAGTATTAAATATTAATAGATTTGTATTTTTTTTCAATCCAACTATCACCCTACCAAAAGGCATCTTGATTATTAGTGTTGGATGTTCTCTTAATACACTTGATATAGAATCTTCAAGTTACAAAAAAATCATCCTTCTTCCACCATCAAGTCATTCCATTCAAGAAAGACCATGTCTGACGATATCAATGCACAACAAAATAGGGAGACAATTGTTAGATTGTGGTCTAACTTAAAAAGAAAAGGTAATGGAAAATGTTATTGTCATTGCAAAATTTGTAAGGGCTTAAAGACTCAAAGATATCTAATCAAAATAGTTGAGGAACATTGTAGGAAGCATGGTCACATTGAAGGGGGAAACAAATTTCATCCATTGGTATGTATTTTAATAATTTATAAAATACATAAGACATGATTTGATGATGAAATCATGGTCATGGTTAATATAAGGTCATCATTTTGATATAGGCCAACCACCCTGAGTTTCATGTTATGGACCATGACAATTTTGAGAATGTGGATTTGGAAATGAGGGAACATGGAGGTGTGAATATAGAAGAAGAAGGTAATGATCCAATTGAAGAAGATCAAGATGATGAAGAAGATCATGATGATCAAGATGATGATGATGATGATATTGACATAGATCTTGATGTACCTATACGTAAGAAGGCACATGACCCCTTATATGAAGGCTCCCAAACAACTCTTCTTGCCGTTGTATTGTTGTTGGTGAACTTGAATGTTATGAATGGTTTATCCAATGTAGCAATGACACATATGTTAAGGTATGTCATCTTTTTTCATTTTTTAGTCATAATTCCCTTATAATTAACATCGGGTGAATTGTGCAGCAATTAATATTATTTCTATTAACAAATTATATTTTTTGTCATAGGTTGATATGTGAGTTTTTGTTACTATCATCAAACATTATACCTCGCTCATACCAAAAATTAACTACCATTATGAAAGATATTGGAATGGAGTATCAAACAATACATGCATGTCTGAATGATCATATTATATATCATAAATAACATGAATTTGCAACATGATGCCCTATTTTTCATATTAGTAGATATCAAGTAGATAGAATAATAAAAAAGGTGTCTTGCAAGGTTCTTCAAGTTATTCCCATTATTCCAAATCTGCAACGATTATTCAAGTGCAATAGCTTGGCACATTTTATGGATTACCATGCATGCAATAGAATTCAAGATGACATTATGAAAATGCCTAAAAATGGTTCAAAATTTAAGGAAATAAAGGAAAAATGACCACACTTTAGGGAAGAACCTTGTAATCTTAAGCTTTCATTGGCAGCAGACAGTGTCAATCCATTCAGAGAGATGAGATCTACTTACTTGGTGTGGCTTGTTTTTGTTATCAACAATAAAATTCCTCCTTGGATGACCATAAAGAGGGAGCACATTATATTGGCATTGATTATTCTAGTTATTTTTTCATTTAATAGTCATCTAAATTACTTTATTATAAATAATCCATCAAAATGGTCATAATAATTATGTAATTTTTTTGTTCATTCAAATAGATAAGTACCAAGTTAAATATATCAATGTATATATTGAGCCCCTTGTCGATGAGTTGATGATGTTATGGAATGGGATCACTATGTATGACATCTCTAGACCAATAGGATAGAGACAATTTCAATTCCATACAATTCTTATATAGACAATACATGATGCCCCTAGGCTAACACATTTTTGTGGTATGTTCTCTTCTTAACACTTCTTTTTTGGTATGTTATAGTGCTAACACAAAGTTAACATATTTAATGCAATTATACATGATCTTGTAGGTCTTCAGACAAAGGGAAAATTTGCATGTCTAGTTTGTGGTCCAAAGATGAAATCTCATAATTGAAAATTTTTAGGAAAGCAAGTGTTCAATGAGAATAGACACTTACTCCATAGAAATCATAAGTACTAAATTACTGAAAAACATCTTTTCAATGCGAAAGAAGAGACTACATGAAATCCATGGAGAATGACACCTTGCTTATGGAAGTTGGAATACAATAAAATAAATTGTAGAGGTAATGTCATTCCATTCGATGGTTTTTCTTTTGAAATTCATATTTTGATTTTGTTTGTTGATGATGTAATTGATGCTCCTAAAGGTCGTCAAGGCATTAATGACCAACTTCCAAAAGGAGTAAAAAGTTATCCTACATAATTTAGTAGGTTGTTGTACTACAAGCAACTCCTCATCATGCATTTGTTTGATCTTATGCATATTGGAAAGAATGTAACAAAGACATTATAGAAAATCTTGGATGGAAGGTGTGACAAAGAAAAAATTGTCAAATTTTGTAGTGACATTGAAGAATCCAACCATGCAATGAAAAATTTCATTCAATCAAATAACAATCAATACTAGATTGATACAAGTGCCCTTAGTTTTTATTGTCAGAGTAGCAGAGAAATGCTATAAAATAAGTCATAAAAAAGATACAATTTCCCACAAGATTTGTTGTGAACATAAATGATCTCATATCAAAGAAAAGTGAATTTGAGTGAAGGATGAAAACACATGATTGGCATACATTTATTAAGATAATTCATGTTATTTTGTATTCACTATATATTTGTATACTGCACTTTGTTTTCATTGCATTCTTTTATAAAATATTGATAATCTCATTTTACAAATATTACAGTATGTTCTACCTCTATCTCTCCCACACCACTTTGAGAACAGTGTCAAACAAGTTATATATGATCTTGGAAAATACATGAGATGGTTGTCATCAAAAGAGAAAAATTATTAGAAGAGAAAAATTCCTCATCTTATGTGTGAAATGCAAAAGTGTCTACCTCCAACTTTTTTTAATGCACAAGAACACTACCTCATACATCAAGTTGAGGAGATTGAATTGTGTGGACCTGCACCAACTAGGTCAATGTGGATGATTGAGAGGTACTTGAAATTTTTGAAAGGCTTGGTTCAATAGAGAGCACATCTTGAGGATTCTATGGTGGAGGGATATATGGTATACTAGACCATGGTGTACATTAGTGAATATCTTCATAAGTTTTTAGCAAAGATCTATGTAAATTGTATTTGGGACCCGAACTCCATTAACACATTCAAAGGGGAGTACTTGATGGGAAGAGGTAGATTGAGGAGAGTGAGAGGTAAATATAAGATGTTATTGTGGTTAATTAATTCTTATAAATCTTCAATATAAGTTATTTATAATTGGTGTATTTTTTTAATGCAGCTGGTCAAGAGTGGAATTCAATACATGTGTATATTGTGAAAAATCTTGATTGGACAATGGTATGGATTGAACGATGTCATCAAAATGTTTGCTCATTAACATGGGAAGGTGTTTCTTCATTGGTTACAAAAGCTCATCATAATGGAGATTCCAATGTTATGTTGATGGTAGTTGATCTAGTAAAGGGTTTAAGATGTGGTCAGGTACATACAAATTTATCAATGATTATCACTCATATGTTTCATATCAACTCACGATGCAAAAATAATTGTTGCATGCTTCAATAATCGTAGGTCATGCACCACAAAGCTACGTACTATCATGAGCAAAAATTTCACATAAAAAAGCTAGATGACACTAAGAAAACTTGTGATTATGGGATAACTATTGTTTTTGAGGTCACTAATATATCATCTAGAAATGACATACATCCTCAACAATCTCAAAATTGATACTATGGCATCTTGGATGATATAATTGAGTGTGAATTTAACTCTTTTAAATTATTTCTATTTGTCATCAAATGGTATAGGCTATGATTGAATCAAAATGATCTAGATAGAATTGTTATTCAACATGATAATGGATTTACAATGATTAATAAAAGGTCATTTGAGCCAGTTGGAGAAAAGCCCTATGTTCTTCCAAGCCAATTTGAGCAAGTGCTTTACTTAGAGGTTCCACATTAATAGGGTTGGTCATTTGTTGTTAGATATGAACCAAGAGGAAGGCTGATAAGTATAATGTTATGGAAGAAGAAGATGTTGAAGATGATGAAGATCAAGATGATGGATGATGACAACAATGTTGGTGATGATGATGATGATGACGATGATGATGATGATGATAATGGTGATGATGATGATGGTTTCAATGATGATGATGGTGATTGTGATGATGAAAATGATGATAGTGGTGATGATGATGATGATGATGATGATGATGATGATGGTGTCGATGATGACAATGATGATTATGATGATGAAAATGATGATAGTGATGATGATAGTGACGATGAGATAGATGAAGAAGATGATCAATGACATGATTGAAATGTACAAGGTATGTGATCAATGACTCCTACTAAGCTTTGATCGCTAAGTACAACATACACCAATTTTGTTTTTCAAAACCATATGTGCAGATATAAACATTAAGTACAACATGTCTAAATTTTTAAAGATATACATGACTCCTAATAAGCTTTTATTGTTAAGTACAACATGCACAAATTTTTTCTTTCAAAACCATATGTATAGATATAAACATTAAGTATAACATGTCCAAATTTTTTAAGATATGCATGACTCCTAGTAAGCTCTGATCATTTTACATGCAAGTTTCCTAAAATAAATTGAGTGAAATGTTCATGTTTTCTTCTAAGTTATTTGTAGCTAACTTAAGATAAATGATTAACATGTGTAGGAAATTTAACCCCTTTGGTGAGGATTGTGCACAGTGACATGGATCAGCAGGTATAAGTCAATAAATAGACATATTTTTCTTATATTCTTCTTTTTTAAATAGAAAAAGAATAACCATATAAACATGTAATTATATAATCACTTTCAACTTAGTACATTTTATATCTCTCATGTATAGACAAAGAAGAACCATAAGCATAGGTCACAACTTGATTATTCAATGTATATTATTCAATTATTATCAAAATTCTCTAGTAGTTGAAGTAGGGACATGACAATGTCTCATTTGATGGATTGTAGGGACCACCAAATAGATACTTTTCAGATCTATCTACATCAAATGAGGGAAATGAGGGAATGGTAGATGAAAGTTGTACATGTACTATGGTTATAATGGGGAAATCAACTAGAGGTCAAAAGATTAGAAAAAAATTCAATAAATGCATGCAATTTTTTCTTGCTAAAGTGGGGTCATGTTCTTATGATGATGAGAGAAAAGGCGACATCAAGGTGCCCTTTTGGTACACACATATTGAGAAAGAATGGGTACCTAATGAGCTACCTCCAATTAACACTAATTTTTGTGTTAATGAGAGGATATATTGCATAACTCCATCCTCATTACATAGTTTGGGCCTATTTTCCATGGATGGGATAAAGGTATGTTACACCAAAGTTGTTGAATTAATGAAGTATGTTGGTCCTTGTTACAATTACAATGATTGGATGCAAATTCTTCAATAAAAAAAAAGTATGCATAGGTATGCACTATAAAAAATTATATACAATGGAAAGAAAATTATCAAAGTAAAATATTTTCTATGTACATTGATGGGAGACCAAAAGCAACACGTAATATTGTGGGTTTTATAAATAGTACGTGACCTTCCTCAACTAATAAGCAACCCAATAGCATTTTTGAGGCACATGAGGGGAATCAATTTTTTGTATGTGTATTAAATTAATAAGTGCAGGCAAAGAACTACTAATAGATTACCATTTAAATTGCATAGATACAAACAAAGTTACTATCATGAGGGTGGTAAGTACTATGTACCATTTTATTAATAAGTATTTTTTGCTAAGATCAGTGGGTTGGAGTTTTTATATTTAATCTTTGTCATAGGACAATATGGATCAAACATGGGATAGAGGCCACAAGGATGCTCCTCATACCCATTCTTTGGCCACGGTCAACCTTATTGAAATTATACAAATTAGATAGTTGAAGAATGCTAAATTATTATCAAGGTTGCACGAGGATGGAGGTACTTTGGGTACTTATGCTACCAGTACTGGTACGACTATTTTTCATAATAGGGGATGTGGGTACTTGGTTATCAAACTTAATTTTTAATTATACTTTTATATTCATATAAAATCTGAAATTATGAGTAATGAAAAGTTTTTTTAAAACAAGAATAGTGATAAAGTTGCTAATGTAATGTATTGTTTTCAGTTTCAGATTGTTATATGTTTGTAATAATAATATATGATAACTATTTAGATGAATAATAGAGAAGGTAGATTTTAAAAATGAACAAGAAGATCATAAATAATATGAAAATGACATATTGCAAACTATAAACTTCTGACTTGAATAGTGATAAAGTTTATTGTTAGTCAATATTGTATCAAAGTTTCAAACTGATTAGGTATTGAATTAAGCTTGATAAACACAAAGCCAATACACAAAATAAAAATGAAAAAATAATCAAAAATATTAATCAACATCCTTAGCTATGATTTTGGATTTTTTATGAAAATTTTACTAATATTTCTATCATAATTTGATGTTCAAGATCGAGAAGAGCATATGCAAGAATAGAGGCAGCTACTACCCCTTCTGATTAGGATATCATAGATGTCCCTAATTTAACATACAAGATGGAAAAAAACTAAAAAATATCAATATAGAAATAATGAGAATTTTTAATGATTGCTGAAATTTTTATATTCAATTTGTCATAGGACAATATAGATCCCACATAGGATAGAGGCCACGAGGATGCTCTAGCTCACACCCATTCCTCAGTGACAGTAAACCTTATTGAAACTATGCAAATTATACAGTTGAAAAATGTTATTTTATTTAGGTTTTTGGAGTTTTTATAGAAGTTTTACTAATATTTTTATCACAATTTGATGTTCAGGATAGAGGAAAAGTACCCGCAACAACAAAGGCACCTACCCCTTCTAATGATGATATCATAGAGGTGCCTAATTTAACATATATTATAAGGAAATTTTTTTTTTTTAAAAATCAATTTAGAAATTATGAGAATTTTCAAAGATCCAAATCCAACAGAGGAGGTACTAAAGAGGGAATAGGAATTGATGGCTGCAACATGTCATTTTTAAGTAAGTAGTAATGAATCTTTAATTATAACAATAAGTTTAATAAAGGTTAATTTTATGTTGTGAACTAAAATATGTATGTGTTCTTGTTACAGAATTCTTTGCAAACTTATAGGATTTTTTGCAAACTTAAGTGCCTAGTCCAAGACATCGCAGTGAGGCCAGTATTAGTGGAGCTCTGATTTCCTTAGGTAAAATAATCCTTAAGTTGACAAGTTACAAGGAATTTTTTCTTTGATTGAACATTCAAAAACTTCTTAACTGTTACTTTTGTTATATTAGAATGTCTTTGCTAACAATGTATTATTCACTAGGTCATCAAGTGTAGGAGACTCCTAGGAGGTCAACAGAGGTCCATCAGACATCACTGACTACAATGTTAGCAACAAGGGCCATGCAAACATCAACACCTTCATGGCCTATGCCTAGTAAATCCTTGTTTTTCTATATTTGGTTTTGTGTTAATTATGATTTGATAATTTGTGCTTTAATCATGGGTGCATCTGGTAGTAGATTCATTTTCAATGTCTACGATGCTAGATACAAATCATAGTACATGTATTGGTGATAATTCACCATCATTTCCTAGATCTACCTATGTTTCTAGCACAAGAGCTATGCAGATGTCATTGTTGATTGACAACAATGAATTGATGGCTTTGAAATGTCCTAAGCTTCCTAGTACTTTTAAATTATTATTATTTATATTGTAATATGCATTTACCTATTCATAACAAGTTTTGGATTGATGATCCCATGACATTTTTTGCAGCAAATAATTGCTTTTATAAGATGCTTTATGACCATGCACTGAAGATATTTAAGCCCACCATACATATAAGGTACACAAATTTTCTTTTAGTATATTCAAGGTACAAAAATTTAGTTAATTTTTATATCTAATAATTTTGTGTTTTTCTTAAAAGGTGGAACTTGCAAGAAAAGAAATTAAAAGATCAGTTCATTGTAGACTTAGAGCATGAGTTTGGTAATATTTTTAAGGAGAAGAAAATTTTGGAAAAAGTTGCAAAACATCTGAACACTGTGAGGGACTCCTATAGAAGGAGTCTCATCCACAATCCAAAGTATGAGCATCCTCCCTTTATTTTAGTGAGGGATTGGAATGACTTCATTTTGGATGCAAAGGGAAAAATGGATGTTAAAAGAGGAGTGACACTTGCAAATGAGAGAAGGTATGCAATAGTATTAACTACTAGTACAATGTAATAATGCAATGATTAGGAATCTTTATGTCTATCATCTAGCATATTTCAAACTTCTCATAGGTTGTAGGATACGTCAAAGGCAACAAAGGCCAAGCTAAAAAAGATTGGGCAACACAAACTTGGCTCTAGTGGATATTCAAAAATTAAAGCACGAATTGTAAGTAGGAGTAAACAAATTCTTGAAAAAAAATATTTATAAAATGGAAATTAATTTTTTTAATAAAAAATGCAAGGCTCTGAATTTAATTTAGAGGCCATGAGAGAACACCAAAAAATTGCCTTCAAGGAAGGCTATCAAGCCGTGGCTGAACGCCTATGCCAAGCTTCCACTAGTCTAACCCAAGAGCCCCCTACATCATGTGAACAAGTAAGTATGAAAAAAAAAAAAAAATTAGAAATTGAATACTTGAGCAACAATCTATTTGATACTAATGTGTCCATGACATTGCAATGCAACCTCCTAATTGTAACACAAATCCTTATTATACGTTGCATGATAAAGCCCTTGATGTGCATCATAGTGTCAATGGAGGGGTTTATTTGCTATTTAAAAATAATTATGTAATTACTAATACAATTTATCATCTTAAATTGAACTTGGTGTAACCTTTTTTGTGTATATTTTAGAGGATACAAAATGTCATGTTGAACGAGTGCTGGAGTATGTTCAGATTGATCACCATGTAGATCATGTGGCACATTCAAGTAAAAAAAATCTATGTTTTGTTCATTTAAATAATTTTTTTAATTAATAGTTCTTTTACTTAATTAAATACATTTAATTCACTACTATAAATGGTTTTAATTTAACTCATGATGTAGTTGGTTTTGCAGTAGACTCCCCTTTGCCGTAGCGATCACCTATTCCTAAACAGATGAGGAGGAGACATGCATTGGCATTAGAATCAGTAGAGGAGGAAATGATGAGGACATTGATATTCCTCTTAAAAGATACTTTTAAAAAAAAAAAACATTAAGAATCCCAAAAGGAAATGATGTTAATGAATTTTATGTGTTAATGAAATATTCATGAATGTTGTGTGTCAATGAATTTTATGTGGTAATGAAATATTCATGAATGTTGTGTGTTAATGAATTTTATGTGGTAATGGAATATTCATGAATGTTGTGTGTTAATTAATTTTATGTGTTAATGAGTTATTCATGAATGTTGTGTGTTAATGAATTTTATGTGTTAATGAGTTATTCATGAATGTTGTGTGTTAATGAATTTTATGTGCTAATGAATGTTTTCATGTGATTATAATGATTGAATGTTATATTTCAAAAATGGTTGAATGAATGTCATTAGATGTTAATGGGGAATTTAGAGTGATGTTGGGGGGAGGGGGAGGGGCCAAATGAGCTTTTACCTTCATGTGGTTGGTCTTGTTAAGTAGAGAATATTAAACTATTCTCAAAACCAAGTGAAGCTCAAACTAAACTAAATAGAAATCAAATTTCTAAGGCCAACTGTCCATGGCAAATATCTAGCACCAAAATCTATAACACATGAGAAATGGATTACTTGTCCAAAATGAGCTAGGTGAGAGTTACTCTAGCAAAAAGAATAGCTAGTCACAACATTATTTGGAATATGGTTGGTGTCTAGTATGGGATATCTCAAGACTTTTTTTGTCTTCCCCCAAGTGTTAAACGTAGTGTTTTGATAATTGAAGGCCATTAGTTTGAAGAATATGCTATTGATGACATTAAGGACTTATGGCCATCTACCATTAGATTGGTCATTGGAGGTCTATCCATTGCCTTCCATGCCAATTAAAAAGTCATAAAATTTTTAAGGACTATAATATCTATCTCTCCCCTAGTTTTTAGTAAATTAGGGATGAGGAAGACGTAAATTTTTGTAGTTACTTTTAGTTTTACTATTCTAATTTTGTCAGACATCCTTTATATCAAGCTATCAGCCATCAAGATTCCACATGATGATGAGGTTTTGTACTCATTTGCATTCAAATCAATAAAAATTAGTACAAAATGAAAACACTTGTGTTATTATTTAAGGACTTTTTGGATACTTCTTGTCATCAAATTTTGCAGAGAAAAGGGTGTTTGTAAAGACATTCAAGCAATTTTTTAAGTTACCCAATTATTTTCCAAGTCAAATTTTTTAAGTCTATCAAGGTTTTGCCAAGATTGAGTTTCCCAACTATGATTGGAAGATAAGTGTCATACATGAAGACTAATTGTTAAACCATCTAAAATAGCCTCCATTGTCATGATCAGGTAGACTTTAAATGCACATTTGTAACATAACAAATATAGAATTTTAGCAAGAGAGCATGACAATGAGAGAATTCCATGTATGAAACATACAAATTAGTTAAAATAGTTTCAATCCTAGTATTCTTCTTTGCCTAACACTTAATATCCATATTATTTTTGCATTCTTGTGACACATCTTTTATCTAGGCCTTGGTTTCTTGTTGTCCATTAGACTACCTAGGGTCCATGTTGCCTATCACCTATGCCTTATGTCCAAAGAATCCATGATTCTGGTCTTTTACAATTGGGAATTTTCTTCTTTTTAATGTTGCATGGTACTCATTTCCATACCCAAAACTATTTCTAAAGCTATGTTACTGAAAACTATTTTGATGTTTTTGTTATCAAGGCACGATCACCTCCTCAAAAGTGTGGAAGATCTAGTTCATATTCCTCTGAATCTCCTAGTCCACAAAAGGTGCAGGAAATAATCATCAATCACTTCTAACAAGTTTTTTGGTCTAGAATCATGGTTGCTTTGATTTACTTTTTTTTTGTACATCTAAAAATGCTCATTAAGGTTGATGGAACACATAATTGCATTTAGATATCTTATGTATTTGTATGTCTGGAAATTCTTATTGAGGTAGATGGAACACTTAATCATATGTAAAAATGCACACAATTGCATTTTGATATATCATATTCAAGACATCCATGATGTTGAGTTTTATTTGGCATCTTTGATTCTTCAACCTTCCTCTTGTGGAGATAGGAAACTTTCAAAGAGTCCAAATCTAAGAAGTTGCATGCTCTATTTATAGCTTGGGCTTGTATGTTCATTTCATTTTTTATATTTTATTGATAATTTTTCTTAATGTTTCTACATGCCCATGAGAGGAGGAAAAAGCAGTCCTAGAAGTAGGAAAAGTAGTTCAAATTCACCTTCAAAAAGCAATACATAAGGCTAGGGAGTTTACAGTATTTTATGGCACTTTCACTATGATTTTTTTTTCTACTTGAAGAAATGCAATACTTTAATTATGTTTTTCAACTATAGGTTTAAATACTTGCATTTGCAAATTGTTTTGCATATGAATGTCTCTTATAGCTTTAATGTTGATTGTGGTTGTTTGTGTGTGGTCGACAAACGATCCTTGATTTTGTAGTATTGTGGTGGTAGAATTTTTTTTGTTGTCAACCAATTTAATATTGGTAGTGTTGATTGGTTCATCCCATGAAAATAGTCTTGCTTCTCATTTCTAGATATCTTGCCTGGAAATTCACATGTATCTTTGCAACAAATACTAATTTCATAATTATGCCTTTATCACTCTTTTTCTACAGGTAGTGATTAATGTAGAAGGGACTCCCTTTGCTGCATTTGACCACACAAATAATATTTTTGAGACAATTCCCTTAAAAAATATTTTGTCACATGTCTGGACCATTCCTCCCTATTATTTTGGTCACCCTAATGATATTTTGCTACCTTAATTCATCAGTGCATTTTATGGCAGCCGGATGGGATTCATCAGACCACTATTTTATTAGGCATGTGGAATATTTTGTAGAATATTTAGTGAATTTTTGATAGATAATCACAAGATCTTTTAAATCTATGATAATCACATTAATCAAAAGACTAGAAACCTATTTTTGGTACCAACTGAATGAATTTTTCCCCTTGTTTACACATTTAATATTGCTACCGAATATTTTAATTCCTTATATTTTATGCTTGGCATTCTTGTATAGTGAATACAATTCAAATCAAAGTTCACTGTACAATTCAAATCAAAGTTCAAGAATGAGGGACAAA
Source organism: Cupressus sempervirens (assembly GCA_028749045.1). Lineage (NCBI taxonomy): Eukaryota > Viridiplantae > Streptophyta > Pinopsida > Cupressales > Cupressaceae > Cupressus > Cupressus sempervirens. The sequence goes on from CM053792.1 coordinate 519,185,968, forward strand.
ATTATTTCTACTAGAGTAGAGATGCATATGATTGAGAATATTTGAATAATGAATTTTTTTTTTTGATCATCTTGAATTGTATTCTAATTTTTTTCATCTTTTGGTGCTCCCTTGAATGCAATTTTGGATTCAAGTAACCAAAATTTCTTCACTAATTCATCCTTGAATGAAGGGATTTACTTCCTTTCATTTATCCAGATTATTTGAAATATATGCACAAATATTTGAGGGTCAGGGAATATATTTTCATCATTATTTTGTAGTCCAATTATAATCTCTATTTTTTTCTTGAATGCACATACATGTATCAAAAAGGGGTGGGTCTTAAAATTTGGAAATAATGAGAACTATAATCCCTTGATGAGGAAGATTACCAAGCTAAAGTTGATAGACCTTTATGGCTTCGGTGATATTACAAAATTGATACAAGACTAAGGTAGCATCTTTAGAGTAAGTAAGAGGATGTGATCACACCATTTATAATGAAGAGGTTGGGAAGAAAGAGATGTCATATCTGCCTTGTCTAGTATACCTCTATAAAATTAGTGACATGAACATGATCTTCAACATGCACTTCACAAGAAAATGACCCCAGCACAAGAAGCTACTTGCAATAAATAAACAAGGCATTCTTGATAATATATCAGCAAAAATATTTATCACACCATGCTTATACTTGACCACAAGAAGAAACTGTCATATAATATCTCAACTATTGCAATACTAATTTTGTTTCTGTGTACTACAGTCTCCTTTCACATGAGGTATGTTTCAATTTTTTTGTTAAACCAATGCATAAGTTCCATATTGTAGGTGCTATAGTTCAAAATGGACCCCTTCTGAACATTTCCAAGTGATCACAGATTGACCATCCTCGCAAAAGCACTACATCTATAGCATATTCAATAGGCATTTTTCTTTACCTCAACTATTACTTACAAGTAGGGTAAAGCTAGGATAGGTTTTGTACTTATTTTCCTCTTCAACTCCTCTAAATCTTGTTAATGTTTATTGCCGTAGTGAAACTTTCATAATTAGTAGCAGATGAAGGAACTTAGTGACACAAGAGACTAGTATGGATACCAATATGACTAATTTCATAGATAGGAGATACAATAGGAGACATACATACTTGGTGATGCCATTTTTTAATATATATAATAATTTTCAAAAAATATTGTAACATAGAACATTGAAAGTAGGAATACCAAATCAAGCATAGAAGAACACTAAATAGTAAATGCAAACTCTATTTAGAATGCCAGAATGATAGGAAATCAGTCATACAACTATTTTTGTCCGTCTCAAAATGTATACATTCTAGTAGATCTGAGCATTATAACTTAGCATGGATTACTGTACCCTCCAAAATATCAGCATGAAATCTTATGCAAGCTTATATTTTTTATTTTTCTTACTTTTTCACATTATAACATGTTTTTCCCTAAGTTTTTTGGTGGGAGATGTTAATTTCTAGTTAGGAGACTTTGGAAATGATAGGAGAGGGTGGCTAAAAGAGCCCTCTACTTTGGGAAAATTTTAGAGATGTCTCCAGTAAAAGAGACATGTCTCAAGTGTCAGAGATGGGTCTTTAGGTAAAATGGAAACTTTCTTCCTTTACCTATGACTTCATTTAATGGCAAAAGAATAAGAGTTCTTCAAAAACTTGTTGAGGTATTGTGTTGTGCACAAAAAGCTTCAAGTGCCACTCATGATTGTGAATTTTTGTCATTAACAATGGCCTCAACCTTGGAAGGATCTACCCTTTGTCTCCTCATCACCCAACACATGACCAATGTACAACAAAAAAGTTTTGGCATTCTAGAACTTCTTATCATTCAACAATAATTTTTTCTCCCTTAAAATTTCAAATACCTTCTCAAAATGAGACAAATTCACTTCATAGAGTGTACTCACCATAGATATGTCATGTAAATAAATGATATACAGGTCAATTGTCTTGATATTTCTCTCATAAGATGCTTAAAATGCCTAGTGTATTGCACAATTCAAACAATGTACATATTACTCACCAATGCCTAATGTGTCTTTAAAGCACTCTTCCACATATCCTCTTCCTTTGACCCACACTTTGTGAAATCCAAAACTAAGGTCCCACATTGTAGAATATTTGGCATACAAGAATTTTTCAAATAGATTATCAATTTGGAGAGTAGATGTTAGTTCTATGCAATCTTATTCAATCCTTAATGCATATCCACTGGATCCCATCTTTCTTTGACACAATGTATAATGTAAGAGCTATCAATGGAGCATTTCTCAAATTTGAAACAATATTGTATGTATAGTATACATTTTCTTTACAGGCTTTTTATCACTTCATGTTTGAAATTTTTGTTATTGATTGTAGCAACATGGAAATTAAGAGGAGAAATAGTTGCTAGATATATTTGAGCATGTAATAGAGATTGTTGTGCTGATATCATGTTCAACCTAGGTGTCATTTTTTAGTCAAAGAAGTTCTTTAAAATTTATCTTTTGAAAATTCCTCAAATCAATAAATTTATGTGCTACAAGGGGGCATACCACTTTGAACTCTCTATCCTTGCCTAGCAGCACTCTTGGTATGTCAAAATAACAGATGTCCCCTTACTAAAGAAAATTTGTTAAATACACATGGGATACCATTCAAAAAGGGAAAATGCCATTGGGGGAAAGAAGTGCCATCAATGAGCTCTAAAATTGTTCATCAAGCTTCTCTAGACTCATATAATACCTTGCTTGATAGAATTGTTCAACACAACAATCCATGAATGGAAAAACTCAAGAAATATACATGATAGAGAGTATATTGGTAATATCATTAAGAAATTAACTTGAAATCACCCATGCAAGTCTAGATTCTAGACTCAATGTATCTAAGCTAAGAACTCATGAGCACAATTATACATATTTTAATCGATAATATATTTTTTTTAAAAAGAACTTGACATCACAATTTTGATGACAAGGAGCATAGAATTTTGATGAGGATGTTATATATGAAATGTGAGTTTTGACCTATATTCATCATAGTTTCGATGGCAAGGAGCATAACATTTCAACAAGGATGTTATACATATGACGTGATTTTTAACCAATATTCATTGCAATTTTGATGCAAAGGAGCATAGAATTTTGACGAGGATGCTATATGTGTGACGTGAGATTTGACCAATTTTCATTGCAATTTTGACACACATTTGACAGGGTTTTTATCACAATTTTGACAACCATTAGTCGCATAGGTGAAAAGTATAGTACACAATGCTTGCAGGTTGAGGCAGATATCTCAACAATATTTTCATTGATATATCTACAATAGTAATGTCAAAATTTTGAAAAATGTTTAGGGTGTCATAAAATTGACAAAAAAAGATTGATGACAATGTTTGTCATTTTTTCGACATAGTGGTGTTGAAATTGCAATGAATCCTTGTCAAAAATTAAGTCTAAATTTACTAGTGTATTAGTCACTGTATGGATTTGATACTTGGAGATAGTTTTCCTAATAAAACACCACATAGATTGCCACTTTCCAAAAATGAAGAATTGAGTAGACAAGTACAAAAATTTCTTGAGAAAGGTTTGATTAAGGAAAGCTTGAGTCCTTTTGTAGGACCCACTATATTAGCATCTAAGAGGAATGGAGAATGGATAATGTGAAATGATTTTAGAGATATTAACAAGATCATAGTAAAGTATAGATTTCCTTTACCTAGGATGGATGACATAATGGATTATTTGAGTGGAGTGAAGTATTTTACAAAGATTTATTTGAAGAGTGGCTATCATCATATCATAGTTAGACAATTAGATGAATGGAAAACTCCTTTTGACCAATGAAGGTTTGTATGAGTGGTTGGTTATGCCTTTTGGTTTAACTAATGTACCTATTACTTTTATGAGGATGATGAATGAAGGTTTGAAGAAATTCTTGGGTAATTTTTTGATTGCATATCTTGATGACATTCTAATATTTAGTAAAATGAAATCAGAACACCTTGACCATATTGAACAAGTATTACAATTTTGGCACTCTAGCTCAAGAGTATCACACAATGCTAAAGACATGTTGAAGTTGAGAATTGGCATTAGAGATTACATGCCACATCCTAAAAATTATTTGGAGGTAAGTCAAACTATGTTGTTCAAAAAATGTTGAGAGAGTCATCCAATATTGCATTTATTACAAAGGGCTTTTGAATCCTTGAAGCCATTTATTATGTGCCACTTAAATTTTGAAATACATTTTGTTGCAAATATCATGTGGAGTTTTCTATGCACCATGAACTATTACACTCCATCCATTCTACTTTACATAGTAAATAATTGTTGGAGAATTGTGGTGCTAGTGGGCTTCCAAAATAATCAAGAGACTTGCTAGACCAATTTTTATGTCCTAGAGTTGATGGTTTCTTATTTTATAGAAAATTTTTCTTAAATGAAAAGTGTTCAACATGTGGTGGCTTATACCAGTTTGATACATGTTTCCAAGAGGGGTGCAAACAAGATCTTGGGAGGACAATAGCAAAAAAATGGTACATGAAATGGTGAAATATACATTGAAGAGTGGAGGTGAGGGATCTAGATGTGAATTGGTTGTAAAAGAAATCAGTGTGGCTAGTTTTATTTTAGATTTTAAGACAAATCTTTTCTACAAGTATGCAAGGCATAGTCACAGGTCTCAATGGTTGGATCAACAATTTAGAATATGTAAGGAGACTTTTCCCATTGGCACTATTATATCAGTTGATGACTTGTAGAGAACTACACATTACAACCCCAAAATGAGACACAATCTCAGTATTACAACTCCATTGAATATATTGCTATTTTTTTTCACATAACATATAGACATGCCCATAATAGAGCAAAAGATAATCAAAAGATTATTAGAGAGTACCATTTTTACATAAGTGATGATAGATCTCACTCTCACAAGTTTGTGCAACATTGTTTCAAGAATTATTTTGATTTCTTACAAGAGAATGGCATTGCTATGGATAGACATATCATTTGGTTAGACAATTGCACAAGTCAATTCAAGAATGCTCACATATTTTATTGGTTGTGTAGGATGAATGTAGAGAGGGGGTGCCTCATATTTGGAGTTTTTTGAGTCCAGCCATGGAAAATAGGAACATGATGGAGTAGAGGCATGTGTGAAGAGAGATCTAGTTAAAGAGCAACTGAATATTTCAGGAGCAACACTTCTTGATGCTTGTAGCATTGTTGATTGGTGTAGTTCAACATTATCACAAGGGCAACTCTTCATTCAAAAGTACACAATTTATTTTGGTTGGTTGAGGAAGGGTCCATAGGTGATAGATCAGATTGTGTTGTTGTTAGAGAGTCATAAAAAAAATGCATTCATTCCCAAGCTTTTATTCTAGTACATGGACCATTTGGACATGACAACTAGCTTTCTTTTGTCCTAGTTATTTTCAATGTGATTGGGATCACTATAAGTTGAGTGAGTGGGTAGACACATGGGCTCCACATTATCTTACTCCTTTGTCTATCATATACCCTCTATAAAAAATTATGACATGGAAAGTTTAGTTGAGCATAACCATCTATTGGATCTTCTTTAACCAAGACATGTCTTTGCATTGGTTGTACCATAGGGGAATGATGAGAAATCAGATTATTGGTTAGCATGTTGTGTAAGAGGTAAAAAAAATCTTGCACGATCGATCATAGATGATGATGGATTCAAATGTCCTATTGCTTCAGTTTTTGTTGCTGGAACATGGTTGCAAACATACATGCTTAGAAGGAATAGAAATCCTACATTCGAAGACTATCAGAAGCATAAAACAATTCTCATTTATTCACATCTTATTATAGCAACAAATGTGATGTTGTTGAAGCATCAAGGAAGACCAAAAGTAAAAGAACTTTTAAGTATTACTAATGTTGATCATGAAGCCCTATTTTAGACCCTAAAACAAAGAGAGGACCCTATAGGAATACTCAACTAGATATATTTACTTCTTATGTTCTTTTGTTCATAATGATTCACTGAACCAATGATTATCTTATTTAATACGATTATTTACTAATATTTTTTATGATATTGGAATCTAGATACATCATGAAGAGTAGTCATGCATGAAGATAAGAACTAAATAAGGAGCAAAATGAAGAAAATTCTATTCTATTTTTTACACTATGATTTTTGGTAGTTCTGTATTGATGTAACAATGATGAAACACTTGAGATATTGTAAATGTAAACTTTTTGATTTAATGTAAGAAACAAAGATGGTTTTACTTAATGTAATTGATGTGGAGGGACCTAAAAAATGATGCTTTCAATTAATACTAACACCAAACTTGCACTGTGCCCAATGCCAAAAACTTGAGGAAGATAAAAATAATAATGTTTTTACTTAATACTAACCCTAGTGACACTTCTTTTCTAGCCACTGAGAGCCTCCAAAATCCGCAACCGCCCTATACCAAAGAGTCTCCAAGGTGCTCTAAGTTCATTTGGAGGTCAATCTTCTGAGGGTCATAACTCAAAGATTGTTGTGGCTATCAATGAAATTTTGAGTGTTATAGGATGGTCATGTCGAGGACTACAATAACCTATCTCATTTTCAAGAGATCGCATTCCACTTGGGTTTGGCACAACGATCTTGCTTGATGCCAAAACTTGCAGTGTGCCTCAATTCATAAGTGCATCATTGTGTAACTTTGAAACTACTAATCTTGGCATCCAATTTTTAGCACCATTAGCTCTAAATGGGTAGGTGAACCCTAGTGTCATTCTTGTTCTAGTCATAGAGAGCCTCCAATGTTCATAGCCACCCCACATTGAAGAGTCTCCAAGGTGTTCTAAGTTGGAGGTTGATCTTCTAAGTGTCGACACTCAAAGCTCATGGGGGCTATCAATGAAACATAAAATACTATAGGATGATCATGTTGAGGCCTACAATAACCCATCTCATTTTAGAGAGATCACATTCTATTTTGATTTGGCACATCGATCTTGCTTGATGGAAAAACTTGTAGTGTGCTTCAGTTCATAGGTACATCACTGTGTAATCTTGAAACCATTGATCTTGGCATCGAATCATCAACACCATTAGCTCTAGATGGGTGGTTGAACCCTAGTGACACCCTTGTTCTAGCCATGGAGAGCCTCCAACGTTTGTGGCCACCATATATCAACGAGTCTCGAATGTGTTCTAAGTACATTTTGAGGTCAAATATTTTGAGGGTTGTAACTTAGAGCTCATAGGGACTATTAGTGAAACATCTAATGCTATAGGATGAGCATATCAAGGCCTAAAATAACCTATCTCATTTTAGAGAGATCAAATTCTATTTGGATTCAACATAGCGATCTTGCTTGATGCCAAAACTTATAGTGTGTCTCAATTCATAGGTGCATCACTACATAACTTTAAAACCATTGATCTTGGCATCAAATCATCAACACCATTAGCTCTGGATGGGTGGGTGAACTATAGTGACACCCTTTTTTTGGCCATAGAGAGCCTCCAACATTCATGGCCACCCCATACCAAATAGTCTCCAAGATGCTCTAAGTGTGTTTTGAGGTTGATCTTTCGAGAGTCGTAACTTGGAGCTCATACGGGCTATGGGTGAAATTTTGAATGCTATAGGATAGTTATGCCAAGACTTCAAATAAACTATCTCATTTTAGAGAGATCACATTCTATTTGGATTTGGCACAACAATCTCCCTCGATGACAAACCTTACAGTGTGCCTCAGTTCATAGTTGCATCGCTATGTAACTTTGAAATTTTTTTATCTTGGCATAAAATTGTTAGTGTCATTAACTCTAGATGGATGGGTGAACCCTACTGACACTCTTGTTCTAGCCATGGAGAGCCTCCAATTTTTGTGGCCACCTTGTACTAAAGAGTCTCCAAGGTGCTCTAAGTGCATTTTGAGGTCAATCTTCCAAGGGTCGTAACATGGAGTTCATTGGGGATATTGGTGAAATGTTGAGTGCTACTAGAGAGTCATGTTGAATACTAAAATAACCTATCTCATTTTGAAGAGATCACATTCCCTTTGGATTTGGCACAACAATCTTGCTCGATGCCAATACTTGCAGTTTGCCTCAGTTCATAGGTGCATCACTATGTAACTTTGAAAAAGTTGATCTTAGCATTGAACCATTAGTTCCATTAGCTCCAAATGGATGGGTGAACCCTAGTGAAACCCTTTTTCTAGCCACAGAGAGCATCCAACATTTTTGACCACCCCATACCAAAGAGTCTCCAAGGTGATCTATGTGTGTTTGGAGGTCAATCTTCTTAGGATTGTAACTTAGAGCTCATGGAAGTTATTAATGAAATGTTAGGCTACAATATGGTCATGTCAAGGCCTACAATAACCTATCTCATTTTGGAGAGATCGCATTCTATTTGGATTTGGCATAGTGATCTCACTCGATGCCAAAACTTGTAGTGTGCCTTAGTTCATAGGTGCATCACTATGTAACTTTGAAACTGTTGATCTTGGCATCGAATCATTAGTGCCATTAGCTCTGGATGGGTGGGTAATCTATATTGACACCATTTTTATAGATTCAAAGAGCCTTCAACGTTCGCGGCCACCTCATACTGAAGAGTCTCTAAGGTACTCTAAGTGTATTTGGAGGTCAATCTTTCGAGGGTCATAACTTAGAGCTCATGGGGGATATTGGTGAAATGTCAAATGCTATAGGATGGTTATGTCAAGGCCTAAAATAACCTATCTCATTTTGGAAAGATCACATTTCATTTTGATTTGGCACAATGATCTCACTCGATGCCAAAACTTGCAGTCCGCCTCAGTTCATAGGTGCATCACTACGTAATTTTGAAACCGCTAATCTTGAAATCGAATCATTAGTGCCATTAGCTCTAGATGGGTAGGTGAATCATAGTGACACCCTTATTCTAGTCATGAAGAGCCTCCAACATTCGTGGCCACCCTATACCGAAGTCTCCAAGGTTCTCTAAGTGTGTTTTGAGGTCGATCTTCTGAGGGTCATAACTCAGAGCTCGAGGGGGCTATCAGTGAAATGTTGAATGCTTTAGGGAAATAATGTCGAGGCCTACAATAACCTAGTGGCACCTAGTGACAGCCCTATTTTTACCATAGAGCTCCAAGAATGTTTGCAACTAGTACATATTGAAATGTCTTATAAGGCCAAAGATGGGCTCCTAAGACCAAATTGGCCATGGATTTGGCTAATAGTAGACATCTTAAGGGATTGAAAAGATAATTTCAACATTGCATCAAAATTTGATAATAAAGGTTGTTAAAATATTCTTTAGAAATTATTGCATTTGTATCCAATATAACAAACATGAGCAAAATGTATGATATTCCATAAACATGAACAATACACATGATCCATGACAAATTGAACAATACTATACTAAATTAGATTGTATATCCTTGTGCACATAAATGACAAAAATATATATTAGAATACATGTATTCATAGATAAATTACACAAATATATATATATATATATATATGGAAATACATAGATTCATATACAAAATGCGACTGATCATGCCATCAAAAGATGTATAATATCAATGTTTATGTATACAATGTGGCATATGCCATCTCAAAATGTCTCACAATGAATCCTGAGAAAACAATACTATCTTATGTTGCTAGTGGATGATCAAAATGTAGCCTCTTCGTTGAACTAGGTGGATCAGATGCCTCCTACATAAACAAAAAAGGAAAACCCAAAGTTAGACTACTAAATTTATATGATTCTATGTATCTAACATTGAATTAGTCAAATGGATAATGATCCTTTTTTAATGAAGATTTATAGTATTAAAATTTCATCATAAATACCTCTCTCATGGACCTCCTATGCCAGTTAGGAGTCCTCTCATATGTCAAGATTTCTTGAACCTAGTTGGTTGTGGCATGTATATGTTCAAGTATTTTTGTTAGATATTGGATCTACAACTTAAACTATAACATTATAATTCATATCATACTAAATTTATAACATATAATCAAGAATTCAAACTATGACTTACCTCTGTCGACTCCTCCTCTAGATATAATGGTTGCATGAGAAAAGATACAAAACTCTAACGTCCAACCTCCTAAGCACTAGGTGTTCCCTATGAGATACAAAAGCCTAGTTGTTAATATTATGGAAATTAGTTTTGAATTTCTTTATGAAAATAAGGAAAATAACAAATAAATGATACTTATACATATGACAGGGCTCTCACTGTGAATATAAATGCTAGAGGGTCTATGATGCCAAATTTTCCTGGACTCATCGCCAATAGCCATGCCCTATACAATAAAGAATGAAATTAAATTTCATTAGCACAAGCATTTTATAAGAATTCATCGATATTAAATCACTTTAAAAGAACCTAATTACCTTTCCCTTGTCAATGGGTTGTGCCTCACCCCCCGCACTCTGCCCCCCACTAACAGGTGATACCTACAAGAGAAAAGAAAGATTAGAAACCATATATGTTCCAATATCAAATAGAAAAACAATGAGAATACAACATAATCTACCATAGATGTCTCAAGGCCAAATGAAATAGCCAATAGCATGACATCATCAACTTGTCTAAGCTCCTCCTTAGTCATCAGCTAAACATGAATGAAGATCACATACATGTAAAAGTTAGTATGGGTTAAAATTACTCTATTATAAAGATTAACTTTAAATAACATAGTCATAATGTATGCACATATCGATGCAGAAGGATCCCATGCCTCTGCATGCCTCTCCTCTCTCACGTTAGGGTGTGTAGTCTTTGTACGTGCATATGGTGTATCATCCTCAAATACAAACTGGTACTCAAAAAGATCACCTATGGGACCTTGAAAAAATATTCTTGCATGTTATGCAAGTATAGGACACACAAACATGTGATGAGCTCGCAGATGATGAACTCACACCAGCATCATCTTCATGAGGCAAAACTAACCCAGCCTGGGATATCAATAGGCTACTTAATATATGGATGGCTCTAATAGTCTAAGAGGAGGGGGAGGCATTAGTAGGGGGGGAAAAAGTGCCAAATTTTTTCCATTGGGCAAAGGGTCTATCTTGAGGATCTCCTCCTCCTACACCCTTGCTGGGCTTCATGCTCTAGTAGTTCACCTTGAGGTGCAACATAAATTTGGCATATAGTTTTCTAATGAAATAGAATGGTACCTCTAAATTAATGTGTGAAGGTCTATCAAAAACCATCCACCAATGATCCCAAAAGTTTGCATGTATAGCCTCATTTGTGCACCATTTAATTAATAATTTGGGCTTTTTGTGGTCTACTATTTTACTAGTTTTTGGGTCCACAAAAAGGTTAACTATATCATTTTTACTTATGTTTAGGGCAACAACCTCATCATAGTCCAACCTATAATCAAACATGACATGCATTTTCTCACGCTAGTGAAGAGCAACATTTTTTTCATTGGTAAGTGTTTGAATATTATCCACTATGGTGTTTAACATGGATAACATGGGTGCCAATGCAAGTATACTATTATATGTGGTTTGTAAACCCCTCAATTCAGTGAGATTTTCTTCTATCAAATCTTCAATTTGAGGTGGGTTTTAAGGGGGTAGGGGATCATTTGGTGGATGGTTTTGAGGGGGTACTAGATTTTTTGGTGGAGGGTTTTGAGGTACATTGTTTCCTTGCTCAATGTCATCATTCAGGTTAGCCATACCTATTAAATTGCAAAAAAACATTTCTGGTACAAATAAACCTAATTTTTAATAATTTCAATTAAACAAAACCTAATTTTATGCTATTTCTATTTAAAATACCTAATTTATATTAAAATTCATTCAAAATCATGAAAAAAATGTTACCTGAATCGTGTACCCATTCCTATCTTTGATACCCAAAATGGAGGCAACACAAACAAAACTCAAACACAAATTCCAAATATGCTCTTGAGTTTTTTTAATTCCTAGGCATAGGTTTCAAGTATTCGATCTCATATCGGATACCCGATATTATATCAGATAATTGATAATGGATCAAATACCCAATAAGGTTTGGCCCAACCATTTTGCCTTGGTATCAGGATGGGTGGACAAAAGTCAGAGTGGATTTTGAAATTCTTTTAAACATTTTCAAACTCCACTTTTTTCACATCACCACTTTTTAGCACACCAAGATCTTGCACATACCCATCTCTTTGTTATAACTTAGGTAGTGTATCAAGTGCCTCTACATACACATACACAAGCTTATTATAATCTTTAGATTCATTCATTCTTTCTACACTACTCTTGTCTACAAACTCATCAATCCTTATATTTGCACTTTCAATCATTTTGTTTGTAGCCTTGTTCAAACATTTATAAGCTTTCCTCCTAGATGAATATCCAAGGAATATAACTTTATCTCCTTTTGAATCAAATTTATCATTCCTTGCATCATGATGAATGTAACTAGTGCAGAAGCACCCAAATAAAGAATGTACATATGCCAATCAGTCACTACTGAGCGTCAGTTCTGCATGAGTCGATAGGAGGAGTTTATCTTGGGATTTGTATAGGTCCTTGTGAGTTTGGTTTACCCTATTCTATATTATTTTGGAATAGTCTATAATCCATTTTGGCAAGAGTTAAAGATCTAGATCTTTCTATAAGCCATTTTTGTCTCGTAGGGTCAGTTTTCCTATGTAATAATATAGAATTTTCCCTAGACCATTTTAACTTGTATAAATGGAGTCTTCTTGTTTAGAGTTGGATAGTTTTTTTTTGAGTGAAGTTTCTTTGGATAAAAGTTTCTAGATACAAAGTTACGAGGAGAAGAAATCTTTAGGAGAGCAAGTGTATATACTATTCATTTGATGAATCAATTAGAAGAATAGTGTTATCTATCTCTTTTTGGTGCTAGTTTCTTTTTCTTTTTTCTTTCGTTGAGTTTATCTCTACATCATTTTTGGTATCAGAGCTTGGGGAAAGCTCCTAAGGTGCTTGGGAAAAGATTGGGGAAAGCTTTCAACTTCTAAGGAAAATTGGATTTTGTGACAAGTTGAAGAAAGAACATGTAAGTGTCACCAAAAGACTAGGTTGAGTGGAGAGAACCTAGATAGGAAACAATGGTCACAAGAGGAGATTTATCTCATGATCAAAAGACACTATTAGATGCATGGGTTTCATATTGGGATTTTCACAACAAGAAGAAGGAAGAAGCAAGGAAAAGAGTGAAAGAGAAAAGGAAGAAAAGAGAAGAGGAAGCAAGAATAGATCAAGAGATAAAAGAATGAATGAAATTCCTAATGTAGGATCTGGGAAAGCACAAAGAAAATTCAGTGCGACTAAAAGAGGAATTACAAAAAAATATGGAAAAATAAAATACAGATCTAGAGCATCAACCAATTCAGATTACAGAAGCCTATACTCAGACATTGGAAGAGAAGAGTTGTCTGCTGAAAGAACAACTTGATCACATTGATGTTGATATACTAGATGAACAAATCAATGCTAACAGACCACATGAACAAATGATACATATATACAAGGTTAGCAACAACATGTTTTTGATGAAACTTATGCTACAAAAGTTCTTGAAGATAGAAAAGAAGTTGAAATGGTTGATGAGCATTGTGATGAAATGGTTCATAAAGAGTTGGATGTGATTTTCCTTAATGCAACCAAGAAATGGAATTTGAAGTTAAGAAAGAAGGTGGTCTGGCCTATCAAAAGATACTAGCAGCAAGGAAGAAGACTTATGATGAAGCTAAGAGGATAGAGGAGGCTCCAATAGTGCTGAATTTGTCTCCAAGCATGGAGATATTGTAGCATAAAGACATCACAACAAAGGATGCAATAGTTCCTACAGTAACCCAAATTGGTGAAGTCATACTTAATGAGGTTCCATATAGTCCATTCATTATAGGTTTGTAGGAGTTCTATCTAAATATGGAAAAAGTTTACGCACATATGATAGTTGATTTGGATATCAAGAGTACAAACAACAAATATCAAAGAATTAGAAGGCACAAAAGAGGAAGTCCAATCTAAGGGACTTGGATTCTATTTTCCTTGGGAGTATGGTCTAGAAGCACCCAAATAAATAATTTATATATGCAAATCAGTCACTATCGAGCATCAGTTTTGCGTGAGCCGACTGGAGGAGTTTATCTTGGGATTTGTATAAGTCCTTGTGGGGTTATTTTACCCTATTTTATATTGTTTTAGAATAGTCTATAAGCCATTTTGGCAAGAGATAAGGATCTAGATCTTTCTGTAAGCTGTTTTGGTCTCGTAGGGTCAATTTTCCTATGTAATAATCTAGAATGTTCCCTACACTAGTTTAGCTTGTATAAATGGAGTCTTCAAGTTTAGAGTTGGATAGGTTTTTTTTTTTTGAGTGAAGTTGCTCTAGATAAATGTTTCTAGATACAAAGGTATGAGTAGAAGGAATCTTTAGGAGAGCAAATGTATATATTGTTCAATTGATGAATCAATTAGAAGAATATTGTTATCTATCTCTTTTCAGTGTTGGTTCCTTTTTGTTTTTTCTTTCATTGAGTTTATCTCTATATCAGTAACACCTACTTCCAAATATATTGAAATTACCTACATTAGGTGTATGACCATACCATATTTCATAGGGTGTTTTGTTTTTTCCTTTCTTTAACTGAACTTGATTGAGAATATAGACAACACTGCTAACAAATTCTCTCCAGAACATTTACGAAATATCCTTTTCAATCAGCAATGTCCTTGCACAATCCATCTTCCAACAATTCTATTTTGTTGTGGTGTCCTTGGTGTAGACATTTGTCTCTTAACACTATGCTCAACACAAAAAATAGTGAATTTAATAGACATAAACTCACCACCTCTATTATATCTTAAACATTTCAATGATTTACCAGTTTCTTCCTCAACTCTAGCCTTATACCATGTGATCATATATAAAGAATGTGTTTTCATTTTCATAACATGGCAATCATCATTCGAGAATAGTCATCAACAAACAAGATGAAAAATATGTCACCATAATAACTTTCCATACCAATTGGTCCACACAAGTTAGTATGCATTAGTTCCAAAAAATCATTAGAAGCGTGTGAATTTCTTGAAAATTTTGACTTTTTCATCTTGCCAAGTTTACATTCTTTACACATAACATTCTCACATTTTTGCAGATTTAGTAAGCCTCTAACTCTTTTCTTTCTACTAAGCTTCACCATGTTCTCAAAGTTTACATGACACAACCTCTTATGCCACAAGCATGCATTTTCAACTTTTGCAAACAAAAATGTCTCAATGGTAGGATCAAGATAAAATAAATTACCTTTAGCTTGCATCCTAGCTCCAATTAGATTTCCTTCATCATCATAGATTTTGACTTTTCTATTCTAGAACTCTAGTTTGTTACTATAGGACTAAAAAATGGGTTAATATCTAGCATACTATGAGCAATCACAAAACTCAATCAAAATACACTAAAACCTTCTAGTCTACCATGAAAGCCAAATAAAACAAAGAAAGCAACAAAAATTAAATCTCCCTCTTTTAGTTGTAGCTCTCATGTCCTTTCATCTCCATTTGATGTAGCTCCAATTGCCTACAGTGCACATAATTGAAAGCAAAAGCCTATTGATAAGATGATGCTATTGAGAATAATAGAAGAATGATTTCAAGCCTAATGGATGCCAATAGATGATAGATTTTGAAGAAAAAATTGTTGAAGATAAATGTGGAGGACCTTAAAATAGAGCAAGAAGGCTCAATTTATAGCCAATGTGCAAGAGGAGAGAATTGAATGAGAGGGTGGACACTTGTCAATGCAAATGTGCAACTTGGCATGATATTCCTTATGATATCCATGACTTATATGACACAAGATGCCAAATGTAGGATTCTATGATGCATGCAAGTCAACATGCCTAAAAGTGGAAGAGAATTCATGACGTGCATATGACACCTCAAAGCCACATATAGCCAAGAATCCATGATGGCAGAGGCTTATTATAGGAATGCATAAGGAATAAAATATATGGATTATGACATATTTTAGCCAAGTGTGAGGATAGGATCTATGACACATCATGTCCATGTGGCAAGATTATGTGCAATAATTGAATTAAAAATTCATATATCCGTACAAATGAAAATTAGTAAAATGGAAATTAGAGGTGGAAAATAGAACTTACGAAATTGAGAATTTCCATAGTTTGTAAAGAAAGATGAATCAATTAATTAATAAATATCAATTAATTGAGAGTGTGAGTCAGGAAGAATAATTAGTAATGGGTAATGAAAATTATTGGATTGACATACTATTAGAGTATGGGTTATCTAATCCTATAGGACAAATTAGTAAATGATTGGCCAATTTGATTTGATAGAATGCAACAATATCCTTTGATGAAATGTAGTGATTATGCAGATCAACTGGGATGATGATGGGTAGATCAAAGTCATGGTCAAATTGAATGACTGATTAGGATTGATAACATGCCAAGGACACATGACATGGATTAAGAATATGTAACATTTAATGGACATTATAAATGCTACAAGATCAAAAATGATTGATAAGGTTGATCGTAATAACATCAACATACATTGTCAATGTTATTGAATTGGTTTGATGATGTCATGATATGACATTGAGGGACTTGACAATGCCAATGATCAGATGATGAGAATGAAAATTTGACCTAGTGTTGAGGGACATGATAGTGCTAAGGTCAAATTTGATAGGTTTTGATAGGTTTCCAAGTCACTCAAGGACATGAAAATGCCTAGGGTTTGATAGATGATGATAGATTTGAGACATTTGGCACATTTTAGGTTGATTAGGACTGATTTGGGGTGATTTTGGGTTGATTTGGGGTGATTCTAGGTTGATTTGGAGTGATTCCAAGTTGATTTGATATGATTATGATGATGTCAAAATGATTTTGAGTTGAAAAGATGAGATTATGAAATGACCTGCAACTGATGTGAAAAGGGATATGAATGATGAAGGATATTGTTGAGATATAATCAAATGATGATCAAGTTTCCCACAAGATCAAAATTAGTAAAATGAGAAAATGGGATGAGTTAGTGTGAAAAAGTGATGAAATTGTAGGCGCAGACCATTTTTGAGGATCTACAATTACCTAAATTGTTCAACTAACCAAAACTCAAAAGATTATACTTTATTCCTTGTACCCAGTAAGCATCATCACATCTAATTTTATCATTCAACATCAATGAATCTTTTCCTTTTACTTGACATGGAATGTCATAACCTAACTTAACAATTGCACCATCATTAATTTCTTCAAAATTTTCAAACTAACTTATGTCATTAGTCATGTGATGTGAGCATCCACTATCTACAATCCATTTATCATTCTTGCTAACATGTGAAATAAGGGAATTTTCATTCTCATGCCTTTCTGCATTGCAATTTTCCTTGATAGTAACATATACCATCTCAATTACTTCCTTCTCTTCATCAGTACTTGACTTACTATACTCTTTTTCAACAATGTACCATGATTTTGATCCTTTGTCTTGATAGTCTTTGTTCTTCCTATACTTGTTATATTTCTTGTCAATTCTATCACTTTTTCTTCTATTAGGACACTTAAAAGATAAACAACAAACTTCATTTCACTTAGAATAAATTAAGGGTAGTTTACCTTTGAATTTACCTTTACCTCTTGATAACCTTCTTGCAAGCAATGCTTCAAGTTAATCCATATCACCTTTAGATTTAGACTCACTTTCTTCTTTTCTTTTCTTCTATTTCTTTGAATTTATAATGGTAAGTGAAGACTTAAAGGAATTTCCAAGTGTAACCATATTTTTATCATAATTGCTCAATTCAAATGCACTCAACCAACCAACTAAAAGATCAAGTGTCAAAACAGTTCTAGGCATAGCTCTAACTTCTTGAATTATAGAGACTCTTATGGAATAGATAAGAACTTTACTTACAATTTCACTGTCACTAATAATACATCCAATGGCTCTAATTGCACTCACAACTTATTTGATTTGATTCACATATTGTGCATCATTCTCACCTTCTTTCATTTGCATATCATACTGACCTCTTGAAATTGTATCTTTAGCTCTCAACACATTTGGATATCCATCATGTACGAGTGTCAATTTATCCCATATATTTTTAGCATTAGTGCAATTCTTGATATCATCAAACTCAACATCATTGAGGGTAGATGCAATCTCAGTCATTAGTCTATTATGATTCCTCTTCTTAGTCATGTGTTCCACAGTCATAGGAGTAGTAGGTGTACTATATTCATTGTCCAACTAGTGTGTAACATTATCTCCAAATATAGATAGATGTAGCCTCATTATATCTTGCCATGAAGAAAATTTTCCTTATTCAATGTTGATATCTATCTCTTGTATGTCTTCAGAGCTTTGGCCCAACTTCCTTTAAACTTATTTTTCTAAGCATTGTCCTTTAATATAAATTATTAGATAACTGAGAGGAGAGGGTGAATTAGTTATGTTTAATTATCTTATAGTCCCTTTAGTATGTTTAACATGGATAACATGGTAGCCAATGTAAGTATACTATTATGTGGTTTGCAAACCCCTTAGTTCGGTGAGATTTTCCTCTATCAAATCTTCAATTCAAGGAACATTTTGAGGGGGTAGGTGATCATTTGGTGGACGGTTTTAAGGGGGTACTAGATCATTTGGTGGAGGGTTTTGAGGAATAATGTTTCCTAGCTTAGTTTCATCATTCGGGTCAGCCATATCTATTAAATTGCAAAACACCATTTCTATTAAAAATAAACCTAATTTTCAATAATTTCTATTTTTAAAAAACCTAATATTACACAATTTCTATTTAAAATACCTAACTTATATTAAAATTCATTCAAAATCATGAAAAATACTACAAAAAAGTTACATGTATCATGTACCCATTCCTATATATGTTACCCAAAATGGAGCCAACACAAACCAAACTCAAATGCAAATGTCAAATTTGCTCGTGGCTTTTTTTTAAAAATTCCTAGTCACAGGTTTCAAGTATCTGATCTCATATCAGATACCTGATATTAAATCAGATACCCATTAAGGTTTGGCCCAACCTTTTTTCCTTAGTATCAAGATGGGTGGACAAAAGTCAGAGCAAATATTGAAAAAAAATTAGATGTTTGCAAGCTCCACTTTTTTCACATTGCCACTTTTTGGCACACCATGATCCTACACATACCCATCTCTTTGTTGTAACTCATGTAGTGTATTGGGTACCTCTACATACACATACACAAACTTATTGTAATCTTCAGATTCCTTCTTTTTTTCTACATTGTTCTTGTCTACAAACTCATCAATCCTAACATTTGCACTTTCAATCAGTTATGTTTGTAGCCTTGTTCAAACATTTATAAGATTTTATCTTGGATGAATATCCAAGGAATATACCTTCATCTCCTTTTGAATCAAATATATCATCCCTTGCATCATGATGAATGCAACACCTACTTCCAAATATCTTGAAATTACCTACATTTGGTGTATGACCATACCTGGGTCTTTTGTTTCTTTCTTTCTTTAACTAAACTTGATTGAGAATATAAACAACAATGCTAATGACTTCTCTCCAAAACATTTGTGAAACATCCTTTTCAATTAGGAATGTCCTTGCACAATCCACAATTGATCTATTTTGTCTTTTAGCAATTCTATTTTGGTGTGGTGTCCTCGGTGCAAACAATTGTATCTTAACATTATGCTCAGCACAAAAATTAGTGAATTTAATAGACATAAACTCACCGCATCTATCAGATCTTAAACATTTCAATGATTTACTAGTTTCTTCTTCAACTCTAGCCTTATACCGTTTGAACATATCTAAAGCATGTGATTTCAATTTCATGAACATGACAATCATCACTCTAGAATAGTCATCAACAAACAAGATGAAAAATATGTCACCATAATAACTTTCCATACCAATTGGTCCACACAAGTTAGTAAGCATTAGTTCCAGAAAATCATTATAAGTGTGTGATTTTCTTGAAAATTTTGACTTTGTCATCTTACCAAGCTAACATTCTTTACACATAACATTCTCATGTTTTTGCAGATTTAGTAAGCTTCTAACTCTTTTCTTTCTACTAAGCTTCACCATGTTCTCAAAGTTTACATGACACAACTTCTTATGTCACAACCATGCATCCTCAACTTTTGCTATAAAAAAAATGTCTCAATGGTAGGATCAAGATAAAATAAATTACCCTTAGTATGCATCCTAGTTTCAAGTAGATTTCCTTCATCGTCATAGATTTTGACTTTTCTATTCTAGTTAACTGAATTGTTCAACTGACCAACACGCAAAAGATTATACTTTATTCCTTGTACCCAATAAGCATCATCACATCTAATTTTATCATTCAATGTCAATTACTCTTTTCCTTGTACTCAACATGTAATGTCATTACCTAACTTAATAGTTCCACCATAATTAATTTCTTTAATTTTTTCAAACTTACTTATGTCACCAGTCACATGATGCCAACATCCACCATCTACAATCCATTTATCATTCTTTCTAACATGTGAAAGAAGGGCATTTTCATTCTCATTCCTTTCTCCATTGCAATATTCCTTGATAACAACATATACCATCTCAACTACTTCCTTCTCTTCATTAGTACTTGACTTAGTATGCTCTTTTTCAACAATGTACCATGATTTTGTTCTTTTCTCTTTATAGTCCTTGTTCTTCCTATACTTGTAATATGTCTTGTCAATTCTATCACTTTTACTTTTGTTAAAACACTTTTAAGCTAAATGACCAACTTCATTACCCTTCAAAAAAATTAAGGGTAGTTTACCTTTGAATTCACCTTTACCTTTGATAACCTTCTTGCAAGAAATGCTTCAAGTTAATCCAGATCACCTTTAGATTTAGACTCACTTTCTTCTTTACTTTTCTAATCTTTCTTTGAATTTCCAATAGTAAGTGAAGACTTAAAGGCATTTCCAATTGTAACCATATTGTTATCATAATTTCTCAATTCAAATGCAATCAACCAACCAACTAAACTATCAAGTGTCAAAATAGTTCTAGGCATAGCCCTAACTTCTTGAATTGTAGAGACTCTTATGGAATACATAGGAAAAAGAGTTCTAAGAACTTTACTTACAATTTCACTGTCACTAATAATACCTCGAATGACTCTAATTGCATGTAATGTCCCCTTTTGGGACATTAGAAATATTAAAGGACACATTTATATAGTATTAAAATTGACTATGAAAGCATGGACTTTTATTATAAAATATCAATTTAATATTCAAAGTTGGCTAAATGTGACAAGGAGAGACAAGATGAAAAGCCAGGAGGGAAGTTGAAGAGTCACAATTGTGACAATAAAAGGAGAAGAGACTCCTTCATTTGGTATGCTTGATTTATTATTCACATTTTAGTTTCTCTCTTGGGATAGTAATCGGAAAGCTTCATCTTATAGCCAGTGTGAGGATGTAGCCCCTCATGTCAACAGATAGTGGACACAAACCCATTGTCAATGGAGACATCATTTCAGGTGTCTCATATGCATGTACATGTTTTTGTCTGAGTGTTCCAATCTGACTGTAAATTATGTGTTTACAATTAAATTTTGAGTATTTGCTATTGCATTGCTGTTGTATAATGCAATAACATGGTTTTGGGGAGTTTTATGAGAGTCACTAGTTTCATTCTATTGGTTGGTAACATAGTTCCATATGCTTGAATCCTAAATCTTGTTTTGAGATAGAAGAGACTCTATTGGAGAATCTACTTGGTTTTATTGTGTTTTCATGATGAATCTACCTATATTTGAGTGTTAATTATCATTTTTATGTCTTGTGGGTTTATTTCCTAGGATTTGTATTACTATTATTTACAATGCAACTTCACATGTTTATGTTCTAAATTTTTTTGATAAGAAAAATAGGTTTTATAGGGATCTTGAAACCCAAAATTTGTTACATATCATAAGGTAGTAAATAAAACAAAAAAATACTAGAAACATAACTACGGCCAACAAAAAGGCCAGATTGAAAGATAGACAAAAAGCCAAGCAAAAACCTACAAAAACCTAGGAATGAAATCGATTAAATATTTGGTTCAAGATATTTCAGTTGTATCAGAACTGGTTTTCCTGCCAACCTATGGAACATATTGGAGTAATAAATATATTAACATCTTGTTTTCACAAAATGGTTGCTTGAATGTGGCTGGCTGATGTAAGGTTACAAACCCTTAATAGCAAGGTGAAAGAAATGGACGTCACCCCAGTGACTTCTTTGAGAATCATTCTTGGAAAGAATTGATTGAGTAGTGTTTCAACATTTTTGAATAGGAGTGAAGATTCAACATATAAAATAGGTATGGCTTAGTGGATATTATTAGTACTTGCAAGAGTTATTGTGAATGTAGTATGTTAGTCAAAGCAAGGGAAGGTAGCAATATGATAACACCCTCATACACCATAGTAACATCTAGTGAGGATGGAAGCATTAGTGAATAGGGGAAGACACTCAAATTAGTAACCACATGATCCTTAGGTAGGTTATGGGAGTTGGCATTGATACTATAGAGAATCAACATTGGGATCAGACGTGTGGGGATGAAGATAAGAAACACTATGGGGTGGTAGTAGCTTGGTTGGGTAGTCTGTAAATGAACGTATGACATAGTCGAGTGGCCATCTAGATGTAGGTAGGTGAGAAAGCACAAAAACATAGAACTAGCTTCCACTACGACATACTTCAATACAACTAACATGGTATATGGTGATTGGCCATGAGTGTGGAACAAGCATAACAACAAACCTAGACATCCATTATGACATCCACTCTTGTTTGAAAATAGGTGCATTATACATAACTCATTTTGGTCAAGACTATAGTTGGAAAGGGCATCTAGAGTGCTAAAGATGTTCAAGTGTTTTAATTTGCATTGTGTTTAGAATTGGATCTTCTAGAAAGCTAACCATTATCAGTAAAATTAAATATCATTAAGGAGTAGTAGTAACAAGAGCAATTTGAGAATTTTGAATGTTTCGTTGTTCCAGACATGCACTCGATATTACAAATATTTTGTGAGGATAGTGTTGGTAAGAGAAGTAATGGGTAATTATTCCTTGTTTTCTCTCTAATTCACATGCAAAAGAGTGGTCATTCATTTGTTGTGAGTGATTACGAGAGCTTCTGTAGAGCAATATCTAGTTGGAAACATTAGTAATAGTGGTTATCAACATTCAAAATGCCTAAAGGAAGCTTCAACTCCTATCATTAGGTGTTGTTATTGTGAACAAAATATGATAACTAAGATGTACGTGTCAAAGAAAAAAACTCAAAGCATTCATGTAAGACATGATTGGTCAATTTCCACTTGTTGAAAATGTCAAATATAGTAAGTAATGATTATATTATAATGCATCGGGAAAAGGTAATAGGTTCTATAGAGATGTTATATCATTCATATTTTGAAGTCAACTACTTAGTATGGAAAGCTACTTGGATAGAGATATAGATGTTAATCTACTATTGTCATTGTTTTTAGTCCTAACAGGCATAGGCTAGCTTCCACACATGGCGACAATATAGGATCATTGTCTGGGAGAACAATACCATCTATGAGGAGTGGATTGTGCAATATAATGAAGTCTTTTGAGAGTTTTGAGTTGACTAATATTGTAGTCAAACTTTCTCATGTTATTTAATAAGATTTGAGCTCATTTGAAAGTCCATGTCTTCTCTGAGACAGATCAAGGATTCATTTCTAGATAGGTGTACATGATTTTTTATCCCTCTAATTGGAGTTTAGATGGAAAAAGTCTTGTGATGGCATGAAGGGACATTGTTTGATATTGTTGGTGGTATTCCCATGCACAGGTTGTAGACTTGGATAATTTGAGGTGTATGGGTCTTGTTTAGTGTATTAATTCTAAGTGCATTGATTTTAACTTTTAAAGTTGATGTGATCACTAAGCATGTAATGGAATTATCATGATTTTTTGGAAAGTGTGTTTAACAAAAAATCTTGGGTGAATTAGAGCTATATTGATAGTATGATGTGATCTCTATATGATTGATATCCATATTCTATAAGCCTGATTCTGTTTTGATATATTTATTGACAAGTGCTCAATCTGTACAAGGTAATAAGGCTTATTGATTGACTGTTTGAAGTCATCAATCATAAACAAGTAAATAGACAAGAAGTGCTGATAAGATATTTTGAAGCTATATGTTGTATGTGTTCAACATGGAAATGGTCTTGTAATTTGAAACATGCATAATGTTTTCAATGCTTGATACGGATGGGAAAACACATCAAAGGAACACTATTGAAATATTACCCACTTTAGGTAGCATGTTGAATCATCGATATAATGAAGGTGGAGATGGAACAATCAAGAAGCATGATTCTACTATAGTGGCAACCTCTTTTTTAATCTCTGCATAGCCTAAAATAAGAGCAACCATAGCAGTTCCACCATCACTAATCTCTTCAAATTTTTCAAACTTACTTATGTCACCAATCATGTGATGTCAACATCCACTATCTAAAATCCATTTATCCTTCTTTCTAACATGTGAAATAAGGGCATTTTCATTCTCATGCCTTTCTCCATTGTGATCTTCCTTGATAACAACATACACCATCTCAACCACTTCCTTCTCTTCATCAGTACTTGACTTAGTATGCTCTTTTCCAACAATGTACCATGATTTCATTCCTTTGTCTTTGTAGTCCTTGTTCTTCTTGTACTTGTAATATTACTTGTCAATTTTATCACTATTACTTCTATTAGGACACTTCAAAGCTAAATTACCAGCTTCATTACACTTTAAAAAAATTAAGGGTAGTTTACCTTTGAATTTACCTTTACTCGTGATAACCTTCTTGCAAGAAATGCTTCAAGTTAATCCAAATCAACTTTAGATTTAGATTTACTTTCTTCTTTACTTTTCTTCTCTTTCTTTGAATTTCCAATAGTAAGTGAAGACTTAAAGGCATTTCCAAGTGTAACCATATTGTTATCATAATTGCTCAATTCAAATGCACTCAACCAACCAACTAAACTATTGAGTGTAAAAATAGTTCTAGGCATAGCTCTAACTTCTTGAATTGTAGAGACTCTTATGGAATAGATAGGCAAAAGAGTGCTAAGAACTTTACTTACAATTTCATTGTCACTAATAATACCTCCAACAACTCTAATTGCATGTAATGTCCCCTTTCTGGGACAATAGAAATATTAAATGACACAATTATATGATATTAAAATTGACTATGAAAGCATGGACTCTAATTATAAAAGGTCAATTTAATATTCAAAGTGGGCTAAAGATAACGAGGAGAGATAAGAGGAAAACCAAAGAGGGAAGTCAAAGAGTCAGAGTTGTGAGAATAAAAGGAAAAGAGACTTCTTCATTTGGTATGCTTGATTTATTATTTAGATTTTAGTTTCTCTCTTGGGAGAGTAATCAAAAAGCTTCAACTTTTAGCCAGTGTGAGGACATACCCCCTTGTGCTGACAAACAATGGACGCAAACCCATTGTTTGTGGTGACATCATTTCAAGTGTCTTGTATGCGCCTATAAGTTTTTCTCTGTGTGTTCCAATCTAACTATAAATTCTATGTTTAAGATTGGATTTCGATTATTGGTTATTATATTGTTGTTGTATAATGCAATAACATGGTTTTAGGGAGTTTTATGAGATTCACTAGTTTCATTATGTTGGTTTGTAATGCATTTCCATATGCTTGAATCTTGACTCTTGTTTTGAGAAAGAAGAGTAGTATCTATTGGAGAATCTACTAGGTTTCATTGTTTTTTCCTAATGAATCTACCTATGTTTAAGTGTTGAATATTAGTTTTATATATTGTGGGGTTATTTCCTAGGATTTGTATTACTAGTTTTTACAATGTAACTTCACATGTTTATATTTTGAATGTTATCTAGAAAAGAAATTAATTAAATATCTGGTTTGAGACATTTCATTACACTCACAACTTCCTTGATTCGATTCACATACTATGCATCATTCTCACCTTCTTTTATTTTCATATCATCGTACTTACCTCTCAAGCTTTCATATTTAACTCTCAAAACATTAGATATCCATCATGTACAAGCATCAATTTATCCCATGTATTTGTAGCATTAGTGAAATTCTTGATATCATCAAACTTAGCATCATTGAGGGAAGATGCAATCTCAGTCATTAGTCTATTATGATTCCTCTTCTTAGTCATTTATTCCAGTCATAGGAGCAACAAGTGTATTGTATTCATTGTCCAACCAGTGTGTAACATTATCTCTAATTGTAGATAGATGTAGCCTCATTCTATCTTGCCATGAAGAAAATTCTCCTTATTCAATGTTGATACCTATCTTGTATATATCTTCAAAGCTTTGGCCCAACTTCCTTTAAATTTATTTCTCCAAGCGTGCTTTGATACTAATTATTAGATAACTGAGAGGAGGGGGTGAATCTATTATGTTTAATCATCCCATAGTCCCTTTAGACATTTCAGTACCAAAAAAACTTCATAAATGTGAAAAGCAATAACTCAGTGATCCCATGTAACTTCACAATTAACTCTTATAATTAATTTTCACCAAACTATGAACTCATTGTTCTTGCTATTGCTGAATATCATAATTTTAACTTTACTATTACCTAGTTGTTACCAAGTTGCAGTAATAAATAAATATCATGAAAAATAAATTGCAACATAACAACAATCACAGATTTGACACCATAATTTTTAACATGGAAACCATGCTCAAAGAAAACCCACGTGGGATTGACAACCCAAAATTTTTGCTCTTTTAAAGTGAGCTCTGCTAGGAGCCAATCTTGTTAAAGGTTTACATACATATTAATAATGTGATCTAGTTAGAGGATTTACACCAAAAGATAATCTAGACCTTATCACTCATTAATCTTTTCTAAAAAATGACCTTCTCTAAAGAACTTATAAATATCACTAGTCAGTGTTACCGATGGATTTTTTTTTTTTCAAAAATCAGGACCTCCATTATAATGTTGGAGATAAAATATATCATAGATGTCAGAATGTAAAAGTCAAAAATACATGCACATCAATGGTGGTTGATTTATGGAAAGGACTTGAGAAAATACATTGGACTGCAATGGGGCTATTGGCTATATTTAATATTTTAGGAAGATTCAACAACACATCTACAAATGCTAGATAATGCATTGATATTCTCAAAGATGTGACTAGGATGGGTAATTATTTGAAGCAAAACAATTGTTATAGAGTTAGTGAATTAGCAATTTCTATACCTTATGGACAATTCCAATATTTTCAAGTAAATATCAGGAATGATGCATAAGAGACTAACAGGCATCAAAAGTATACCAACTGTATTCATGGATTGTGGAATTTAGAGTAAAAAAATATTATTTTGATTTATAAACTATACATGAATTCAAAGAGAATAGGATGTCATAGAAACAAGGTAGTAATAGTATCATTTCAAGGAAGATCTTATGAATAGATCCATTAGTGTATTGTTAACTGTGCATTCATATTTATACTTCATATATGTATTTAGACTTTGGAGTCAACAGTACCAACAAGGACTTTTAATATTGCCAACATTGATATCACCAATTAGAATATAATCTGTATAAGATTGATTTTTCTAATATTGTAACTCTTGAATACAAGAGTACATGAGCCATTCTGAATGAGTCAAAACAATAACTAAGTATAATCAGACACAATATCAACTCTAGAATTACCAGTCCCGAGAGGCTAGGCAAGACTGAAATCTAGATCAAACTCTTCAGTGCAATTGAAGAGTTTGGATAAATTCATGAGTTGTGTAGTTGAAATCAATAGTAATCAGTGTGATGACTATGCAAGAGGCTTCATCATGTTGAAATATCTCATGCATTTTGGTTGCCCCTTGAGCCAAATGCCCACCTACCACCCTGACGGCTAGCAGAATAGTAAAAAAATTTAATGCATGGCAGGTGAGTTTCAAATATAGAAAAGAGGGGGAAAATATTTTTGGCAAAAGACAAAAAGGAATGATTTGATCCATTCAACCAAGGAGTGGAGTCAGAGAGAAGTTACAGAGCAGAGCAAAGAAGGAAGAAGAAAAAGAAGTTGATCAGCAGATCAAGTTTAAGTGCAGAGACAAAAGGAAGTTTGTTTCATGCCTGCAGTTGCATGTGTTTCTTCTCTTGTCATTCTGTAAGTTTGTTGTTTATTGAATTTGTCTTGTGAAATAGTGATTGCTCCAAGCATTGTTGTATGCAGCCATTAGAGTTGTAAGTTTAAAGTTTAAAGTTTGAAGTTTTACCTATTTGAAGTTTTTAGGGTTATTTTAGGGTTTTCCAGTTGAAGTTGAATGCTCCCAAATTTTGTAATAGTTTATCATATTTGAATAGAAAGCAAGCAAGCAGGCATACCAAAATCTATTGTTCTCCCTCTATTTATTGCATTTGATAAGTTTATTGTTGGAAGCTTCATACTTTGGCTCTCTAGTTTTAATGGTGAAAAATTCAGGTTGTAAGTCTGGTCACTCGATCTAGTCTTTGATTGGGTTCCATCTCTGTAGTTATTGTCGAGTTCACTCAGCTTCCTCTTGTATTGAGCTTACTTGGCACCTTCTTCTTGTCACTCAGCATCAATTGGTGCCAAGAAAATTTGGCACTCAACACCTTCATGTACCGAGTGAATTTTTAGGGTTGTGATTTTAATGGATTTGTCCTATGAAGTAGTGATTGCTCTAGGCATTGTTGTATGCAGCCATTAGAGCTATAAGTTTAAAGTTTGAAGTTTGAAGTTTGAAGTTTTACCCATTTGAAGTTTTTAGGATTATTTTAGGGTTTTATGGTTGAAGTCGAATGCTCCTAGATTTTTTAATAGTTTATCATATTTGAATAGCAAGCAAGCATACTCAAATCTATTATTCTCCCTTTATTTATTTTATTTGAGAAGGTTATTGTTGGAAGCTTCATACTTTGGATCTCTAGTTTTAATGGTGAAAAATTAGGTTGTAAGTCTGGTCACTCGGTCTAGTCTTTGACTGGGTTCCATCTCTGCAGTTATTGCTAAGCTCACTCAGCATCCTCTTCTGCCAAGAACTACTTTGTAGTGGCTACCAAGCTCACTCAGGATATACTTGTGTTGAGTTTCCCTTTGTTTTTCGAGTTCACTCAGCTTCCTCTTGTGTTGAGCTTACTCGACACCTTTTGCCTATCGCTCGACATCCATTGGTGTTGAGCAAAACTCGCACTTAGCACCTTCATGTGCCAAGTGAATTTTTAGATTTGTGATTTTAATTTCTAGCATGGTATCAGAGCTTTGAGGCCCCACATCCATAGTGAGTTAGGACATTTTTCTGGGATATTTGACATGGCAGGAGATGTAGGAAAGATATGGTAGCAGCCACCATCATTCAATGCACAAAATTATGATACATGGGCAAAGAAAATGAAGACCATAATGGTTGAAATGATTTATGGGAGTTTGTAAGTAATGGATTAAATGATGTGATAGACCCAACTCAGTATGTTGCTCTTACCAACAATCAAAAGACTCATTTGAAGGAGTCAAGGAGAAAGGATGCAAAGGCATTAAATTTGATTGACTTAGCAATGACAAAGATAGCTTTTCCCGCAATTGCAACAGCAAATTATGCAAAGGAACCATGGGATATCCTTGAGACAAACTTCGAGGGGAATGATAAGGTTAGAGTAGTGAAGTTACAGATTATCAGAAGAGAGTTTGAGAACCTTCAAATGAGGGACAATGAACATATTGCAGAGTTCAGCTCATGAATCTCCACTTTGATAAACCAGCTCAAATCAAATCGAGAAGAATATGATTAGCAGAGAATTGTGGAAAAGATACTAAAGAGTTTTCCTTAGAAATATGACAACCTTGTGATGACTATAGAGGAAGTAAAGGACCTCACCACATTGGCCATGGATGAGTTGATGGGAACTCTTCAAACCCATGAGCACCAGATAAATAGGTTAGCAACTACTTCCCAAGAACAATCTTTCAAGGCTCAAGAGAATTCAAGAGGTAGGGGGAGAGGTAGAAATGGCTCTAGTAGAGACTTAAGAAATAGAAGTCATGGAAGGAATGGTCAAAGGAATGCTGGTGCAAAAAGATCAGGATGAGCAAGCAACCAAGAGGGAGCAAGCACCTCTCAAAACAACTCTAGAGGAGGTAAGAAAAATTACAACTCCAATAAGAGTAATGTTGAATGCCCCTATTGTCATAAGTATGGGCATTATGCAAGTGAATGTTGGAAGAAATAAGGGGATCAATCAAAGCAAAATGCTAATGTGGCTGATGTGAACATGGGAAATGCAATCAATCCCACAGCCTTCATCATGTATAACTTTCATGAAGAAGGAAGCCCTAAGGTATGGTACCTGGACAGTGGATGCAGCGACCACATGAGTGGTAATGAAAGTTTATTTTCTTTCATTGATAATACTTTTAAGTCTGAAATTAAAATGGGAAATAATGGAACCATTCCCATAGTGGGCAAAGGATCTATTATGTTCTGCACCAAGCAAGTTGAGAAGAAGGAAATACAAAATGTGTATTTTTCCGCTGACATGAAGCACAACTTGATGAGTGTTAGACAACTCATTCAAAATGGATACAAGGTGTTGATGGAAAATGACAAGTGTGTCATTCATGAGAAGGATGCAAGTAATCGATTACTTGCAGCAGTCCAAATGACAAAGAACCAGATGTTCCCATTGAGGATAGAGACATGTTTCTCTTCTCAAGTCAGTGCTAGACCTCCCAAGTATGCATGTACAATAATACATCAGCAATCAGCTCCTAGGAGCCTAATTGAAGACACCTCCAAGCTTTGGCATCTTACGTATGGACATCTTGGCTCTGTTGGTTTAAATTTGTTGTCCAAGAAAAGAATGGTAGATGGTTTGCCAAGCATTGTAAATTCATATGACAAGTGTTAGGCTTGCATATTGGGTAAGCAACATAGGCTTCCCTTGAATTTTAAAAATTCTAGAAGGGCTAGAGCACAATTAGAATTGGTGCATTCTGATTTGATAGGCCCTATGCAAACTACTTTTATTGGGGGAGTACTTATTTTATTACATTCATAGATGATTTCAGTCATAGGACATGGGTGTATTTTTTGAAAAACAAATCTAAAGCTTGTGTCAAATTTTTTGAATTCAAAGCCCTAGCTGAAAAAGAATGTGGACACTATATTAAGGTCCTTAGATCAGATAGAGGAGGGGCGTATACCTCCAATATGTTTTTAAATTTTTGCAGGAAAAATGGCATAACGAAAGAGCTTACAACTAGTTATACTCCATAGTAAAATGGAGTGGCTGAGAGAAAGAATAGGACCATTGTTGAAATGGCTAGAAGCATGATGAAAGAAAAAGGACTCCCAACTAAATATTGGGGAGAGGATGTAGCAACAATAGTATATTTGATCAGCAAGTTTCCTACAAAATTAGTTCATGAAAAGATACCTCTTGAGGCTTGGTCAAGGGACAGATGGATAGTTGAGCACTTGAGAGTGTTTGGATGTGTAGCATATGCACATGTGCCTAAAGAACAAAGGAAAAATTTGGATGACAAAGGTGTGAAGTGCATTTTCATAGGGTACAACTCAGAATCAAAGGCCTATAGGCTATATGATCCAATTAACAAGAAGATCATCATTTCAAGAGATGTGGAGTTTCTTGAAAATCGGTCACGGGATGGCTCGGTAGATGAATCCTCAAACACTTCAAGTAAAGTTCCTACTATTCAAGAGTACGAAGATGAGATTGGTTATCAGCAAGAAGATGGAGCAACAAATATAGATTGCAGAAAAAGGAAAAAAGGGAAGCAACCCTTAGCATGCCGAGCAAAAGCTCCAAGCACATCAAGACAACCTCAAGCTAATAAGCAAAATAGTAGCAACAACAATACTAAGAAATCTATTGCCCCACTTTTCACCATGTACTCATTATGCAAAGTGAAAAATGGTCTTGTGTCTCAATTAGGTTTAGGTATGTCTGAGTCTATTTCTTTTCCCCAAGTGAAAAGTCTCTCCATCAAATTTTCATCTTCCTCCTTCTCCCGCATTACATAATCGAGTGGGTTTCTCCTTGTTGTCATGAGTTTTGTGGGTAATCTAAGATCATTTTCAATGGAGATTCATAATTTGTATCACGATCTTCACAAAATCATTTTCAAGAATGAACCTTCTCGTGACTTATTATAGTTTGCACATAAAGAAAATGAAGTCTGCAAAAAACCTAGCGTCGGCTTCTCCTTGGCAGAATTTTGAACTGCGAGGGTGATTTTTCATAGAGGTCAACAAAAGAGGAATACAAGCTAGACCAAAGAGGAAATAAGTTGTTTCATGGATGGATTGTTCCTACATTGCAGTATTCTACCTCAGGAATGACTTAGAAGTCATCATAATGATCAGAATAGCATCTGGCAGAAAATTCTAAAGAAGCTTCTCCATTGCGGGTTTTCCACTTGGGAAGTCAATTTTTTGACAAACGCATTTGCAAGAGAGAAAAGCAAGTAAGTGGTTTCCTTTTTTCATTTTAGTAGCTCTTTTGAGACTTTCCAAAGTCTAGAGACATATTAACTTAAAAGGTTAAGTAAAAATAAAAACAAGGGCGAAAAAATAGAAGTTGCCTTCTCCACGGTGGGTTTTTAACCCTTTGAAACGATTTTTTGCATCCATTGAAAAATCACTTCTGCAAGCATGTTGGGCTCATAGATCAATCACAGGATGCTTAAAAAGGATAATGGAAGCTAATTGATCACATTCGGGAAGGATCTTGAGTAAAATCTGGCTAGGCTGATTTTTCCCCACAGAGTACTTTTTTCTTAATTCTTCGCAACTTGGTGAACAATGGGAAAGTAAGTCTATAATAAAGGAAAGTAACCATTGGGTCAACGGGAGCAGTGAAATGACATGTAAAAATCTATTAGAAACACTTGCATTTACTGATCTAATAGATTTATCCCTTAATTCACTTGTGTGGCACAGATCTTAAAGATTAACGAGTGGATTGATATTTCTATATAGAGATGAACATAATTGACTTTTAAACTACCACTTTCTTATTTGAACTGTTATGTTGTTGAACTAGAAAGTGATTTCAGAATTCTCATAGTTACAAGGCTCTACTCTCTGTAGTTTCTCAATCTTAAGATTTATAGTTCATCTCTATCTCAATTAAGATAGAAACAAGATTCATTGGTTTCGATGGAATGAGTGGGATTAAGTCGACATTGTAAAATGTTACAGATACTTCACTCTGCTTCTTTAACATGCAAGATTTCCAAAGAAGGTTGAAGATAGAGCCAATCCACCCAATAACAAAGAAACTCTGAGGAAGTGAGCTAGTGGAAGTAGTCGGCTTCCTAGTAGCAATTCAAGCCCATGAGTTGAACGTTGAATGCATTAACTATTACAATTTGGATACAAAACAAATTTTATTTCTGGATCATAAAGTTTTAATCTCAATTGATTGGCAAATTGTAGTCAATTGCCTCCAGATTCTAGAATGGGAATAATTTTCCAAATTGACCATGGGAGGAGCCATGTCCGAGTTCTCCTTGAAGAAGATGGTGTGGCGAAAGGAAATCATGAGGTCTTGGTTCCAAAAACCATGAGGACCTAAGAGTAAGGTTCCTAAGACTCTTTAAGGCACTGATCTTAAGCCCAAAATCATGGACATCCTGGTTCTTATACATCAGTTGAAAGGTGAGGTAGAAGCACTCAATTTTGCAGAACAATATTTCTTTTTAGTGCAAATCATCTGTTCAGACACACATTATGTTGATTGGGCGTATGAAGTGAGTGAACTTCTGTCTAGAGCTTTGAGTGCAACAAAATTCTACAATGCCTTCTACATGTCCTCTTTCCTAATTTATATGTTGGCTTCTTTACAATTTTGGCCAGGCTTTCCTAGAATAGAGGATTTTCTTGATGATGTAAAAAGTTATGAATTTTATCTATGCTTGCAGTTATAGAATAGTTATGTAGAGTACGTCAAGATTAATGACTCTTTTACAATGAGGATTTGCAAGGAGCTACAAGGATGCCTAGAGAGGAGGTTTAGCCCAGAAGCGATGGAAATGATTAGCCAATTTGGTAGCTATTTCATTCAATTCTCATCCTTCTCATATTTACATCTTGCAACTTTCAATGGATTTCCTCTGAAGCTGCCTAGATACCCAAGCTACATGATCATTCTCATAGAGATCATAAGACAAGCTATCCAAGTGAACATGCTGAGCACTAGTCTAAGGAAGAAGGGATATGAGTTCCCCATGAAGGTTGGGGCTTATAGTTGTGATTCTTTGTCTAATTCTAAAAACATGCTCAAGGCATTCAAGAGTAAGTACATGCTCATGCCCATGTTTGACCCAAATGGATATGTAAGGGAGGTGCTTTAGATTGGGAGTATGATCAAACATGTCACCACTCTAGATGATTATTGGGCAGATTGTAGAGATGAGTTGGAGAGCCGTGATCATGCATTTGCTAGACTCATGGTGGAACAAATAAAGACATATGGTGTTGATCTCAACATAGAGGGATTAGAGGATGGTCAAAATATGTATAGCAATACATATATTACTAAATTAAGAGGAATTCCTATCAGTTCTAAGCCATCTGTGGACATGGAGGAGAGTCTTGATATTATGATGGTAAGAATAAAAAAAAGAATTGGGAAGTGGGTTGAGTGGATAGCCAAACAGAGCTGGAGTAAGGGTGTAGCTACTCAAGCCTCTCCAGCAACTACAATGCCTACCTCATCTCAGAGTGTCATAGCGGGTGTGACCATAGCTTCCACCTGAGGACCAGCTCAACCTATACGTGGAGGTGATCAACCCCCAAACAAGAATGTTCCTATAGCCTCAACATGTCATGATGGATCTTTGCCAGTTATAGGAACCTAGACTGGCACTGAAGAGAAGAAAGTAGAAGAGTCAAAAGATAGTGTTCCTACTCCCATATCTTTCCCACATGCTACTCCCATTCCATCTCCACACACTACCCCTATTCCTTCTCCTCATACCACTCCAATCCCATCCCCTCATCATAGCACTGTGCCATCAGCAAGTGCTTCCCTTTTGAGACCAGGTGGTTCCTCCATATAGATAGTGGACTTAGGGGATGGAAAAAGTAGCACTAGTGAGTCAACTAAATCAGATGAAGAGACAAGGAAGACTTCAGAGATGGAGAAGAGTTAGGCTTCTTCCAAAATCATCTCCAAGGACTCAAAGAATCCTTTCTCTTCAACCACTGTAGCCATGACTCCAATGAAAAAGAAGATGTTCAGCATCAAATCACTCAGAACAGCTTCCAAGGTGATAGGAACTGATTCTTGGCTAGAAGATACTTTGGAGAGGAAAAGGAAAAGAAAAGATGAGAGTGTTATTGCAAAAGACACTGTATCCCTTGCGGTTCATTCTGGGACTGCATTGGCAAAGGGTAAGAAGTAGAAGACCTTGTCCATACTTGAACAAGATCCAAAAATAAGGCATCTAAAAATGGAGATAGCAAAGTCGAACAAAGGAGGGAGAATTGAGGATATGACTCCTGATGATTTTACTTTGCATTCAATTGACCTTGGGGAAGCTAGGCATGACACAAAGATTGGCTTGTGGAGATCAAGAAATGAAGTGATAGAAGGACAGTTAGAGAGTCTCAAATTGTCCAAGATCAAGATGAAGGTAGAAATAGAAGAGTTGAATAAGTTTATTAGGAAGCTAGTCACTCCACTAGCAACTATTTCTGGTATGTCTGTGACTCAAACTCCTAGTGCAACCGAAGTGCAAGCTCTCATTTCCCAGCTCGAGAAGATAGGCACTATGGCTAGATCGGTAGAGAGTGGATTGAGAGACTCAAATCAAAAGGAGTTTCTCTCATAGATCAAATTGGAAATGTTATCCTTAGATTGGAAATGTTATCCTTAGATTGGAAATAGAAAAGGAAAACATGTTATGTAACAGTAACACTCTGGCCGAAGAAAGAGTCAAGTGTGATGAGTGCCTCTCCCTCTTAAAGATGATCATGCAGATGAAAGCCAAAGAAGCAGTCAAAGCCAATATTCTAAAGAAAGGGAATGAACCTTTGTTTAAATGGTTCCAAAGTATGCAATTCAAACTAGAGATGATCCAAGAAGCTGAGAAAGGGCTCAAGGAGATAGAGGACAAAATAAAGAAGACTCAAGATAGAGGATTTGAGCTAATGAGAGGGTTACACACTGACTCTCAAACTAGTGGCCAAGGAAAGGACTTCATCAGAATAGAAGTGATGAAAAGTAATTTCTCTACTTTTTTAGATAATTTGTCCGTAGTAGCTTCCAATAGCCAGAATAGAACTGCAAAACTCCAGGCGCTCAGTGGATGGATACATGTGGCCATAGAAGAGTTGCTAGATCAATTGAATGTCATAAAAGAGTTATCAAGGGAACATGTAAAATGGCTTTTGAGATTCACCAATATACATGTGCCCAATCATGAAGAACTAATCCCAATAATGGTTGCTGCCAAGTCACATAGAGTGATAACAGAAAAGGGAAAGAAATCTAAATGATTCATATTATACCCTCTTTTTGTTTTCTTTTGTAATTTTGTAATATGACAAATTGGCACCTTGCCATTTGTCACCTTTAGAAGATGAACCAATTAAACTTCCTTTGTAACAGTCATCTCAAAACTCTATATGTATGAATTGAAAAAATTAACAAAGGGTCGACAAATTTTTTGGTGTGAAGTAGTTTTTGTTACAAAGACAATTGAATGGTATTTTATGTCAATCATTTTCTATTATAGTAGGTATTGTATTTAGTTCATGTTTCTCATTTTGTTTTACTAGGAATAAAGGAAGAATAGAGTTTCACCTCCCCTGTTTTGAGGCAATGGATGAATGTGATAAGTATTGTTACAGTTCATTCGACGAAGAGATTCTGTTAGTATTTATGATTTATTAGTTATAGTTTAGGTTTGAATTTGCTTAGTTCAACATTAGTTAATTATACTGATGAGATTTATGGATTCATAAGATGTGTGGGTACATGAATCAGTTCTAGCATTCAAAAGTTTTTATCTACCTGAGTTGGATTTTATTTAAGTCTAACTCAGTTATCCCTCTACTATTCTTGGGTTAAGAACATACCCCAAAGTAGTTTAAGAAGAAAACAAAATTCATTGCAAATTTATTTCAGGGAGTTGTACCTACCAATTTAGAGGAAACCTAATACATTCACAAAGAGCTTTCCAACTATTTGTGATCGGATATTGTTTCGAATTGGGCATTAAAGAGTGATAATCTGAAAGAAAAAATCTATTTACCAACAAATTTTTAGTGACTCTGCTAGGGAAGACGAACAGTCGCTTGACCAGAAAAGCCTATGTCATGAGAGAAAATGGTACTATCTCATGAAAACATAATTCCAATGCTCCAACCTAACCTTGGTTTCCAAGATGACCAAGAGGACATAATTTCATCCCTAAACAAATTCATTTGGAGACATAGAAGGAACACTGAACATTATAGAAACACCAGCCAGGTATTGGAGGAAGAAGAGAGGAGAGCTGAAGCCTTGGAGAGAGTTGTTCAGAAAAGAGATATCGAGAGAGTAGAAATGAAATTGAGACAAGAAGCTTAGAGATAAACTAGACCCAACATCCTTGAACAATTTAGGTTCCTCAGAAGTACCAAGGAATAGGATGGGCAAGACCCTATCTTTGATAAGCTTGCAGAGCTTGGCTTTCCTATTTTAGACGTCCCAAAGAAAAAAAGTGAAGGTAAAAGCCAGAGCAGACCCCCTTCCCCTGTTAGAAATCAAGACGCCAGCACTTCACATTCCACTTGTCAGGTGTTAGCACTACACAAAGTTACTACTCCTCCAGTTGTTAATTTCTCGCCATATACTGCCAGGACAATCATGGCTGCTCCATGGGCTATGGCAATAGGACCCTTAGCATTAAATGCTTATCATCCACTTCTGACCAGTTCAAGGAAGAATTTCCATAAATTCTTAGGGGATGGGAAAGTCACTATAGATGAACACATTAAAGCTTTCTTCACAGCCACTCATATCTTAGGGGTGGAACATGAAGATGTGGCTATAAGGTTGTTCGTAGAGACCCTCACAGAAAATGCAGTGGACTAGTTTTACCATCTAGCTGATGGCTTAATAACTGATTGGGATACATTGAGGAAAACCTTTGAGACAAGATTTAAGACCGCAGAAGATGAATATGCCCTGCTAACACAGTTGACTTCAATTAAGAAGCAACCAACTATGAGCATGAGGGATTTTGTTTCCAAATTCAATAAGATTATCAGCAAAATTCCAGTTGCTGATAGAACCACACCTAGTAATTTGAAAACTTTCTTTATTAGTGCAATGCCTCTAGATGTCAATTATGATTTAAGGAGGCAACACCCCATAGATCTAGCTGATGCACAAAAGAAGGTGATTGAATGCGAGGATGAATTGATTTTTGCGAGAAAATGGAAATGAGAACTTCAAACTAAAGGAAGTTCCAATAATACCATGTCATCAAAGAAAATGATTCAAAAGTTGTCTAATGAGCTAGTAGAAATGAAGAAATAGTTACCTGGATTCAATAGGGACTATTAGAAAAATTATCAAAATTCACCAGGAAGAAGCAACAAAAGTAGATTTCCACAGCTTACTAGTTCACAACCCAGGTTGCAAATTGAGGCAGCGCTAAAAAAAGGAAATATGTGCATCTTTCATTTAGCCATAGATCACGATAGCGAGAGTTGTCCTGAGACTACCCACATGATGCAGTTGTTATCTACTAATGAATTAAAGACTGACTCCATTTTCAAAACTCGATTCCTATCCAAATGGCGACTCTAGAAATTTTTTTTTTGGAATACGAATCAGATTCTGAATCAAAAGGTGAGTGCTATGCAACAATCGATGGAACTTCATACACAATGCTTACCTGTGGACAAAGGTTGAAGAATCAATCCTCAAGTCATACTCACAAAAATGATTCTAGTCCTCTGATAAGTAATACACATGCTGATCAAGGAACAACTACTTCACAAATGGGTAAGGATAAGACATCCTTTGATTTCATTCAATTTTGTGAAGAGTCAAAGATTCAAATTTCTACTATTGATTATTTAATGTCACATCCTTCCGAGTTAAAAAGATTGGTAGATTGGTGTAGGGGAAGTACATAAGATGCAAATTGCAATATAATGGTTGAGAAAGAGGATGAAACCTTGACATTTGGTTTGTTTAACCAAGAAGACTCTATAGTTTTACCGACATCCCCAGGGCAAAAACCTGAGCCTTTTTATATTTCATTGTATATTAATGGATGTAAACTCAATACTTGTATAATAGATTTAGGTGCATCAAATAATGTTATGCCTTATTCTGTAGCCAAAGCTTTGGGTCTCAATCTCACAAAAGTGCATGGAAGGTGCTACTCGATGGATGCTAAACAAGTTCCCTTACTTGGGCAGATTAAAGATGCTTAGGTAGCCTTAGCTTCTCACCCAGAAAAGAAGCTCCTATTGACTATTTCGGTAGCTAATATTCCAATTAGTTATGGACTCATTTTAAGTAGAAGTTCTTATTGAGATTTAGGAGGAGAAATAAAGCTAGACTAATCACAAGCGGTGATACCTATCGCGAATAAGAAGGTTAAATTAGAACCTGAGGAAAAAGCAAAGTTCATAGTCTTGAAATCAGATGACCCTAAAGCTCAGATTCTCTACCAAGAGCTAGAATTTGGCAACTATATGTTGTTTACTGAGGAAAGCTCAGATGAACAAATAGATAAGAGTCAAAGCAAGAAAGTTTTTAAAAGAAATGAAAATGCATCAGGTATATGGACACTTGAATTTGATGGAAGTTGTGCCACCTCTGGATCTGGAGCATGTGTAGTATTGATAGCCCCAAAAGGAGAACCTGAACCTATGGCTTTCAAATTAGAATTTGGGAACATGAATAATACCGCGGAATATGAGGCCTTATTACTGGGGATAATAACAGCGAAAGAAAGAGGGATAAAGATTTTAAAAGCTCAAGGTGATGCCGAGCTTACTATAAAGAAGGTAAAAGGACATTATTCTATTAAAAATCATAAGTTGAAGGATTACAGAATTAGAGTCTGGGATGAAATTGAAGGCCTAGATGCCTTCTCTATTAAAGTGGTTCTAAGAGAAATGAATACCAAAGCTGATTCCTTAGTAGTCTTCGCATCCCTATTACTTCCTCACCTAGATTTCAAAAGCAAAAAGTATCAAATCAAAATTGTGTATCGATCTGCCATTCCAGATAACATGGAATCATGGCAAGTTTTCAATGATGATAAAAGTTTGCAAATGTTCCTTGAAAATGACAAGTATGGTTCTGAGCACAAACCTAGTGGAAGTAATCATGAAAGCTCTGATGTGAGTGGGGAATAGAATCAAAATAGAGAAATTCAGTTGAAATTAAATATTATTCCTCCAAATTTTTTGGCTTTAGAAAAATTATTTAATAGACATGATGTTTACATCATGCAAAAGAGAGCGTAAAAGGGGCCAACAATGGGTGAATATGAAGGACTTAATATTGGGGATATTCATAATCCCAGAATGATTAATATCAAGAAGTGTTGTTCACCTGAAGAGAAAGAAGCCACAAGAAATCCATTTATGGAATATATAAATGTCTTTACTTGGAGCTATGAAGATTTGAAATTTTATAGAGATGGGAAGGTAAAACACAAAGTCCCACTGAAGCCTGATGTAGTTCCTTTCTGGCAGAAACAAAGGAACTACATTCCTAAAGTCATTGATGCCATCTTCTAGGAAGTAGATAAGATGTTAAAAGCGGGAATCATTTATCCCATTCATAATTCCACCTAGATAGCCAATATAGTACCCGTTTGAAAGAAGAACGGAGAAATAAGAATTTGTGTTGATTTTCGCAATCAAAATCAAGCATCCCTAAAAGATAAATTTTCTCTTCCTAATATGAATTATTTATTGAAAATAGTGGCAAGATCTAAACTAATGTCTATGCTTGACAGCTTCTTAGGTTATAATTAGGTCGAAGTAGAGGAGAAAGACCAGCATAAGATAGTGTTCACTACTCCTTGGGGTACATTTGCATATCGTAGAATGCCTTTTAGACTTATCAATGTTGGTGCTACATTTCAAAGGTTCATGAGTAAGACATTCGTTGATTTGAAAGACTAAATCATAGTCATATACTTGGATGACCTCACCGTGTTCTCGAGAAATAGGAAAGATCATATGGAAGATTTGAGGAAATTTTTACAAAGATGTAGAGAGCATGGAATTTCTCTTAATCCCAAGAAGTCAATTTTCTGTGTAATAGAGGGGAAACTCCTAGGTCATATAGTATCCCAAGAAGGCATTAGGATCAACCCTGAATGGGTAGAGGCTATTGAAAGATTGAGCTTGCCTTCAAATAAGACAAGAGTTAAATCTTTCTTTGGGTAGGTGAATTTCCTCAAAAGGTTGGTGCCTAATTTCATGAAAATAACTAAACACATAGCAAATATGATGAAAGGAAATTCAAGTTTCAAATGGAATGAGGCAGGAAAGCAAGCCTTTCAAGATATAAAGACTGCTATTGCTAATGCCCCAGTGTTATGTCATCCGAATTATAAATAAGATTTCATCATCTATTGTTATGCTTCCAAATACACCCTATCGGCCATACTTGTGCAAGAAAATGATGAGGGTGTACAAGCCCCAATAGCTTTCATGAGCATACCTTTGAAGAATAATGAATTGAAATATTCACAAATTGAAAGGCATGCCTTTGTAGTAGTTAAAGCCCTTAAAAAAATTTGATTTTATATCTTGCATTCACATTCTGTGGTCTGTGTCCCAGATGTAGTAGTGAAGAGTGTATTCACACAACATGATGTGGGTTGTAATGTCAAAGGAGCATAGGTGGCAAAGATATAGGAGTATGATATAGAAATAAAACCTACCAAGCTAATAAGGGGAAATTCTTTGTGCAAAGTGATTGTAGAAAACAAGATAATTGAAGAATCAAAAAAATTGGGGGAGAAGCAGTTGGTGTTGGCTATAGGCCCCTATGATTCATGGTTTGAGAATATTTCTTATCTTTTGACATATGGTGAATTCCCAGAAGGCTTAAATGCAAATGAAAGGTGAGATCTCAAATTGAAAGAAACCAAGTATTTGATTTGGGATGGTAAGTTATTCAAAAAAGCCATTGATCACACCTTCCTTAGGTGTGTAGACAAACAATAGCAAGAAAAATTGTTGAAAACATTTCATGATGAGGCTTGTGGAGGTCATTTCTCATCTTTAGTCACAACTTTTAAGATACTAAGGCAGTGTTATTACTAGCCTAGGATGTTTAAAGATGCATATGCCTAGGTAGCAAAATGCGAGAAGTGCAAGATGTTCTATGGACGTCCTCAATTAGCCGTTCTACCATTGAGAACTATTATCATTAAAGGATCTTTTCAACAATGGGGTCTCAACTTTATTGGTCTAATTAGTCCTACATCTAGTGCCAGTCACCAATATGTGATAACTACGACTGATTACTTCACCAAGTGGGTGGAAGCTAAAGCTACTAAGAAAATTACTTCTAAAGTGGTGTGTGAATTCATAAAGGAGAGCATATTGGTTAGATTTGGTGTTCCTATTAAACTAGTGATGGATAATGCATCTTATTTTTCTTCAATTGAAATTACTTATTTCTACTTTGAGTATGGGATCACCATGGGTCATTCATTCGACTATTTTCCCCAAGGAAATGGCCAAGCTAAGTCAAGTAATAAGAATCTGATGGATATTGTTAAGAAATTGGTTTTAGATAATCGAAAGAATTGGCACAAAAAGATTCATGAGGCATTATGAGCAGATAAAGTGACACCTAAAAGGGCAATTGGCATATCTCCCTTCGAATTGGTTTACGAAACTGAAGCTAATCTTCCCTTACCTCTGGAATTAACCACAAATAAACTAAGAATGGTGATCGAAGATGATGTTTTCAAGGATGGTTTAGAAAAGAGGATCCTGTACTTGAGTAAACTTGAAGAAGAAAGGGAGGAAATCATAGACCACATCACACAACACTAGATGTGAGTGAAGGATCTCTTTGATAAGAGAACAAGACCACATAAATTTATGGTGAGAGATAGCGTGCTGATCTGGGATAAGCAAAGTGCTCTGAAAGGAATGCATAAGAAGTATGATACTTTATGGAAAGGCCCATTCAAGATTCATCAGGCATTTGAAAATAATTCTTCAAAATTGGCATATGAAGATGGTGAAGTACTACCCCTGACCTATAATGGTCAAGATCTAAAGCTTTATCAAATTGCTAACTAAAAATAGGTAACCCCTTGTATCTGTATTATAGTTAGGCTTAGTATCTCCTTGTGTTTCCTAAATAGTCCTTTCCCTTTGCTTTTGTTTTCCTATTCTTTGTTTCATTGTGTTTTTTTGTGTTGCCACCTTTTTTTACCTTCTTTGTGAAACCATAGATTTTGAGTTCCTTGCTTGGGTTTATTCAACCCAAGTTCCCAATCAGAGCCAGCTGTTGCCCCACTTTTCAGCCTATACTCATTATGAAAAGTGGAAAATGGTCTTGTGTCTCAATTAGGTTTAGGTATGTCTAAGTCTATTTCTTTTCCCCAAGTGAAAAGACTCTCCATCAGATTTTCATCTTCCTCCTTCTCCCACATTACATAATTGGGTGGGTTTCCCCTTGTTGTAATGAGTTTTTTGGGTAATCTAAGATCCTTTTCGATGGAGATTCTTAGTTTGTATCATGGTCTTCAAAAAATAATTTTCAAGAATGAACCTTCTTGCGACTTATTATAGTTTGCACATAAAGAAAATGAAGTCTGTGAAAAACCTAGCGTCGACTTCTCCTTGACAGAATTTTAAACTGCGAGGGTAATTTTTTGCAGAGGTCAACAAAAGAGGAATACAAGCTAGAACAAAGAGGAAATGAGTTTTTTTTATGGATGGATTGTTCTACATTGCAATAGTCTACCTTGGGAATGACTCAAAATTCATCATAATGATTAGAATAGCATCTGGTAGAAAATTCTAAAGCAACTTCTCCAGTGCAGGTTTTTGACCCTAGAAGTTAGTTTTCTGACAAAGGCATTTGTAAGAGATAAAAACAAGTAAGTGGTTTCCTTTTTTCATTTTCATAGCTCTTTTGAGACTTTCTGAAGTCTAGAGACATTAACTTAAAAGGTTTAGTGAAAATAAAAACAAGGGTGAAAAAACAAAAGTTGCCTTCTCTACGGTAGGTTTTCAACCCTTTGAAATGATTTTTCGCATCCATTGAAAATCACTTCTACAAGCATGTTGGGCTCATAGATCAATTTTAGGATGCTTAAAAAGGATAATGGAAGCTAATTGATCACATTCGGAAAGGAATCTTGAGTAAAATATGGCTAGGCAGATTTTTCCCACGGAGTACTCCATTCTTAATTCTCCGCAACCTGATGAAAAATAGGAAAGTTTGTAATAAAGGAAAGTAACTATTGGGTCAATAGGAGTAGTGAAATGACATGTAAAAATCTGTTAAAAAGACCCGCATTTACTAATATAATAGATTTATCCTTTTTCACTCGTGTGGCATGGATCTTGAAGATTAACAGGTGGATTGAGATTTCTATAAAGAGATGAACATAACTGATTTTTAAACTACCACTTTCTTATTTGAATGATTATGCTATTGAATCAAAAAGTGATTTCAAAATTCTCACAATTACAAGGCTCTACTCTCTATACTCTTTTCAATCTTAAGATTTATAGTTCATCTCTATCTCAATTAAGATGGCAACAAGATTCACTGGTTTTGATGGACTAAGTGGGATGAAGTTGACATTGCAAAATGTTACAGATACTTCACTCCGCTTCTTCGACATGCAAGATTTCCAAAGAAGGTT
Organism: Cupressus sempervirens; assembly: GCA_028749045.1. Classification (NCBI taxonomy): domain Eukaryota; kingdom Viridiplantae; phylum Streptophyta; class Pinopsida; order Cupressales; family Cupressaceae; genus Cupressus; species Cupressus sempervirens. The sequence goes on from CM053792.1 coordinate 519,230,961, forward strand.
GAAGACAGATCCAATCTACCCAATAACAAAGAAACTTCAAGGAAGTGGGCTAGTGGAAGTAGTTGGGTTCCTAGTAGCAATTCAAGCCCCTGAGCTAATCGTTGAATGCATTAACCATTACAATCCAGATACTAAACAAATTCTATTGTCGAATCATACAGTTTTAATCTTAATTGACTGGCAAATAATAGTCAATTGCCTTTGAATTCCAAAATGAGAAGAATTTTCCGAATTGACCATGGGAGGAGCCATGTCCGAGTTCTCCTTGAAGAAGATGGTGTGGCGGAAGGAAATCATGAGGTCTTGGTTCCAAAAACCACAAGAACCTAACAGTAAGGTTCCTAAGACTCTTTTCGGCACTGATCTTAAGCCCAAAATCATGGACATCTTGGTTCTTTTACATCGGTTGAAAGGTGAGGTAGAAGCACTCAATTTTGTAGAAAAATATTTCTTTTTAGTGGAAATCATTTGTTCAAACACACATTATGTTGATTGGGCGTATGAGGTGAGTGAAAATCTGTCCAAAGCTTTGAGTGCTACAAATTTCTAAACCTCTCTCCTAATTTATATGTTGGCTTCTTTACAATAGTGGCCAGGCCTTCCCAGAATAGAGGATTTTCTTGATGATGTTAAAAGTTATGAATTTTATTTGTGCTTGCAGTTACAAAATAGTTATGCAAAGTACGTCAAGGTTAATGACTCTTTTACAATGAGGATTTGCAGGGAGCTACAAGGATGCTCGAAGAGGAGGTTTAGCCTAGAAGCGATGGCAGCCATCAACCAGTTTGGTAGGTATTTCATTCAATTCTCATCCTTCTCATATTTGCATCTTGCAACTTTTGACAGATTTCCTCTAAAGCTGCCTAGATACCAAAGCGACATGATCATGCTCATAGAGATCATAAGACAAGCTATCCAAGTGAACATGTTGAGCCCTAGTCTAAGGAAGAATGGATATCAGTTCCCCATGAAGGTTGAGGCTTACAGTTGTGATTCTTGATCTGATGCTAAAAACATGCTCAAGGCATTCGAGAGTAAGTACGAATTGGACGAATATGAAGTTATGAGGCCCATGTTCGACCCAAATGGATATGCAAGGGAGGTGCTTCAAATTGGGAGTGTGATCAAATATATCACCACTCTGGAGGATTATTGGGTTGATTACAGAGATGAGTTGCAGAGCCATGATGATGCATTTTCCAGACTCACAATGGAACAAATAAAGATATGCGGCATTGATCTCAATGTAGAGAGATTAGAGGATGATGGTCAAAATATGTATAGCAATACATATCTTAATAAATTAAGAGGAATTCCTTTCAGTTCTAAGCCATATGTGGATGTGGAGGAGAGTCTAGATATTATGACGGCAAGTATAATCAAAATAATATGGAAGTGGGTTGAGTGGATAGCCAAAAAGAACCAAACTAAGGGTGCAGCCACTCAAGCCTCTCTAGAAACTACAATGCCTACCTCATCTCAGAGTGTCATAGCGGATGTGACCATAGCTTCCTCCTGAGGACTAGCTCAACCTATAGGTAGAGGTTATCAACCCCCAGAAAATAATGTTCCTATAGCCCCCAACATGTTATGATGGATCCTTGCTAGTTATAAGAACCCAGACTGGCACTAAAAAGAAGAAAGTAGAAAAGCCAAAAGGTAGTGTTCCTACTCCCATATCTTCCCCACATACTACTCTCGTTCCATCTCCACACACTACCCCTGTTCCTTCTCCTCATATCACTCCAATCTCATCACCTCATCATAGCCCCATGCCATTAGCAAGTGCTTCCCTTTTGAGACCAGGTGGTTCCCCCATATAGAAAGTGGACTTAGGGAATGGAAAAAGTAGCACTAGTGAGTCAACTGAATTAGATGAAGAGACAAGGAAGACTTTGGAGATGGAGAAGGGCTAGGCTTCTTCCAGACTCATCTCCAAGGACTCAAAGAATCCTTTCTCTTCAACCATTGTAGCCATGACTCTAGTGAAAAAGAAGATGTTTAGCATCGAATCACTCAGAACAGCTTCCAAGGTGATAGGAACTGATTCTTGGCTAGAAGATACTTTGGAGAGGAAAAGGAAAAGAAAAGATGAGAGTGTTTTTGCAAAAGACATTGTATCCCTCATAGTTTGTTTTGGAACTACATTGGAAAAGGTTAAGAAGTAGAAGGCCTTGTCCATACTTGGACAAGATCTAGAAATAGGGCACCTAACAATGGAGATAGTAAAGCCAAAAAAAGGAGGGAGAATTGAGGATATGACTCCTAATGATTTTACTTTGCATTCAATTGACCTTGGGGAAGCAAGGCATGACACAAAGGTTGGCTTGTGGAGATCAAGCAATGAAGTGATAGAAGAATAGTTAGAGAGTCTCAAATTGTCCAAGATCAAGATGAAGGTAGAAATAGAAGAGTTGAATAAGTTTATTAGGAAGCTAGTCACTCCACCAACAACTATTTCTAGTATGTCTGTGACTCAAACTCCTAGTGCAGCTGAAGTGCAAGCTCTCATTTCCCAGCTCCAAAAAGATAGGCACTATGGAAGATCGGTATAGAGTGGATTGAGAGACTCAAATTAGAAGGAGTTTCTCTCATAGATCAAATTGGAAATGTTATCCTTAGATTGGAAACAGAAAAGGAAAACATATTATCTAACAGTAACACTCTAGCCGAAGAAAGAGTCAGGTGTGATGAATGCCTCTCCCTCTTAAAGATGATCATCCAGATGAAAGCCAAATAAGTAGTAAAAGCCAAGATTCTAAAGAAAGGGAATGAACCTTTGTTTGAATGGTTCCAGAGTATGCAGTTCAAACTAGAGATGATCCAAGAAGTTGAGAAAGGGCTCAAGGAGACAGAGGGCAAAATAAAGAAGACTCAAGATAGAGGATTTGAGTTGATGAGAGGGTTAAACACTGATTCTCAAACTAGTGGCCAAGGAAAGGACTTCATCCGAATATAAGTGATGAAAAGTAATTTCTCTACTTTTTTAGATAATTTGTCTGTAGTAGCTTCCAGTAGCCAGAACAGAACTGCAAAACTCCAAGCACTTAGTGGATGGATACATGTGGCCACAAAAGAGTTGCCAGATTAGTTGAATGTCGTAAAAGAGTTGGAAAGGGAACACTCAAAATGGCTTTTGAGATTCGCCAATATACATGTGCCCAATCATGAAGAATTGATCCCAATAATGGTTACTGCCAAGTCACATAGAGCAAAAACAGAAAAGGAGAAGAAATCTAAATGATTCATATTATACCCTCTTTTTGTTATCTTTGTAATTTTGTAATATGACAAACTAGCACCTTTCCATTTGTCACCCTCAAAAGATGAACTGATTAAACTTCCTTTGTAATGGTCATCTCAAAGCTCTATATTTATGAATTGAAAAAATTAACGAAGGGTTGGCAAAATTTTTGGTGTGAAGTACTTTTTGTTGTAGAGACAATTGAACTGTATTTTATGTCAATCATTTTCTGTTCCAGCAGCTATTGTATTTAGTTCATGTTTCTCTTTTCATTTTACTAGGAATAAAGGAAGAATAGAGCTTCATCTCCCCTATTTTGAGGCAACAAATGAATGTGATACTTATATTGTTATAGTTCATTCGACGAAGAGATTCTGTTTTTATTTCCGATTTATTAGTTATAGTTTAGGTTTGAATTTTCTTAGTTTAGCATCAATTAATTATACGGATGAGATTTATTAATTCATAAGATGTGTGGGTACATGAATCTATTCTAGCATTCAGAAGTTTTTATCTGCCTGAGTTGGATTTTTTTTAATTTTAGCTCGATTATCCCTCTATTGTTCTTGGGTTAAGAACATACCCCAAAGTAGTTTAGGAAGCAAACAAAATTCATTGCAAATTTATTTCAGGGAGCTATACCTACCAATTTAGAGGAAAGCTAATACATTCACAAAGAGCTTTCCAACTGTTTGTGATCAGATATTGTTCTTACTTGGGAATTAAAGAGTGATAATTTGAGAGAACAAATCTATTTACCAACAAACTTAAATCCCACTCTTGCCTCCCTATTGCCAAGAAAGACCAAGAGTCTAAGGGGGAGATACCAAGAGGAAAGGTATGATGAAGATTATGATGAGAGTGTAAATTTTGCATTATTTTCTTATACTGATCCAATATATTTTGAGAAAATTGTGAAAGAGGAGAAATGGTGTAATGCCATGGATGAAGAAATAGATGATATTGAAAGAAATGAGACATGGGAGTTAACTACTTTGCCTCCCAAGAAACAATTAATTGGAGTGAAATGGGTATACAAGACCAAGTGCAATGTTGAAGGAAAAATACATAGGCATAAGGCACGTTTAGTGATCAAGGGGTACAAGCAGTAGTTTGGTAGAGATAGTGATGAGACATATGCCCTGGTTGCAAGAATGGAAATTGTGTGTGCTATCATAGCAATTGCAGCCCAACATAAATGGAAGGTATATAAAATGGACATTAAGTCCACCTTCCTAAATGGTGTATTGAAGAAAGAAGTATATGTGGAGTAGCCACCTGGTTATGAAGTTGGTGGTGAAGAACACAAAGTTTATAGATTGAAGAGATCTCTTTATGGGCTCAAGCAAGCTCCAAAGGCATGGTACAACAAAATTGACTCATATTTGATGAGCAATGGCTTTAGCAAAATTGATGGTGAGCCCACTCTTTACATCAAGGCAACAAATGGTAAAGAGTTGATTGTTGTCTTATATGTAGATGATTTAATTTTTACTAGATATGATAATCTCCTAATTGGTGAGTTCGAAGAGGCCATGAAAAATGAATTTAAAATGACAGACCTAGGTCTCTTGAAGTACTTTCTAGGCATAGGAGTAAAACAAATGCATGATGGCATCTTCATCTCTCAAGAAAAATATGCAAGACAGATCTTGGAGAGATTCAAAATATAGAACAACAAGACAACCCCAACACCAACAACATTAGGTCTGAAGTTAAGCAAGGAAGATGATAGCAAAAGTGTGAATCCAACACTATACAAGAGTATGGTTGGAAGCTTGATGTGTTTGACTACAACTCGGCTAGACATAATGCATGCAGTAAGTTTGATTTCCATATTTATGGAAACACCAAAGGATTCCCATTGGCAAGCGAGAAAGAGGATCCTAAGGTTTGTGAATGGTACCAAGGGATTTGGAATTTTGTATACTGTAGTAAATGATTTCAAGTTGGTTGGTTACATGGATAGTGATTGGGTTGGAAGTTTAGATGATAGGAAGAGCACTTTTAGATACATGTTTCATATGGGATTGGGTGCAATTTCATGGGCATCCAAGAAGAAACATATTGTTGCTCAATCTATAGTAGAGGCTAAATATATAGAAGCAAATGCAACAACATGTCAAGGTATTTCGTTAAGGAGGATATTGACAGATTTGAATGAAAGGAAAGAGGATGGAACCACAATTTATTGTGACAACATTTCATCAATTGCATTGTCCAAGAATCTAGACTTCCATGGGAGAAGCAAGCATATTGAGATCATATATTGCTTCATTAGAAAGTTGGTTGAGAATGGGGATATTAAGATAAAATTTTGCAAGTCTAAGTAGCAGCTAGCAGACATTTTCACAAAGCCTTTAGGCATTGAAATTTTTGTACACCTAAGAGAGTGTCTTGGTGTAGCTGATTTGGATCAGTAGTGATTCTTGTTTGTTTGGCTCGGGACAAAGGGGGAGTGTTGAAATATCTCACACATTTTGGTTGCCCCTTGAGCCAAATGCCCACCTACCATCTTGATGGCCAGCATAACGATCAAAAAAATTTAATGCATGGTAGGTGAGTTTCAAATCTAGAAAAGAGGGGGAAAATATTTTTGGTAGAAGACAAAAATGAATGATCTGATCCATTCAACCAGGGAGTGGAGTCAGAGAGAAGATGCAGATCAGAGTAGAGAAGGAAGAAGAAAAAGAAGCTGATTAGCAGATCAAGTTTAAGTGCAGAGACAAAAGGAAGTTTGTTTTGTGTCTACAGTTGCATGTGTTTCTTCTCTTATCATTCTATAAGTTTGTTGTTTATTGGATTTGTCCTGTGAAGTAGCAATTGCTCTAGGCATTGTTGTATGCAACCATTAGAGCTATAAGTTTAAAGTTTAAATTTTGAATTTTTACCTATTTGAAGTTTTTAGAGTTATTTTAGGGTTTTCTGGTTGAAGCTGAATGCTCCCAGATTTTGTAATAGTTTATCATATTTGAATAGCAAGAAAGAAAGTAGGCATACTAAAATCTATTGTTCTCCCTCTATTTATTGCATTTGAGAAGTTTATTGTTGGAAGCTTCATACTTTGGCTCTGTGGTTTAAATGGTGAAAAATTCAAGTTGTAAGTCTAGTCACTTAGTCTAGTCTTTGACTGGGTTCCATCTCTGTAGTTATTGTTCAGCTCACTGGGCATACTCTTCTGCCAAGCACCACTTTGTAGTGGCTACTGAGCTAACTTGACATTTCTTGCTGTCGAGCTCACTCGACATATACTTGTGCCAAGTTTCCCTTTGTTTGTCGAGTTCACTTGGCTTCCTCTTGTGCCGAGCTTACTCAACATCTTCTTCCTATCACTTGGCATCCATTGGTGCTAAGAAAAACTTGTACTTGGCACCTTCATGTACTGAGTGAATTTTTAGGGTTGTGATTTTAATTTCTAACACATCACTGATGACTATGATATTTAAGAAGCCATCAGGATTCAATTAGAATGAATGATGCAATTACATAAGATGAGTAATCTTTTACAAAAATTCAGAAAATAATTAAAATGTGTCTTTTAGAATTGACCAAGGCTCGATAGTTACTAAAATCAGTGATGATAAAAAACTAGACTTTCATATTTGTAATTTGGAAATATTAAGGTGAGGTCTGAAAGTCATTCAAAGATATCGAGGAGTGTAACCCATTGCCACCATGGTTTCTTCCCCTTGCCAATATAATGTAGATAAGTTGATATTCATGGAAGATACAAGAAAAATTTGGGAACAAATAAATTTGAGTAACCTCATCTATGAATATATAAATTTTTAAAATTAAAGTGATGAGGCAATATTATCACAAAGTCTATCTCCAACTATTTAACCTAGAATACCAAAGCTTTATTAAGATGTGATTAAATATTATATTAAAAGGTGTGAATTATATTGGAATAATTAAAAGGAGCATTTATAGTTTATGTGCATAGAATAGTATAAAGTTGTACGTTAAAATCTTGATTGTAGTTGACTCTATTGTCCAAGTAAACTAAAGTGTTGGTCTTTTATCATTGAAATATTGGATTTATATTTGAAGTCAAAAAATCTATTACTTCCTTCTTACAAACCTCAAATCCATTGTTAAAAACTGCATACAAAATATTCATTTCAAACTATCACATTACTCCATATTAATCAAGCTCAACGACCTTGCCACTCAGAGAACTCCAAAGCTTTATTAAATTCACTATAGAAAAGCCTTGAACCAAGAAATAAGCATTTGATACAAAGGTCTACTTACCTAGGTGTAGCGAAGCCTAATGTGCAGAGTAATCAAGGTGATTCTCATTGGTTGACCATAATTGATTATGGAATCCTATTGGAGAAGTGGCAGGCTCTTGGATTTCTAATCTGTGGTTTCAAGAATCAACAATTACCATAAAGGATTTCACATTCTTGTTAGGTCCACCTAGTAAAGAGATTTTTCTTCTACAGTTGTAAGAAAGTAATAGTTCAAATGATCTATTAGGTTTAGCACTACCTTGCTTGTTCATATCTCTATTCTACTCGGTCTTCTCCCTAATCTCTTTCTTCGACGAATCTCTTATTGGCCAATTCACACTTTCTCACTTTCACTTTAACTTTTTTTGATATTTTGTCTACTTTGCTTGATTCTCCTTGCTTATGTTAGCTTCTTCTTTTCCAATAATAATTTGCATTCATTCAGAATTCAACCAACAACCAAAACTTGTTCCAACTCCTCCTTAAATAGTAATCTCTTTGCTTTCAAATTCTTCTAGGTTTTTTTGCTTAACTAAAATCATTTGATCTCAAATTCATTGCATTTAGTCACTTAGAAAATAGAACTTTCATAGAACTTTGTATTCATCCTTGTCCTTCTTCAATCTTCTATCATCAAATCTTCATTGTATTTTTTCAACCATAGATCTTGTAAAAAACCTTGACTCGTGACTTTGAACTTCTTGAATATTCTTTATTTTCACAAAAACTCAACCTCATTTTATATCTTCATAAACTTGTTCTGCCAATTTTTACTTAGTGAACATAACATTTCACTTGGGTAAAACATCACTCGATCATTACTAAACTTACTTGATTAACACTAATCTTTATCTTGCTTTGCCAACTTCTTGGTGACAACTATAGTCACTTGGTGAGCATTGTCTTCCTTCTTTCACCTTGTCACTTGGTGTAGCTTGTATAACTCATTACAATTAAGATTACATGATTGTAAAACAATCAATCCAACATTAACTCATTCAAGTACCCATTGAATACCATACTTATCATCTTTGTCATTACATACTTTATTCATTTTTTAGTCACTTAGAAAAATAAAATTTTCATAGAACTTTGTATTCATCCTTATCCTTCTTCAATCTTCCATCATGAGATCTTCACTATATTTTTTCAACTGTAGATCTTGTAAAAAACCTTGACTTGCGACTTTAAACTTCTTGAATATTCTTTATTTTCACTAAAAATCAACCTCATTTTCATCTTTATAAACTTTTTCTTCCAATTGTTACTTAGTGAACATAACAGTTTACTTGGGTGAAAAATCACTCGATCATTACTAAACTTACTCAATTAACACTTATCTTTATCTTGATTTGCCAACTTCTCAATAACAATTGTAGTCACTTGGTGAACATTGTCTTCCTTCTTTCACCTTGTCATTTGGTGTAGCTTGTATAGCTCATTATAGTTAAGATTACATGATTGTAAAACAATCAAACCAACATTAACTCATTCAAGTACCCATTGAATACTATACTTATCATCTCTGTCATTACCATACTTTATTCAAATCCTTTTCATCAATCAAATGATATGGTTCTCTACTAAATTAACATAACGTCTAGTCAACTAGGACTTGACATCAATGACAACAATACAACTAATATGACTCATTTACATATGCACATAGTATTTTTAGTTATATCATCATTTGGCACTAAAAAAGGTCTTATACTCAAGATAATCGCTTTGTGGATTATCTTACATTGAAGATGTTGATTTCTTCTGCCATTGTTCTTGCTTATTTCTTAAATAACTATTATGCAGGATATGAAGGATACTTCTTGCAGATAGTATTCTTACAAGTTCGCCTTTTAGATCTTAAGGTTTTGTAGTATGAAAGCACAAGTGTTTTTGATAATGCAAAGTGTCAAATGATTTTATATTCACATATTTATGCCTTGAAATTGTAAAGTTAAGGTTACAATAGTTGGAAAAATACTTTACCTACCACAAGGCATATGTCATTAATGCTCTTGATGAGTCTTTGGTGGTTACTCTTTTCCCTTTGATCTTCCATCAACAATTTGTATTTGTTCATAATGTCAACATCTTTCCTTTACACAAGTGAGAACTACCTATTTAGACTAGGGGGTGGTTTTATCATTTATTATTTTTTCATCTAAACCTTCTATGGTTCTTGAGCTTGGTCTATTCGTAATGCCTTACCACTAATCGGTGATTTGGTGATCTCATCTAGCTTTACTGCTTCAACCACTTCACTCTTCTTTGTCCACTTGGTGGTAAAGTCCTTTTCCATCCATTCTATGGTCCTGTTCTTTTCTTTCCTAACAAGGGATATAATGCCTAGTCTTCTATTGCTTCTATAGTCTCTTGCAAGATGACCAATCTTGTGAAAGATATGGAAAGTCAATTCTAGAACCTTTCCAAGTTCTAGTATTGTTCCTTGGGTTCATCCTCAATCTACATTGAGTCACAAGATAACCATAGTTTCCATAGGTCATGCAGACAGGTGTGTGAAACCTCTCCCTTCTAGTGGGACTCATTTCTATGAGACTTTGATTGTCTTTGGCTCTCATTCTACAATCCTTAGCTCTATGTCCATACTTTTTGCAGTAGTAGCAATGTCCGTCTATTCTTTTCTCATTGAAGTAAAGATGGAAGTTTTTGTAGCACCCTTCAAAGGTATATTGGGTAATAAGTGTAAAATGCATAAACCAACACATACTAGATGTGTGTCCTTTCTCACCACAGTAATGACAAGTGGGGTTATTAGTACCTTATCCTTTGGTGATGCTCTTTTTAATCATCTATTGTCTAGGTTCTATGCTCTAGAGGTCTCTCAATTTTTAGTCCTGCTTTCATCTTAGTATCCAACACTAGATGTGCTCTTGTTTCTCCTTTGAGCCTTTAGTTTCTCATTAATATTTTATAATCTCTCACTGAATCTTCTCAATTTTTCATCACACTCATTTGTGCTTCTTGTCTCTTCTATGAGATTTAGCACTTTCTTTATTAATCCCATGAACTATTCCATATTAAGATGGTTTTTCTCCCCAGTAGATTATGCTTATCCTTTCTCCTTACTATTTCCTCAACTTCATCTCTTGTTGAGGTGGTAGCACCTTGTTCAGCTTGATCTCACACAACCTCTCTAGTTATCTCTTCTTTTTCTTTTCTCATTTGGGCAATGGTTCCCCTCAACTAGTCATTTTATGTCATTAAGTCATAGATGGATTCTTTTAACTCCTCCAAACTAATATGCTCTTATAGGTGTTCAATAACATCATGACTCTCAGGGAGCTTTTTCATCTCTTTCCTCTTTTTCAATGACTTTATAAGCTTGTCATTTACGGCTTCGATAGTGTCATGTGCTTCCTCTAGCTATCTCCTAAGCAATGTCATTCAATCTTCCCTTAAGTTGCTAGATTTATTGCAAAAAGGATCTATGCTATGATACCAATCATTGGTCCCAAATAGTACTGAGAGGGGGATTGAATCAGCGCTAGCTCCAAAACCTCTCACAACCTCTATAGTTACCTCTTCTTTTTATTTGTTCATTTGAGAAATGGTTTCCCTTAACTAGTCATTTTTTGTCATTAAGTCAGAGATGGCTTCTTCTAACTCCTCTAAACTACTATGCTCTTATAGGTGATCAATAACCTCTTGAATCTCACTAATCTTTTTCATTATCTTTTTCATTACTATTGCTTCAACTTCATCTCTTGCTAAGATGGTAGCAGCTCAGTCAGTTTGATCTCTTAGAACCACTCTCACTAGATCTTTTTATTTTCTCATTTGAGAAATCGTTTCCCTCAACTAGTCATTTTTTGTCATTAAGTCGGAGATGGCTTCTTCTAACTCCTCTAAATTGTTATGCTCTTCTAAGTTTTTAATAACCTCTTGACTCTCACTGAGCTTTTTCATCATATTTTTCCTCATTTTCAAGGACTTTATAAGCTAGTCCTTTAGGTCTTCAATAGTGTCCAATGTTTCCTCTAGTTGTCTTCTGAGCAATGTCATCTAATCTTCCCTTAAGTTAACAAACCTATTGTAGTAGGGATCTGTACTCTAATATCAATTGTTGGCCCCAACTGGTACTAAGAGAGGAGATGAATCAATACTAGCTCCAAAACTAGTTACACCTTCAACTGCTCTACACAAACTTAGTGTAATCTACTTAAAAGCTAAAACCAAGATAAATACAGTAAAGTAGAAGCATGTAAATTTACATAGAAAAGCATTCATCAAATAGACAAATATTTTTTATATGTGGTAACCCTCAATTAGAGAATGAGAACCATGGTGGGGATAATATACCCACTAGCCCTTATGATGCATGTAAAGGGTTTCCCTATTAGGAGCTACAACTACTTCTTCTAGAAAGCCATTCCATTAGGAATGTGTATAACCTATTAGGGTTACACAAGCCTATGAGAGCTACCTTGTTAGAGAATTTACAAGTCTCCTTTCGAGAAACACCTTGTTAGAGGATTTTACAAGAGGCTTGTGAATGAAGCCTACCCTATTAAGAGCTACAAATATATGCAATAGTAAGGAATCACTCTAATGTATTAGATCTAAAATTTGACATTGGCTTGCCTTGTAGATATCTATTACATATCATCATAGATGCACTTATCTCATTATAGACTTGGTGAACTTCTTGCTATCACCTCTTCTCTTGGTTGTTTGCAATGAACTTCATTGTATCTTCCTCTACAACTTCTTCACTTACTAGTCTACCTTGTGCTCTATGTGTTCTTTGCTCTTCAATAACAAATAACCTCTTTGACTACATCATCAACTACTTTTTCCTTTATTTTGGTTTCTTATAGCCATTATGCAATGTCAAGGCATAGTTATCCATAACCAAATTATTTTGAATCATTTTTTTAATTTAAATTTTGAATTCCATGTCTTCTTCATTCATAGGAAACATGTGACCTCCACACATAGGGTCTAGACCGGTAGCCTTGTTAGTCCATCTGTGAACCAAAGTTGGCTTTTATCATTTCTTGCTTCCATCATTCTTCTCTTTGTTGCTATGATATCTACTCTACCTATTTCTCTCTGATCACATCCATGGTGACTCACTTCATTGAATACCTAGATCAACTATCTTACATAGTTTTCTACTTATCTTGGTTGTTGTGTATAAGAGTTCATAATAGTTTAGTCTTCTATTAGTTATCATATTGACTTGTGTCATCTTCCTGCTTTGACCAATTGTCAATAAATTTTCCCATCAATGACAACATTTGTTTATTCTTCATAATCTCCATGCCAATAAAACTTGTAGGGTCAACAACAGTGGTAGAGAGATGTCATAAAACAAAAGTTAATGTGTTAGGAGGAGCTAGTGAGCCTAAAAAACACAAGCATTATCATGTGCAAGAGAAATTAGTGTCAAGCACACAAGTGATCATGTTTGAAGTTGTAGAGTCGAGAGAAGTCGAGCATAGTTGGTGGCTAATAAAAAAAGTTGTAAAGGGATTCATCTTCAAGATAAGTGTAGTATCTATTTATTGGATCAATTTATCATGTTGTTTATTGATCTCTACAATAGTAAATCTCATCAAGAGTGGACCCTAATAGACCTATTCTTTGTATCAAATTCCCTAAAAGGGTGATACATTAACTTATGTTCTAAAGTCCTTTAACTAGGCTACTCCTAAGATGGAAAGACTCTCACAGGTCTTATCTAAATCTCACAAGTGGGTATTAGTACCTAATAGTGTCATTATAATCTTTTAACAGAGATAAATTCTTTACTTGACACACTTTAGAAGAGCGCAAGTTTTGTGAGGATTGACTCATAGACTATGGTTTATACCCTAGTTAGGTTTCCACAAGAAATATACTATTTTATGCTTTTTAATTGATGTGGTCATTATTTTTGTTTGATCTTGACTGGTTGAGTTGTAGTTAGAACTAACATATAGACTAGTATAAAGTAAAGTACAAGTAGAAATTTTGATACTGTCATTGTATTTTGATTCACCCCCCACCCCATCCCCTTCCCTCTCAGTATACCAACCTATGATTAGACCAACACTAAAATTATTGAATTGCAACCCCTTTTTTTAGGATTGTGAATCCTCATATTCACTATAGGAGATAACTATATCTGAACTAGGACTCTATTTGGGGTTTCATAACTGGTTTATCATACAATATAGTGATGAGATTGTAGGATGATCTGGATTGTTGGAAATATGTTTGGAACCTACAATTGATACCTAAATTTATTTTTTTCTAGCAGTGTAGTAAAATCTAACTTGTAGGGGAATCAAGGTGATTCTCATTGGTTGGCCATAATTGATTGTGGAATCCTATTGGAGAAGTGGCATGCTCATGGATTTCTAATCTGTGGTTTCAATAACCAAGAGTTACCATAAAGGATTTCACATTCTTGTTAGGTCCACCTAGTTAAGATATTTTTCTTCTACAATTATAAGAAAGTAATATTTCAAATTATCTATTAGGTTTAGCACTATCTTGCTTGTTCATACCTCTGTTCTACTTAGTCTTCTTCATGATATCTTTCTTTAACTAATATCTTATTGGCTAATTCACACTTTCTCACTTTCACTTTAACTCTTCTTTGATCTTCTGCCTTCTTTTCTCAGTTCTCCTTGCTTCTCTTAGCTTCTTCTTTTCCAACAATAATTTTCATTCATTCATAATTCAACCAAGAACCAAAATTTTTTCCAACTCCTCCTTAAATAGTAGTCTCTTTGCTTTTAGATTCTTCTAGGTTTTTCTGCTTAACCAAAGTCATTCAATCTCAAAGTCATTTTCATTTAGTCACTTAGAAAATAGAACATCCATAGAACTTTGTATTCATCTGTCTCCTTCTTCAATCTTACATCATCAAATCTTCATTGTATTTTTTCAACCATAGATCTTGTAACAAACCTTGACTCATGACTTTGAACTTCTCAAATATTCTTTATTTTCGCAAAAACTCAACATCATTTTCTATCTTTATAAACTTTTTCTTCTAATTTTTACATAGTGAACATAACATTTCACTTGGGTAAAACATCACTCAGTCATTACTAAACTTACTTGATTAACACTAATCTTTATCTTGCTTTGCCAACTTCTTGGTGACAACTATAGTCACTTGGCAAGCATTGTCTTCCTTCTTTTACCTTGTCACTTGGTGTAGCTTGTATAGCTCATTACAGTTAAGATTACATGATTCTAAAACAATCAACCCAACATTAACTCATTCAAGTACCCATTAAATACCATACTTATCATCTTTGTCATTACATACTTTCTTCAAATCCTCTTTCATCAATCAAATGATATGGTACTCTACTGAATTAGCATAATTTCCAATCAACTAAGACTTGACATCAATGATAACATAAAAACTAATATGAATCTTTAGCATACATACATAACATTCTTAGTTATATAATCATCTCGGGCTAACAAAGATCTCATACTCAAGATGATCACTTTGTAGCTAATATTGTTCTTGCTTATATATTAAATAACCATAATGCAGGATATGAAGGATACTTCTTGTAGATAGTACTCTTGCAAGTTCTCCTTTGATATCTTAAGGTTTTTTATTAATTATGTAACTAGCAATCATGTTGATCTAGTAACAGATTAGTTTGATCTAATCTTGCATGATATATATTGATCTAAAGTCATTGCATTATCCTCTTAAGAATATTGATGCCTATCCTTCAGTACTAGTTTAGGTCTAACTAAAATCCTAAAGTCACTGACTTCTAGGGATGAATCAAAGCAGACTTTCGAAGGGACTTGTCCTTTGTAAGGACATGTCCCTTGATCTCTATATCTATTAAGGGTATGATTGGAATCTAAGAGCACACAAGAAAACAATAAAAGTCTGCTCCTTAGTCAATACTGCCCAAATACAACTTGCAGAAGAAAAAGATATTTCTAGATTTATATTTCTAAATTCATTCAAGATATAACTTTAAAATCATCCACATCAAGTTTTTGATTAAGTAAAATAGGTTTAAGAGGGCTCCTGAAACTTGAAAGTTTTTACAACATAACTGAAATAGAAATATTAAGAAAAGTCTAGCTACAAAGAAACTACTTATCAAAAGCCAAACCTAAACAACAGGCCCACAACCAGGAAGAAAAAAAATTAGCTACACTAGAAAACTAGCTACACAAGGAAAATATGAGACAACAAAGTAGCACTAACTATTAATTCTCTCTATCAGGAACCTACAGGGTCTCTACAGCTTCATTGGTCTTCCTATTGTCTGCATCCTCTTGGTCCTAGTTCTGAGCATCTGCATAGTCCCTGGTTTCTTTTGGATCATCCTCATCCTACCCAATGTCCACGATAGCCTTCTCTAACTTTTCCCTACAAAATCCAGCACTCATCAGTGATTCACTCGAATTGTTAATGTTCTCATTCAGGGCATTCAAAGTAGCGATCACCTGATTAGCCAGGTTCTAATGGGAGAACTCCATCCTTTGGACTCTTTGTTAAACCTTGGTGATTATATTCTCCTAGTTAGCATTGTGTTCCTGGACATTGAAGTGCCATTGGCTACCATCCTGGCTTCTCTCCTCCTCATTGTGCCCCTAGTCACTATTAATTTTATAGCTTCCTTCCTGGCTTCTTTTCCCCTTAAGGTCTTCAATTTCATGGAATAACCATTCGATAGACCAAAAGTTTTCTATCATGTTGTTCTTAGCATTGTTCAAAAGGTTAAGCCTAGTTTCCCTCACATGATCAAAGATAACGACCAAAGCAAGGTCAATGAGTTCATCATAGTGGGCTTTTCCATCGATGTCCTCCATCACTTGGATATTCAATGGCTCCGTGACAATCCCCAATTTTGCGATATTCAAATTAAAATTGCTCTGAGACCTCCTTCTATTTTTCATTGTAACCTCCCCACTCTCTTTCCCCTAAATATCTATCTTCCCCTCAAATGTAGAGGTAATGGGGCCAGGGCCTAAAATCTTAGGAATCTAGTCATTGGTTTCAAAAGCCTCATCTACTTTCCTTCTTGGGAGTCCCTGAGATGTCAGCTGAATCCTCCTCCTCCTTTTCACTTTACCTCCCCTTCTCCTCCTCCTTCTCATCATCCTCCCCCTTACTCTCTTCCTCTGAGTCTGTATCCTCATCATCATCGTTATCCTCCTCCTCCTCCTGAGGCTCAAGCTTAGGGGGAATGGGGTGGGGTAAGCCTTTGGGACTCTTTTTGTAGGGAATGCAGGCAGAGGGAGTGACCTTCCTTTCTTCCTTGGGGGCTTTACCTTTAGAAGAGATTTTTTCCTCTTCTTCCAATTTTACGCTATGCACATCCTTAGAATCTGAACTCCCAATTGCCTTAGATGCACACCCAGTATCACCAAGGGATTTTCCCCTAGTTTGAGTTTTCAGATACTTATAGACCAGGAGGAGTAATCCCTAGTGAAGAGTTGGGTTAGCAATAGGTTTCCTCTTAAAACCCTTGATAACCTTTCTCATGAAGGTGAAAAGATAAAAAAGAAAAGAGATTTTTATTCCATGCCTAAAGTGATTAAGCAAAATAAAATGATGCGTTCTGATCCTATCAAATCTGGGGTCTAGGGAAATATATTCAATGATAATCCTTAGGACATACCTCCATAACTTTTTAATTGACTCCATCTCATAATATGTCTCCACCTTGATGAGCTTATTTAGCTCCTTTTCATCCTTTACAAAAACTTTGACAATGTTTGTTGACATTTTCTTGTCTCTGAAGAAGTTACTCCCTTCCAGAGAGATCTTTGCAACCCAGGCTATCAAATCTGCATTGACATGGTGGGTGACCCCATCGATTTTGACTCTCCAATTTTTTCAGGAATCCACCATAGTCTTGGGGATCCCCACATCGAATCCATCGAGCTTCTCTAGGAATCTAGTGATTTTTCCCTTTTCCAACTTATGCCAAACCTTCAATTTCTTCTTCTAGTTCTCCCCCTCCCCTGACAACTCCCTCCTACTTCTCTCCCCTACCATGGTTTCCTCAAGTTCAAAAAGCCCCCACCTGCTCATAGTTTTCTTACAGACCTCGGCCTCCTTTGAAATGAAAAACTCAAAAAAAAATTTGAATATATCAGTTTTAATGGTTGTATTCAAGACAACCCATAAAGCATGTCATATGTACAAGCTATCATGTTTTGAAAAGAGTTTTGCATGATTTTCATTAACTCCCAATCCGACGTGCAATCTTGCAAATCTTCCCATTATTAATTTTGGATTTTTTTAGTACTTCCCTAGATGTGATCTTGCAGTATTAAATTATTCACTACCATTGAAAATTTGTCGCCGACATGCCACATCATGCCAAATTTTTGGTGACCGCTTCGTTTACGAACCAGTCAGCAACTGAATTGGCCTCCCTATACACATGGTTGATGTAGGTCTTGTTGAACTTACCTAGGTTAGACATTAACTCCTTGATCACATTCGCAATGGTCCAAAAAGGCATAGAGTTACCATTTAAACAATTTATGATGTCTAAAGAATCCCTCTCCAGCCAGAGGTTCTCAATCCCAAAAGCCAGAGCTAGTTTAACAATGTGACTAGCAACACTAGTTTCTACAAAATGGTTTGTCTGATGTCCAAGAGGGTAGAAAAAAGTCGCAACTCCACCACCATAGCTATTTTTGATGATGCCACCACTTTCAGTAGGGTTGGGGGTCCCTTTGGCAGCCCCATCAAAATTGGCTTTGTACCAATTTTCAGGGGGGAAAAACCACCTAGCCTCCTGTCTTTTCCTATCCCTGTCCTTTTTCCTTTGTCTATTATCCACCTTCTTCAATATTTCCTTCCTTTTTGATGGTGTAGTTCTCCTTCATTAATCCTTCAATTTTCTTGGCAATAAAAAACTTAGGCTATTCCTTATCTTTGAAAATTTGGTTATTCCGCTCTTTCCAAATTCCCTGGCAGAAGTGTGTGAGGGACCAGGAGAAAATTAATTGGGTGATCAAACCTAAGTGTGAACTCTTCCATTGGTTGAAGAATTCTTGAATGTTGGTTAGGGAACACCAACTAACCCCAAAGTCCCTGGTCAGGAGGTTCCAAACTTTGGAGGAATAGGAGCAATGAATAAATAAGTGATTGACCATCTCCAAGTCGTGCTTGCATAAATTGCACCTGTTGGGGATAATTTGATCTCTCTTAGCTACATTATCCAAAGTAAGGATTTTGTCTTGGAGCAAAAGCTAGAAGAAGATGTTGATTTTTGGGGTAAGGCTAGGAGTCCACACCTTAGCCCAAATGGGTTTCTCCATTCTTTCCCACAATGAAAAATACCCAGAGCTGACAGAGTATTTCCCATTTGAGTTATCTCCCAAGATGACTTCATCCCTCTTGTTATTTATGAAAATAGCATTCAGGCTAGTCATCAAAGATTTGAGGTCCGAGGATATCATAAATAGGTCATGCCATCCATTACCTGTTCTATAATCATTGAAATTCAAACCATATCTTCTTATGCATGGCTCTACCCATCTACCATAATTAGGGTGATCAATAAGAGGTCCCTGGCTCGTCCAATCATCCTGCCAAAATAAGATATTCTCACCTTTACCAATTTTCCATTTATCCTTGGACTTAGCCATGACCTTTGCCTTTAGGATTCCATTCCATATGTAAGATCCTTGAGGAATCTCAGTTTCATGAAGCAAAAAGATGAGAGACTACCTTCTCAGGTACTTCTTAATCATAATTTCCCTCCATTCTTTGTCACCCTAAAAAATGCACCAGATCTGTTTGGCTAAAAGGGCATTATTGAGATGTTTGATTTTTCTAATACCAAGGCCCCCATAAAATTTGGAAAGGCAAACATGTTCCTAGGTGACAAGATGATATATTTTGTGCTCTTCAACCCCTGTCCAGAGAAAGTTCCTCTAAATCTTCTCCATTCTGTTAGCTTTCTTAGTCAAAATCCTAAAGAGGCTTAAGGCATAAGTGGGGAGATTTTGGAATATTGATTTCACCAAAGTGCATTTGCCTACCTGGCTGAGGCTAGCACCTTTCTAGCCAACTAATTTCTTGTTGAAGTTATCAATGATGTTGTTCCAAAAAGATTCTAGAGGTTTGGACTCATAAGACATACCAAGATAACTTGCAAGAAGGGTCCCAATACCACTTCCTAGGATACGAGCAATTTTCCTCTATCTCTCTAGCAGAGTGTTATCTATAGCAAGTTAGAAGGAGGTATAATCTAAGTTTGATTTAGTCAAGAATTTGCAAAAACTTTACATGGTATTAGAGCTTTGGTAGTCAAACCTAGGTTCTGCAAATTAAGTAATCGAAACTTATATATATCTAGCATCATTCTCCTATCTTCAATGGCATACACAATTAGACCTGAGGATAGGTTTGATGGGAAAGAACACGTGATGCCTAGAAATTCAAAATCATGATGATTCTTGAAGCAAATGATGTAAAACAATCTATTTAATTAGCATCCAAACAACCTAGAGTTGAACCTCATAAATCTTTCTGGATTAAAGGAAATAGGAAATCTATTTAGATCATGATATCATACCAATGCTAAAAAAAATCAAATAAAATTTGCTATGATGAATGCACTACTAAATGCATACAAGGTTAATAATGCAACTAGAGTTCTCACACTAAAAAGGAAACTACATCACATACAAATAAAAAAGGGAAAATCAATGAATTCTTACTTCCTAAGGGTTTCTAGCCTAAGAGATGAACTTACAAGTATAGGAACCATCATTAGTGACACGAAACTAACACTGATAGCTATAGATGGATTGCCATATTCATGAGAAACTTTCACACAAGGAGCAAGTGCCAGAGATAAGCTTCCTAACTTCAATAGACTTAAGGGAGATTGTCTTCAAGAAGAATCTTGAAAACTAAAGAAAGGAGGGAAATTGAAAATGAAAGATGAAGAACTTCATGTTCTTAATACAAACTCCTAAAAAGGCAAGAAGAAAAGGGGAAATAAAAAGAATGACAAATCTAAGAAAATATCTATCCAAAATAAAGTTCTTTAGATGTGAAAAGGTTGGACACTACAGATCTAATTGCCCTGAGAATTCTAAACAAGTAGTGAACTATACAAATGTTACTACGGAAGAAGATAACTATGATCCTGAGAATCATGTATTGTATTCGTCACTATGAAATAAAGTCTCAAATAAAGCATGGGTGATTGATAGTGGATCATCTAGACATATTACATGATACAAAGATTCACTAGACTCTATATCAGAAAAAGTTAATGGCAAAGTCACCATCAGTGATAATTCAGTACATTCCATCAAAGGAAATGAAAATTGAACCTTGAAACTAAAATTAGGAAATTCTCTTCTTCTCAAAGGAGTACTATGTCTACTAGGAATAAAAAGAAATCTAATCTTGGTTACAGCACTTGAAGATGATGGACATAATGTTATATTCATGGACAATAAAGTAATAACCTTTGCTAAGAACTCATCAATTAAAAAAGAAAAATTGATTAGTCAAAGAAAAGGGTATTTGTATGAATTAAATTTAGAACCTAGTCGACCTATTCAAGCCTTAATTCATGAAGCTACAGACATAAATAAAATATGGAACAGAAGGTTAGGACATCTAAATTTCAAAACCTTATCAATTGTGGAAAAGATTGTACTAGTTTACCTAAACTAAATAAAGACCACTCAAGCATATACAAAGGGTGTATGCTAGGTAAGAACACCAAAAGTCCATTTCATGATAGCACTAGGAAAACCAACCATGTTTTGGAATTAATCCATTTAGATTTATGTGGACCTATGAATGTTCCTTCTCTTGGAGGATTCTGGTGCTATATTTTGTTCATAGATGACTTCTCTAGGAAAACTTGAATTTACTTCTTAAAATTAAAAGAATTAGAAAAAATCCTAAAGAGATTTAAAGAATTTAAAACATTAACTGAAAACTAATCAGAACATAAAATTAAAACTCTTAGAACTAATAATGGAGGGGAATACACATTGGATTTGTTTAAAAGGTTTTAAAAAGAAATAGGAATTAAGAGGGAGTATACCATTCCTTATAACCTAGAACAAAATGGGGTAGCAAAAAGAAAGAATATAACAATTATAGAAGTTGCTAGAGCTATGATATTTGATCAAAATCTAGAATATTATCTTTGGGTAGAAGCCTCTTGTAACTAGTATCTATATTCAAAATAGAAGCCCTCACTCCTACCTTAGAGATAAAACTCCTGAAGAAGTGTTTAACTTAAACCCAATATAAGTCATCTTAGGATTTTTGGGTGCCCTGTATATATACATGTTCCAAAAGAAAGGAGAACTAAGTTAGAACCCTCTAGGAGGAAAGGTATTTTTGTAGGGTATAGTGAAACATCTAAAGCATATAGGATTTCCATACATGGACATAAAAATATTTAACTTAGTGGAGATGTAATTTTTGAAAAAGATCTAGCATTCAAAAGAGCTCTAAGTTCTGAAGAACCCTCTTCTTTAACTAGTTCTAAAAGAAATACTGAGTTTGAGTCTCAGAGGGAGAACATGGAAGAAATTGAAGATGAAATTTAAAATCTCAATCTTGGAGAAACTCAAAATTCAAAGAAAAGACCACTTTGGGCAATTAAAATAATCGAGGAAGCACAAAACTTTGTTGCACCTTCTAGAATAGTCAGAGAAAGAAAAAACCCAAAAGATTTTCTAGTTATACAACAAACATGAATGATTTGTCCAAATCAGAACCAACCAATCCTTTAGATGCTATTGAACATACATCTTGGAAAGAAGCTATGACAGAAGAATATCAATCTATTATGAAGAATGATGTTTGGAAAATTGTTCTAAGACCTAAAGAAAAATCTGTTATTTCTTCCAAGTGGATATTTAAAATAAAGCATGTTGCTAATAGTAGCATTGAAAAATATAAAGCTAGATTTGTAGCCAGAGGATTCTCTTAGAATGAAGGGATTGATTATGAAGAAACCTTTGCTCCTATTGCCAGATACACCTTTGTAAGAGCACTCCTAGCCATTGCAACATCAAAGGGATGGAAAATACATCAGATGGATGTAAAAAAAGCATTTCTAAATGGAAAGATTATAGAAGAGTTATATTTGGAGCAACCTAAAGGATTTGAAACTCATGATCCTAACATTTTCGTTTGTAAGCTCAAAAAATCTCTTTATGGGCTTAAGCAAGCTCTAAGGGCTTGGAATGAAAGAAATGATAAGTATCTCACGGGCTTAAGATTCTCCAAAAATGAAGTTGATCCAAATTTATATTATAAAAGGGATAAAGGTGATATGATAATTCTGATACTATATATTGATGATTTACTAATAACAGGTGATGATCATCTCATAGATCAATGCAAGAAAGATCTAATTAGAGAATTCAGGATGAAAGACTTGAGACTCCTTCATTGCTTCCCAGGAATAGAAGTATGGCAAAATTTTGACAGCATTATACTTAATCAAGGGAAGTATACATCAGATATTTTGAAGAGATTTGGGATCTAGAATTGCAAGTCTATGTCTTCTCCAATGGAGACTAATCTACATAAACTTAAAGAAGCATCAACAAAATCACCTTCCATAGATTCTACTCTCTATAGATAGACGATTGGGTCCCTTATGTACTTGGTAAGTACAAGACCTGATATTTGCTATGTTGTTAATGCCTTAAGTCAGTATATGTCTGAGCAAAAGGAGATTCACCTAGTTGTAGTCAAACACATTATGAGATACTTACAAGGCACTCTTAATCTTGGGTTCAAATATGAGAAAGCTGATTTTAGATTTACATGGATTCACTGACTCAGATTGGGGTGGAAGTGTTAAAGATAGAAAAAGTACTTCAAGATGTTGTTTCAATTTAGGATCAGCAGAGATATCTTGGATATGTAGAAAGCAATCTTCAGTAGCACAAATTTTCAGAGAAGTTGAATACATTGCAATAGCAATGGCCTCTCAAGAAGCAGTTTGGCTTAGAAAGTTACTTGTGAAATTATTTAGGCAAGCCACATGAATCCTATGATTATTCATTGTGATAATCAAAGTTCCATCAAGCTTTCTCTAAATCCAATTTTTCATGATAGGTCCAAGCATATCAAAATTCCTTAGCATTATGTAAGAGATATGGTAGACAGAAATACTATAAAACTAGAATACATTTGCACTACATATTAGACAACAAATATTCTCACCAAACCTGTCTCTAGAGTGAAGATCGATCACTTCAAGAAAAGACTTGGTATGATTGAATTGTAATTTATTTGTATTCTTTAAATTATTAATAAAATAATTTTGTCAGACTATTGACTATTATGGGCTCCACCATTTTTATTCATTATTTAAGAGGTGATGATCTTTGATATAATGAACACATGTATAAAAGACATTATGAGAGATGAAAATCTCTTAGATAATGTGCTAAATAGTAGAGTTCTACTATAAGATCTAGATGAGTTCAAGATCACATTATGATGTAGATATTGCTATGTCTATAAGTCACAATTTGGATAAAGGAAGAGTTTTATTATTCTCTGTAGTTTATCCTATGTTCTAGTAGATCTTAACTCAAGATCATGTTGTGATATAGGAATATCAGTATCTATGAGTCACAACTTGGATAAGTGAAGAATTTAATTATCTTCCAAATTTATCCTGTATGTTGTATTCTTTGCAATATTGTTATCCCTAGTAGTAGTGATTTATCATATCACAGGTTTAGTAATATGAAATTGTATCATGCGTTCAATGATACCACATGCTAAGAAGATTTAAATAGATATAGAGTATTAATTCTTTCTTGTTCATCTTTATTGATACATTGATAGATATGATATCTCTCAGTATGATTGTTGTTAAGTTAAGAGGGAGTGTTAATTTTGTAACTTGCAATCATGCTAATCCGATAATAGATCAGTTTGATCTGATTTGCATGATATAGATTGATCTAAAGTCATTACATTATCCTCTTAAGGATATCAACGCCTATCCTTGAGTACTAGTTTAGATCTAACTAAACTCTATTGGTTTAGTTTATGATTAAACTTGTTATTGCATGGAAAGTCATCAACTTCTAGGGATGAGTCAAAGTAGACTTTGGAAATCTCTATATTTATTAATGGTATGATTGAAATCTAAGAGCACACAAGAAAACAATAAAATTTTTCTCCTTAGTCAATACTGCCCAAATACAACTTGCAAAAGAAAAAGACATTTCCTGATTTATATTTCTAAATTCATTCAAGATAGAACTTTGAAGTTATCCATAACAAGTTAGAAGGAGGTATAATCTAAGTTTGATTCGGTCAAAAGAATTTGCAAAAATTTTACATTTTGTAGTATCAAAGCACACATGTTTTTGATAATGCAAAGTGTCAAATGATTGTCTATTCACATATTTATGCCTTGAAATTGTAATGTTAAGGTTACAACAATTGGCTAAAGGCTTTACCTACCACAAGACATATGTCATTAATGCTCTTGATGAGTCTTTAGCGGTTACTCTTTTCTCTCTAATCTTCCATCAACAATTTGTATTTGTTCATAGCATCAACATTTTTCCTTTACACGAGTGAGAACTACTAGTTTAGACTAGGGGGCAATTTTATGATTTACCATTTTTTCATCTAAATCCTAAAAGGTTCTTGAGCTTGGTCTATTTGTAATGTCTCACCACTAACCAATGATTTGATGATCTCATCTATCTTTACTACTTCAGCCACTTCACCCTTCTTTGTCCACTTGGTGATAAAGTCCTTTTCCATCCATTCCACGGTCATGTTCTTTTCTTTCATAACAAGGGATATAATTCCTGGTCTTCTATTACTTCTACAGTCTCCTGCAAGATGACCAATCTTGTGAAAGATATGGAAATTCAATTCCAAAACCTTTCCAAAGTTTGGTGTTGTTCCTTGGGTTCATCCTAAATCTACACCAATTCATAGGATGACCATAGTTTCCACAAGTCATGCAAACGGAAGTGTGAAACCTCTTGCTTCTAGCGGCACTCATTTCTACGAGACATTTGACTTTCTTTGGCTCCCATTCAAAAATCATCAACTCTATGTCCATCCTTTTTGTAGTAGTAGCAATTCCCATCTATTCTTTTCTCATTAAAATGAGATATACACTATTATCTAGTATGGCCATAAAGATGGAAGTTGTTGCGATACCCTTCAAACGTATATTAGGTAAAAAGTGTAAAATGCTTAAACCAACACATACTATATATATGTCCTTTCTCACCATAGTAATGACAAGTGGATTTAGTAGTACCCTTACCTTTTGGAGATGCTCTTTTTGATCATCTATTGTCTAGGTTCTTTGCTTCAGAGGTCTCTCACTTTTTAGTCTTGCTTTCACCATAGTATCCAAGACTAGATGTGCTATTGTTTCTCCTTTGAGCCTATAGTTTCTCATTAATATTTGCTGATCTTCACTAAATCTTCTCAGTTTTTCATTGTACTCATTTGTGCTTCTCATCTCTTCTATGAGATTCAAAACTTTCTGTGTTAGTCCCATGAACTATTCCATATTAGGATGGTTTTTCTCCCCAGTAGATTATGCTTATCCTTTCTCCTTACTATTGCCTCAACTTCATCTCTTGCTAAGATAGTAGCATCTTGTTCATCTTGATGTCACACAACCTCTCAAGTTATCTCTTCTATTTCTTTTCTCATTGGGCAATGATACTCCTCAACTAGTCAACTTATGTCATTAAGTCAAAGATTGATTTTTCTAACTCCTCTGAATTGATATACTCTTCTAGGTATTCAATAACCTCTTAACTCTCACTAAGCTTTTTCATTATTTGTTTCCTCTTTTTCAATGGCATTATAAGCTTTTCCTTTAGGTCTTCAATAGTGTCATGTGCTTCCTCTAGCTATCTCCTAAGTGATGTCATTTGATCTTCCCTTAAGTTTCTAGACTTATTGCAAAAGGGATCTATGCTTTGATACCAATTATTGGTCCCAACTGGTACTAAGAGGGCGAGTGAATCAATGTTAGCTCCAAAACCTCTCACAACCTCTCTAGTTGGCTCTTATTTTTATTTGTTCATTTGAGAAATGGTTTCCCTTAACTGGTCATTTTTTGTCATTAAGTCAGAGATGGCTTCTTCTAACTCCTCTAAACTGCTATGCTCTTATAGGTGTTCAATGACCTCTTGACTCTCACTGATCTTTTTCATTATTGTTTTACTTACTATTGCTTCAGCTTCATCTCTTGTTGAGATGGTACCATCTCATTCAAATTGATCTCTTGGTACCCCTCTCATTATCTCTTTTCCTTTTCTCATCTAATAAATGGTTTCCCTCAACTAGTCATTTTCTGTCATTAAATTAGAGATGGCTTCTTCTGACTCCTCCAAACCGCTATGCTCTTTTAGGTGTTCAATAGCCTCTTGACTCTCATTGAGATTTTTCATCATCTTTTTCCTCCTTGTCAAGGACATTATAAGCTAGTCCTTTAGGTCTTCAATAGTGTCTAGTGCTTCCTTCAGTTGTCTTCTAAGTGATGTCATTGGATCTTCCCTTAAGATGACATACTTATTGCAGTAGGGATCTATACTTTTTTGGTCCCAACTAGTACTGAGAGGGGGGATGAATTAGTACTAAATCCAAATCTGATTTCACCTTCAACCACTCTACATAAACTTAGTGCAATCTACTTAAAAGCTAAAACCAAGATAAATGTCATAAAGGAGAAGCATGTAAGTTTTCATACAAAAGCATTCATCAAGTAGACAAATATTTTTATATGTGTAAACCCTTGATTAGAGGTTGAGAACCATGGTGGGGATAATATACCCACTAGCCCTTATGATGCATGTAAAGGGTTTCCCTGTTAGGAGCTACAACTATTTCTTCTAGAAAATCATTCCATTAGGAATGTCTATAACATGTTAGGGTTACACGAGCTTGTGAAAGCTACCTCATTAGAGGATCTACAAGTCTCCTTCTAAGAGAGACCTTATTAGAGGATTTTACAATAGGCTTGCTAATGAAGCCTACCTTGTTAAGAGCTACAAATACATGAAATGGTAAAAAATCACTCTAATGTATTAGATCTAAAATTTGGCACTAACTTGCCTTGTAGATATCTACTACATATCCTCATAGATTCACTAATATCATTGTAGACTTAGTGAGCTTCTTTCTCTCACCTCTTCCCTTGGTTGTTTGCAATGACCTTCATTGTATCTTCCAATGAAAATTCTTCACTTACTAGTTTGCCTTGTGCTCTATGTGTTCTCTGCTCTTCAATAACAAACAACCTCTTTGACTACATCATTAACTACTTTTTCCTTTATTTTGGTCTCTTATATCCATTATGTAATGTCAGGGCATAGCTACCCATAACCAAATTATTCGCGTTCATTTTTTTTAATTTTAATTTTAATTCCACAACTGCTTCATTCATAGGAAACATGTGACCCCTAAATATAGGGTCTCGATTGGAAGCCTTGTTAGTCCATCTATGAACCAAAGTTGGCCTTTGTCATTTTTTTCTTCCATCATTCTTATCTTCATTGCTATGATAGTACTCTTCCTATTTCTCTCCCATAACATCAATGGTGACTCACTTCATTGATCACCTAGATCAACTATCTTGCATACTTTTCTACCTATGTTGGTTGTGGTGTATAAGATTTTATACTAATTTACTCTTCTATTGGTTACCATAGTGACTTGTGTCATCTTCTTGCTTCAAAAAATTGTCAATAAATTTTCCCATCAATGACAACATTTTTTTTATCTTCACAATCTCCATGACAATAAAACTTGTAGGGTCAACAAGAGTGGCAGAGAGATGCCATAATCCAAGTGGAAATGTGTTAGGAGGAGCTAGTGAGCCTAGAAAACACAAGCATTATCATGTGCAAGAGAATCATTTTCAAGCACACAAGTGATCATGTTTCAAGTTGTATTGTCGAGAGAAGGTAGAGAAAAGTTGCAAGTTGATAAAAAGAGTTGTAAAGGGATCCATCTTTGAGATAAGTGTAGCATCTATATTATTATATAAATTCATGTTGTTTATTGATCTCTACAATAGTAAATCTCATCAAGAGTTGAGCCTAACAGGTTGTTCATAACAAATCTATAAGGAAACTTGCAAGAAATAATATAATTGTTTCCACATAACCCATAATAGATCTAAAATAAATATGTAATTGAAATCCACATGCAAGAGAACATACAACATGCCCAAAAAAATGTGACACAAGATCCCTAGGAAGCCCTCATTGAGAGAAAAACCCAGCCTCCAAAAGCATCCATCACCATGTATTATTCAACAAAAATACTATTGCAATACAACCACGAAAGCCTTCAAAGTCATAGACACAATTAAGCAATCCATGTGAACAAGCATGAATCCACACATCACATGCCATGCTTCTAACCTTCACAAATGTTCCCTTGGCTAACTTGTCAAGCCTTGTCCTGCTCAACTCTTTCCCTTTTTCGCTTCTATCTTCTCCTACCAACAACAACCCTTGTGGCCACTTATATAGTAGCAAGTCCCACAAAACCACCAAGTGGTATTCCATAAGCCATGTGCTAAAACCATGTGCTATCTAATCCCTTGACCCCACATTTAATATTAAAATTTTAGTTCTTTCCCCAATATTAAATAATTACATGAAATATTATCACAATGTTACAATACCCTTGGGAATCTTTACATGTTGCACACCCATCTAAGTGTGACATTACATAATAATAATAAAAATACAATATAACAATATCATGCAATGTGTGCAACACCCATTATCTCAACAATCTCCCACTTGTTTATACATTGCATAGGGTCAATCCATAGGCACATAAATGAACAAGGGAACAATCCTTCCTAGCACATCCACCATCATGGATCAAAGTACACTGTGTGCTCCATCTTGGTACCCTCAAAAAATTAAAGTATCCAACATCGTAAACATGAATGTTCTCACGAATTATGCCACTACCACCTAACATACATAGAAGCCATCCAAAAGAAAAAGCCACCCAACCTATCACATTAGAAGATCATAAAATCCTATACCAACTGAAATGCCAAGCACGAAAAACTTGATCCAAAGGTAATCACATGTATCTAAACTTGTTAAAATATCCATAGTTGAAATAGCACCCACAACAAATGCCAAACCCATCCAACTATCCATACCTTCAAAGGTATACCAAGTGTATCTCATAACATTGAAATATCCAATCTATAACCTGAAATCACAAGCCTCAAGAGAAATACCTACCACATATATAACAAGAAGCTCCCACTGTAAAAGATAACGTCAAATCTATAACCAATCCACTCACAACATCTCAAAGAAGTAAGTCCATGTAGTCTCAAGGAAATCCACAACAAATAAACCAATAACCTACAAGAACAACTCTCATAAAAAATCTCCAATGGTCTCTCCAAGCTCTCCACAACCAATAGAGGAAAGAGATAAAGAAATAACCATGTCATCTCTCATATGACATACATGAGCACAAACCAATAATCATAATCTCTAACCAATATAAAATCCAATGTAAGTGAAACCAAACATCTAGGAAGATAAACAAGACCAAAAAAAAACTATGCAAATCATAACCTGTATCATGTCTTTCTACACACACCTATAGATGTAAACTGTGCAAGTATGATCTCCTCTATAAAAACCCAACAAGAAGTCATAACAACACCCAAACCATATGACCAAGCATGGATGTAAGCCTCTCACAAGAAGATCAAACTCATAAACTATTCCTAATCCAAAGAATATGCATCAATAATGAAAGATCAATGGGCAAAGATAGCCCATATCCAAGCCATAAATGCAACTTGTAAGTATAGACCGCTTACAATACTGTACAACTTGTAGACCCAACAAGTCATCATACATATCCAAACCAAACAATGATAAACATATCATCATGAGACCAATCTGAAATATGAACTGAATATAAAATGACATCAAATCTTAAATCTCCAAACATACAATGTCATAAACTCACAATGCTACCATAGTCAATATATACCATAAAATGTTTAGATCGATATATCACTAAATAAACCATTCCAAACCTGCATCAAATCTGAACCGATGTGTAGAGTTCTCCAAGAGCTTTCCATTGACTACTTGAAGTCCAAAATCTGACTCCGTATGCCCAAGTTATGCTCTAATCTGTGCTCAAAATAAACAACATTTGACTTCCAATTCTTAAAACCTGACAAAATGTCAAAATCATAGAACCAAACCTAAACCAAGTTGTACTACTCTAAATTAACTATCCAATGCCTATAAGAAGTCTAAGATCCAATAGCCTGACAGAAAGTTATGGTCATTTTACTAAGATAGTCTTTTTACCATTTTCACTACGATTTTTTTTTTGTGACAAAAATTCCAACGGAATCAAATTTGATGGCCGTCATGGGTTGAAACTAAAAAACTCTTTCATTTCCTCTTAACATGGCCAAACTAGGGCATATTATATATCAAAATTTATGGAAACATCGACCCAGATCCAATGGTGAGGTCTATTTTTATCTAAGATGTTATTACCACAAGCCACCTCCTAAAAATCCTAATTTAAATGAAACATCCAAAAAATCATTTGTCCAACAATTTCACATGCCCAAAATCTACCAACATCTCATCATAATAGCAAACCCAAAACCCTCAGATCTGTAATAAACAACTCATTTATCTTGCCTTTTCTTTTATCCTCTCATGCATTCCCATAGATTCAATCTAGGGTTACAACAACAAAACCATAGCTTTGATACCACTTGTAAGGAAACTTGTAAGAAATAATATAACCGTTTCCACATAACCCATAATAGATCTGAAATAAATATGCAATTGAAATCCACATGCAAGAGAATAGATAACATACGCACAAAAATATGACAAAAGATATACCTTGGGAAACCCTCATTGGAGGAAAAACTCGGCCTCCAAAAACATCTATTACCATATATTATTCAAAAAAATACCATTACAATACAACCATGGAAGCCTTCAAAGCCATAGCAACAACTAAGCAATCCATGTGAACAAGCATGAATCCACACATCCCATGCCATGCTTCCAACCTTCACGAATGCTCCCTTGCCTAATGTGTGAAGCTTGTCTCACTCGACTCTTTCACTTTTTTCCTTCTATCTTCTCCTACCAAAAACAACTATCCTTGTAGTTGCTTATATAGTAGCAAGTCCCACAAAACCAACAAGTGGTATTACATAAATCATGTGCTAAAACCATGTGCTACCTAACCACTTGACCCCACATTTAATATTGGAATTTGAATTTTTTCTCCAATATTAAATAATTACATGAAATATTATCACAATGTTGCAATACAACTCATCAAGTATATCCAATGGGAATCTTTACATGTTGCACACCCATCTAGGTGTGATATTATATAATAAAATAAAATAATACAATATAACAATATTATGCAATGTGTGCAACACCCATTATCTCAACAAAATCCCCTAACAAGGTGACACATTAACTTATGTTTTGAAGTCCTTTAACCGGGCTACTCCTAAGAGGTCAAAACTCTCATAGGTCTTATCTAAATCTCATAAGTGGGTGGTACTACCTAATAGTGTCATTGTAATATTTTAATAGAGATAAACTCTTTACTTATGGCACTTTAGAAGAGCACAAGTTTTGTGAGGATCGACTCATAAGCTATGGTTTTTACCCTAGTTAGGCTTCCATAAGATAAATACTATTTTATGTATTGTTATTGATGTGCTCATTATTTTTTGTTTGATCTTGACTGGTTGAGTTGTAGCTAGAACTAATATATAGACTAGCATAAAGTAAAGCACAAGTAGAAATTTTGATACTATCATTGCATGTTGATTCACCCCCCATCCCCCATCTCCTCTCCCCTCCCCCACCCTCTCAGTATACCAACCTATGATTAGACCAACACTAAAATTGTTGAATTACAACCCATTTTTTTTTAGGATTGAGAATCCTCATATTTGTTATAGGAGATAACTATATTTGAACCAAGACTCTATTTAGGGTTTCATAGTTGATTTAGCTTACAATCTAGTGATGATATTCTAGGATGATCTGGATTGTTGGAAAGATTTTTGGAACCTACATTGATACCTAAAATTGTTTTTTTCTAGTGGGTTGTGATGCATGGAAACATCCTAACACAGAACAACTTAGTAAAAAGGTTTTTTCCTTTACCTAATAGATGTGTAATGTGAAAAGGGTTGAAGAAACTATTCAACATTTGGACATCCACTACTAATCTTCTTTGTAGGTTTGGATAAAGTTCTTTGGGAATTTAACTTATAATGAGTCTTTGGAAATAATACAATAATTTATTACCAATAAGAACCCTCCCTTAGATCACCTTCTTATCAAAAGAAATTGGAAGCAAATTTTCCCTCATGTATATTAAACCATATAGGAGGAGATAAATAACAAGGTCTTCAATGATACTATTAACTCCATCAAAAAAAAATCTCTTGTAACAAATTATGACTAGAAAATATCTCTGTAACAAAATAGAAAATTTTTAGTTATCCACCATCTATTGTTGATAAAATGATTTTGGAGAGTTGGAACCTCCCTCAAGAAGTCCTCAAATATGATAAATCCAAAATAATAGCCAGGAAAAACATTAAATATAAATCACCTTACAAGCTTTGGAAAAAAATCAAAATTTTGATGGTCGCCAAGTTGGGCATGGAGACTAGTGGAAAGGTTATCAAAGACTATTTGTTTCCATTTCTAGTCAATTCAAGAATCACATTGTCAATCAAAATGAAGAAATTCCTCTTCTATGGGGCTTTAAAAATTCTCTTTCAATTAGCATAAAAAATCTAGAGATTGGCGAGACTCTAAACTAATCATTGAAGCTACCTAAGGTTTAATGTATATAGGTTGAAAGCTAAATTGCATTAATAAAAAAATTAGAATTCTTCTAGCTGGCCTAGATGGCTTCAATTCAAAGCATAAATTTAGGGAGAGAAATATTGTAGCAAACTCAATGGTTTATCTAGGCACGTTGCAAAAAGGCTTTACGGTGTTGTCATAATGAAGATCTACTACTGGAGAGTAAAAAGACCCTTGTCAGGTAAGAAAAAGATCCTTAAACTTAATATTATATTATGGGTTAGAGATTTGGAAGCCATAAGGGGCACTTTTTAAATACTCCCGGTTTGAATTTGAGGTTAGTCATTTCTCCCGGTTTAAATACACAACAAAAAGAAACCATTAGGAAAAAAATATGAATCGACTAATCTGTGCCATCAGGTTTCCGTCCTTAGAGAAGAGTTCATGAGATATCCTTGATTGGCACCGGAAGCTTGAATAACAGGGAATGCTTCACAAGCAGAATGAGCATTTGTTTCCATTAGAAGCGATAGGTTCGTGAGCGAGGAACAGAACAGAACGGGTAACGGATCAATGAAGACGGCGAACCAGATCTAGCGGTGTTCTTTTTGCAGCTTTTTCCTGGGCTTCCTTCTAAGGCTCATTTGTCACGTAACAAGGTCTACATACAAATTTGAGGGGTCCAACATTCTGATTGAGGGGTCCACAAGACACGGGATCAGTGCAGGGGAAGATTTAAGGGTTTGGTCGGTAGTCTTAGCAACCGGTGGGACCATCCAGTACTAAAGGATTTGATATTGGCGGGCTTCCAGATGATGATTTTGCTTGATATGGTGTCCCTCTCTTTCAGTGGGCTCCAGCTCGGTTCCATTTGAAGACAACATTATGTGCCTCCAATAGGCGGACAGGCAGATCCCAGGTACGCCTTTTCCTTTTCTCTTGCATATGATTTTGCACCTGTTCAGACTCCCTTTGTTTCTTCTCCTGGCATTGGTAAGTTTACAACAGTAAAACACCATTAAAAACATATAAACAAGGCACCAGTGGGAATGATATGGTCCTCATGGACGGAACAAACGGGGAAATCACAGATACATCTACAGATAGGATACTTGTAAAAGTATCATTGACTGATCAACCTAAGATAAGAGAGGAATAGTCAGAACTTGATGGGTCCACCTTACATAACACAAGATCTGATAGTAACAGGGTGGCAGAGAATCAGATAGTCAGAGCACCCGTAACAGCAGAACAGCAAACTAGTTTGGAAGAAGCTACGAAACACGACATCTCTGGCAATAGTGGCTTGGTCCTGACATACGGAGATAGTTTAATGCAGAGCAGCATCATCAAGTGGAATCAAGGGAGCTTCCTCATTATTCCAAAACCCTCAGCTGGACACACGAGTTCATTCAATCTTGGAGGGACAAATGGTAATTTATCCACAAACACTTTGAGCTTATCACAAGCCAGCGGACCACTCATAGGAGGAAACTACATCTATGTGAATGCCAAACAATATAAAAGAATAATTAGGCGGAGAAAGATACGAAAGTTTAAAAATGCAAAAAGAGGGAAGTTAGCAGCTTTACTTCCGAAACCGATTCCACAAACCCCAGATAGCACGAGGGAGGGAGAACAAAGTTTGAGGCCGACTGAAATCTCTAAAACAATTAAGCAGTTTGATAATATCAGAGATATTAACGGTAAAGGGAAGCCAGATAATTCTCAGGTGATAGACACAGTGGAGGATGGGCTACCGAATAATTACAGCCCCACAAGGACACCTATGACGTGGTATCCAAACATTTTTGTGAACGATTTAGTAGCTATGAAGGAAAGGGTGTGGACACTTGAGGAGAGGAACCAAATAGAAAGTATCACAATGAAAAGAGTTACTGAAGATAACTGGAAGCTGGCAGCGGAGGTCAAGTCACTTAGAGAACAAATTCAAAAATTGCAATTTAATATGGAAAAAGGAGAGTATGAATTAATATTGTTAAAGAAAGAAGTAGGGGAAAAGAGGACAACAACAAGTACTATGGGAGAAGGAGAGGCTACAGAAGCAGACAAAAACTCGCAAATGAAAAATATACAAGTTGCCATGGCCAATATGGAAATAAAAGAGAATCAACTCAGAGAACAGATTGAAGAAGTTAGATCATGGGCCAACATAGTAAAGGGGCCAGCAAACACTCCTATTGAAAACATAGAAAAACAAGTTCAGAGACAGATTAGAGAGGAAAAAGAAAGAAATGAGAAAGCAACAAATATCGTTGTCAAAGGGCTACGAGACTATGGAGAACAGGAGAAAACAACAGATTTAGTTAAAGACTTCTTTAAAGACCAATTAGATTGGCATGGAACAACCATACAAGCTCAAAGAATCGGAAAATGGATTAGAGGAGGCAAAGATAGACATGTTAGAGTGACAATGAAGAATATAGGAGATAAAAATAACATTTTCAGCAAGAGGAAGTTTCTTAGAGGCACACACATATATCTTGATGATGACCTCACCGTAACTCAGCAAGAAGAAAGGAGGAAGGAATGGGAAAAAGTGAAAACAGCAAGAGGAAAAGGCAAGTGGGCGTGGCTACAAGATGGCAAAGCCCAAATCAGCGACAAAATCACATGTAATAAATAGGAACTCAGGCCCACCCAAGAACATTTAACTATAGTTAGCTGGAACTGTAGAGGTTATCCTTGGAGAAGAGGACCTGGGTTAGGGCCGATAGCTAAAGATAATGACATCATTATGCTTACCGAGACTCATGAACATGATGGATGTAGAGTTCCAAATTTTGAAGGGTATAAGAAGGTATCACTGTGGAATGAAAAGATAGATAATGGTAAGGGGCATGGAGGCATCACCGTTCTAATAAAAGAAACTTGGAGCAGATTTGTAAACTTAGAGAAAGAGGATGTAAACAAGTAGTATATTTGGATAAAAATAACAGAGAATCAGATTTCTACAAGGGTGGCTATATGTTATTTTGCTCCAAAAGGCTCAAAAATATATAAAAAACATAGATTGGATCGAGAAGATCCATTCGTTGCGCTAAAAAAAGACATAACAACCTTTAGCTCTTTAGGGGAAATAATGTTAATAGGGGATTTCAATGCTAGAATAGCAAACAACCAAACTCTCAGTCTCAAGGAGAGTTACAATGAAAGCAGAGATCTAGTTTGGCTCAAAGAAGAAGGGACACAAAAATGGGAAAGATCTTCACAGGATAGCATGGGAAAGATTAATCATTTTGGTGTTGAATTACTAGGCTTATGTTGCCTATACAACATGGTTATATGCAATGGTATGGAAAAGTGGCCTAAATCAGGAGGCATCACATGCAAAAGACACAATGGACAAAGTGTTGTTGATTATGTTATATGCTCGCAAGACTATGTTGCAAAGATAATTAACTTTGAGATAGAAGATTGCCCCATGGAGTTAAAATCTGATCATAACCCCATCTTGATAATGGTGACTACTCACTTTAAAGATCAACATATTGTTCCAAAACTTTTACAGAAGAGGAAGATGATTCCGACTGGCAAAGTTTTAATGACACAAGAAAACCATGATACTTTTCAAGACTCTCTTTTGCGGCTGTCTAGGGTTTCGGGAAACCATCTAGAGTCTGAAAAAAAACACTTCATGGACAAGAATAATCTTGTTCTTACTATCATTAAAGCATTGGAGGAGTGTAAAAGATCTAAGGCCACAAAAGAAGCCAAGAACACTTTTTCGGCCAATCCTTGGTTTGATGAGGAGTGCAAAATGGCAAAAAAGAATTGGAAAAAGAACATGAACAAAGAAAGTAGAAAAGAGTATAATCAACTGGTTAAAAAGAAGAAAGAAGAGTATGTGAACAAGAGAAGAATAGAGTTGATTAATCTTGGTAAAAACAACCCTAGAAAATTTTGGAAAGAGCTTCAACAGAGAAAAACTCAGATAGTGAATAACATAATAGGAACCAAATGGCTGGAATATGCCAAGACTCTCTACGAATGTGATCTAAGAGAGCATAGTACCATGGAAACAGAGACTACAGGGGAGTTATTCAGTGAAAATGATATTATTCAAGGCATCGGGAGGTTAGCTGTTGGTAAAGCGCAAGATATAGATGGGCTACAAGCGGAATACTTAAAATGGGGTGCTGAAATCCTCACACCACACATCACTAAGATTTTCAACAGTGTCAATAGAGAAGGTTTCCCTGTAAAATGGACTACAAGTGTGGTGATCCCACTCCACAAAAGTGGAGATATAAACAATCCTTCTAATTACCGAACCATCATGATCAATCCACTATTTGGAAAGTTATTTGGTAGTTTGGTAGAACAAAAAATCAGCAACTGGGCTGAAACAGAAGGTAAACGTGCAAAAGGGCAAGCAGGCTTTAGCCCGAAACACTCTACTATAGATCACGGCATCACTCTCAGGCATTTGATAGAGAAAGTTTGGGACACTCCGGGGAACGAGGCTTTTTGTTGTTTCGTGGACTTTAAAAAAGCTTTTGACACAGTGCCACATAATAAACTATGGGATAGAATGGTAGAGCTGGATGTCCCTAAAGAACTTAGGTCAGCGGTTTACAGATTATATGAGCAGGTCAAAGCTAAAATCAGAACGACAGAAGGGATATCAGAAGATTTTGACAGCAACATCGAGGTTAAGCAAGGGTGTCCGCTTTCTCCAACACTATTCATGCTTTATATTGACAAGTTAGAAGAGTGGATAAACAAGACCAATGGTGAGGGGGTGCAGCTGGCCCACTTCGTGATAAGATTGCTCTTATATGCAGATGATCTCATAATTCTTGCTAGAACAGCTAAAGGTTTGAAAGAGCACTTGAAAGCACTAGAATTTTTTTGCCATGATGTAGGAATGCAAGTTAACACTAGCAAAACCAAAATTATGATCTTCTCACTAAAGAAGAATAGGGGCATACAGGACAAGTTTCTGTTTGAAAATAGCCCCCTTGAGATTGTGGAAGAGTACAAATATTTGGGCATCGATTTTCATAACAAACTCAACTGGGATACTTGTAGATCGAAAAGGATCCAAAGGGGTTGAAAGGCGTTATACTCTTTACAAAACAAGTGCAGGAACGCAGAATTATGGGATTGGATGACCATGAAAACTCTGTTTGGTTTGCTGGTCACTCCGGTTATTCTATACGGATGTGAAGTGTGGGGCGGTAGTATGTCCAAACAGAAATGGCGGCAAGTAGAAAGAATTCAAAAACACTTTATCACATGCAATCTTAAAGTCAAGACCACAGTTCCATATGAAATTCTTTTGGCAGAGGTGGGTTCCTTTCCATTAGAAGCCGTCGCATTGATCCGAATGCTAAGCTATTTAAAGAAAACCCAAGGTCTAGAAACACATCGTTGGCCCAAGTTGGTAATAGAGGAAAAACTTGTGAGGCAGAAAAGCACATGGATGAAACAAAATGACAAATGGATGCAAAAATGGGATATCAACATCTAAGCTTGCCCGGATAACATTAAAGAAATAAAAAATTTTGTCAATGAAAAATTTTGCAATATTCTGTGGACAAGACACATAGGGAGGAAAAAATCTTATTACATTAAAGAATTTAATCCCACTTCTAGTCATGATGAAAAGGCCTATATAAGGGCACCTATTAACTGGAAAGCAAAAATGTTGATGGCACAAATTAGAACTAGTTCACATCAGCTGTGATGTGAAACTGGTAGATGGCAAGTTCCAAAGGAAGAGTGGGCAGACAGAACATGTTTATTCTGCAATATGGGAACAGTGGAGACAGAGCAACACTTTGTCATGGAATGCTTGGCTTACAACGACATCAGATCTGATTATACAAAAATTCTGCAGAACAAGGACTTCAACTATTTATTTGAGGAAGATCAAGTGAAGAGAACAACAGAGTTGATTATCAAAATTCAGAGAAGAAGAGACAAGTTAACCAAAACTTTGCAACTGACTAGTTTGGCTCCTGACTCAGGAGGGCGATTGCATGGGTCCCATAGACTACTTTAGTCTTGTGGACGTCATTAAAATCTATCATATCATATCATATCATCTATGGTCATATGACTGGGGGGCAATCACATTGGTAATACCTTTAGACACATCACCCCGTTCATTTACAAGGAAATATGAGATTGGGTTTCTTTATTTAAATTCTTTCAAACTATGTGAAACGAGACTAGGGATAATAATGATCCCGTTAATATGTCTGAATTTCTTGAGTTTGAGATCTGGCCTGATTTTTTTTTAAATTCATGTTTCACTATAGACGATGGACTAATTGCACATGCTAGAGGCCTTTTTAGAAGAGGAAGTCGATGGGGGTATCACTCACAATAAAAACACAATTTATTGCTCGATATTATTATGGGATGTTATGCTAATATATTGAGACCTTTCTTTTTTAGCCCTATTCTGCATTGCACTCTTTGTTCTAACAATCTCCAAACCTCTTTAGCTAATATCGTAATTGTGTCTTTGGCCACCATGGATGGAGATAGACTTCAGGCTGAACCCAAAAAATTTGATGATTATATAATTGATAATGTAGTATGGTTTGTTTGTAAGGAGAAAGGAATATACTAGTTCTTGGAGCATATGATAGGTTTGATGAGATTTGTCTTGGTATTTGTTTCGTCCTAGGAGGGAAAAAAGATGTTGATGAGATCATCTTTCAAGTGAATGAGGGAGTAATTAGCAAGAAATAATAGTCTTTACTAAAAGAAAAAAGTGGAAGAAAACAAGGAATCTTGATGTAGCTAGTTTGAGCTAGTTCTTCTATAGAAAGGGACATGTTTAATACAATGGAGGTTTCAACCATGAAAAACTCACAAAACCTTGGGCTATAGTGTGTCATTATTGTATAATATTTTACTCTCAAAGGTCAGTTTGGTTTTTTTCACTATTACCACATCCCCTTTTTTAACTATCTTAGAAACATGACCTTATTTATATTACTTTCTTCCCACTCCATTCCATGAATAGTAATATTAAGAAAATTATCAAAGCTAATGAAAAGGGGAAGAATAGTACCATTTTAAACTATGGCTTAGTTTACAAGATCTATAAACTTTATCTTACGCTTTTCTCTCCTCATACTATCTCTATTCAATCTATCTCATCCTTACCCACTCATCCCTCTACAAGTATTTTAATCCATGCTAGATCTGGTAGAAAGATTTTCCACAAAAAAATACTTGGAAAGATCCTCAATGACCTCTGAATATGTCTCCCATAATTGATTTTGTTGATATTCCTAAAGATAAAAAATAAGGCAACACTAGTTCATAGAGTAAACCACCCCAAAAAGGCCAATTTTGACATTGATCAAATAAATTTGATGTAAAACTCACTGATAAAATGAGAACTCTATATCATTCAACCAAATTAGTAACAAAACCTATGGGGAAAGGGAAAAAACGAGTTAAAGATTTTATCTCTTAAGACTCAGAGGATACTAAGAAAAAGGAGGAAGAGTCCAATAATGTAGGCTCCTCGTCAAACGTCTCTAGAAGACTTAAAAATGATGCTACTAAAATAAAGATTAATTAAGAACATAAAAACCATTTCCCCTTCCCCACCCCATATGGAGGAATTTTTTACTGCGGAGGAGACCCCCACTATGCAGAAAGACAAGAGAGATGTGATTGGGAGAATGAAATTTGATATGGAAGGTATCAATAAAGGACTATGGAAGACAAGTCATGACATTGCAGATATTGAAACAATATTGTAGGAGGTTGGTCACTTGACACTTAAATTCATGCATAGCTTAGTGAGCACACTTTGTTTGATGTAGGAAAAAGTGAATGATGGAAAGGTTGCAAAGGATGATTTTTAAGTTCCCAAGAGAAGATAGGGCTTGGATGCTTCTATCCAAGATCACCATAAAAAGAAGAATTGAGATGTTGCTTGCTATTTTTTTTTTAATGTTTTATGGTTATCTTCGGCCTAATGGGCCTTTTTTTAAAGTTCTTTGTTGTTAGTGCTAGGTTTTACAAGGACTTCATCTTGAAGAATTGCCCATGACTAAGATTTAATAGTTTTATTACTCTTTATACTCTTACTAGTATGGTTCATAAACTCCTTGGAATATTACATATTTTAGCACTAGTAGATGTTGGGTTATTTTTTATAGATGAAAGCTTAGGTGATAATGGTTATCTGTTAATGATGCCTTTGGACTTATGTATAATGTGATAACACCCTTGTTTATATTGTTATTATTAGAACTGTAATTGGTAATTTACTTCAAATGCAATATTTGATGGTCACAATTAGTTTTATATTTCTAAAATAATAGTATCGACTAACAAAATACATAATCTTATTTTTTGACATCATTTTTTTAAAAACATGGATTATTCCAAATATGCATGAGTTCATATTGAGATTATAATTGTAAACAATACCTTTTAAGATATCATGTAATGCATAAACTATGTGGTGGGTGTGCCACATCCATCATAACTGACCATTGTTGAGGAGTTCACCCCCTTTACCTATGCCACATCATTGTCTTCAACCTGTCAACCACTTAGAGCATTCGAAATTGCATCAGTAGGTTAGTAACAAAACCCATTATCATAATCCAAAGCTGCACCATAATTCCATTTCATTCATCATCATGCACATCTTCAATCATGCATTATTAACATCTCATTGAACACTCAAATAATAAAAAACTATGCACAAGAAATAAGCATCTATTGAATTAAGAAGCATTTTATTTGAATCATGAAATCAACATAAAATAAGTCATATAATTAAAATATCTCATAAAGGTGTAAGTTGAGAAAGTAGAACACATTGAATCTCATGATATAATGAGCATTATCACATGATAGTATAAGTCAAAAACATTGAATGCATCATCAAACAGTCATACAAAGATAGATACACCTTAATCTACTAAAGTCAATGACTATGAAAACATGTCAACTAGAGTCTAAGAGAACACTCGATCTCTTGAAAAGGAGAAAAAAAGTTGATGTACGATATAATTGAGTTGGATCAAGCATAGGGAGTCTATGAATGCTAAAATGAGGCTTGGTTGAGTAAGAAATTGTACAAGCATGTAATTTACTATACTTTAGGTGTTCAATGGTGAGGCATACTTGCTTTCATATTGGGTATTGTTTTAACAATTGAAGTTGATTATAGATTATTTTTAATGTGCACTAATTCTAATTCTCAAAATGTGACACTTAATGCAATGTTTTGTCAACATTATATCAACCTATTTCTTCAAATTTCAATGTATACATCAATTGGATTAGTAGACAAACATCTTAGGTATGACATTGTATGCTCATTTTAAGATTTAAAACTAATTTATATTATTGTAACTATTTTATTTTTTAATTATAATATCATATCATACATGTTTCAACAATATATAAAACATTTATGTTATTTTATAGTACATCCATTTTTGTATTGTTAACTCCATTCACTAATACTAGCAGAGATATACATTTGTATGCATATTATTATTTTTTAAAATTGAATTGTTAACTACTAGCTCCTATGCATATTGTGTTAATAGCTTCAAGTTAGTGTATCAATTGACCTAATTTATATTTCATTAGCACATATTGGCATTGAACAAGATGGTGTAATTTACTATTATGTCTTCAACCAACTAAGACATTTTATCACTGACTTGCATTACTATTTTTTATCCACTAAAGAAGTTTTGACTGAAGTTAGTTGTGCCACCTAAGTTCTATAGTTAGTTTCATTTCATTCATTTTAGATACATTGTAGTTATTAGTATAGTTGAAGCACTATATTCTATCACCTTCCCCACTCTAAGATTATGGGTGATCAAAAAGTGTGAAAGGATTGCATATGCACTTTATAGTAAAAAATTTCAAAAAAAAATGGTGATTTTTTTCAATTAAGTTTTTCTTTTGTATGATGGGTATTGTGTAAACAAAAATCATACATCTTAAGTGCCTTTGTGATACCTATATTATATAGTTCCCATTTCAACCCTACTAATCTCAATTTAATTTCAATCCTTGATGTAATAAGGTTTAAACTAAGCACCATTCACATATTCATCTTGTAGTTCACCAACTAAAATTATAAGGTTTCTTATATTTCTAATTTGATTATAATAATACTATATCACCCAAATACAATTATTTATTGTTAATATTTTGATCATAATATATATTTTTGTTCATTTTCCCTAGCTTTGATATAGGCCACAACCAACTAGTTCTCTCTTCACTTCTAAATCTATCAACCTGAACTCATTTTTTCTTCATTTAACATCTATAGATATTGTTATTACTAAGTTACATATATATTTATTGGAAATGCAATACCTAAACATATAATACCTACTAGAATGTTAATTGTTTAAATTGGTGTAACTTAGACCCATCTTATTGTAAGTAATTATTTGTCACCATTTGATGTATTGCCATTACATCCTTTTATGAGTACCTTATCAAATGCTTTGCTTTCTTATGAATGGTCAGTTGAAATTTTAGTGTAATTAATTATGTAATTCTCAAAGAGTTCCTTGGTTT
Source organism: Cupressus sempervirens (assembly GCA_028749045.1). NCBI lineage: Eukaryota > Viridiplantae > Streptophyta > Pinopsida > Cupressales > Cupressaceae > Cupressus > Cupressus sempervirens. The sequence continues at coordinate 519,274,863 of CM053792.1, forward strand.
TCTCATTTTCGGAATGTTTTATTTAAACACTTGTGATATTTAATTGACATTTTAAAAAATATAATATTTTCACATATAAATTTGGTCGCAATCTATTTTCTAAAATCCTTGATTCTACTTCTATCCACCTAGTCAAATAGTCAATTTTAATAAGTGGATTGATTGGGCCAATGAAGTCAATAGTTGGCTTCTTAATATCACCATAGCCAACACTAGGCACAATGGTGTTTCATCCCTTGTAGTTGGGTTGCTAACTCTTTAACACAAAACATATTCTTAGGCATACTTATTACCATCATAAACAAAGTGGGCCACCAAATCCCTACTATATTGCCTTTGTCACTATAAATAACATCACTAGGATTATGTTCCTTGAGAATCCCTTCACAATATTCTCTTAGAATGTTTTCTCTCGTGCTCCATAACCACTCATCTCAAAATAGTCTTTACCTAAAATACTAAAATCTTTTCTAATCATTGTATACGGGAGGGTTTACATTACAAGCATGCCTTCTTTACCATTTTTTAAAAACTCACTAGTAATACCTTTATTCCTATAACATCGCTAGATTTATGTTCTTACAAAATAGCTTCACAATATTATCTTAGAGTTATGTTTTCTCTCATGTTCTATAACCACCCATCTAATTAGTATACAATTATTTACTAATTATTATCCTTGGGAGTATTTGTGTTTTAAGCATGATTTCTCCTTTAACATGGTTTTTTTAAGAAACTTGCTTAGTAGTCTCTTTTAACTCATTTAGTATTGCATTTGCCTTAAGTAGATATGTATCCAAATAGTTGTACTCAATTAGGCCCCCTCTTCTCCATTTTATATTACATTTGAAACTTAATTTTCTTTGTCTAGGTTTACCTTCTTTAAAAAACAAAATTAAACTATTATAACAACACCTACGAATGACATCTATGACCATGTATGATGAATCTCTTCATCACATATTTGAGTAATACATAATTGATGTATAAAATAAAGAGTTTAAAATTGAAAATCTATTCATTAATGTTTAAAAAATGCTAGAAAGTGGTTCCATTAATGTCAAAGGTACATGATAATTCTACAATCGTCATTAATGTATTTGGAAGAGTCCAAAAGTTTTGACGTCTATGAGAAGAAGAGTAGCAAGTTATATTAATGAAATATGTTGCATAATGTTTGCAATATCATCTTGTGTCTATTACGATTATTTAACGGGGCCTAAAAAGGTTGGAGTTGTCTCCAAGGTGTATTTCTCAAAATCAAAATGAGTGCCTACTACACTTTTGTGATGTTTGGCTCTACATTCTACCACATTTGAGAGTCATGGCTTGTATTTTGGAATTAAAGAAAACTACATAAATATCAATTTTGAAATCTTCATTAGTTGAACTTCAACAAATAAAATGTTAGAAGTGATAAAGTGGTCATTGATCGATTGGGTTGACATTCTAAGTTGATGCCCTAGAGGATTGCAACATGTTCTTGGAGATACTTGGATGAGTCTACATTTAGTCATGTGTAGTATGTCCCTTCTTCTGGAGTAACATGTGGGCTTTTAGACCTAGCATCTTACAAATTCGATTAAGATTTATTCTTGTGGTCAACTTGCAAACGCATCAATCTTGTTTTAGGGTTACAAATATATATATATATATATATATATATATATATATATGCATTAATTTGTATATATAGGTTCATCCCTAGTGAGAATGTAATTGTAAGATCAACAATGAGAAGTTGATGTGTGAGTATATGGGTGATGCAATGTGAGTAGCATCTCAATCACTATGTGATTTCATCATAAGATCATATGTAATGTGTGAGAGTGTTATGAAACTGTTCAAATCAAAATGGACTTTTGTATTTGAAGGTCTACGATTGATATCTTTTTCGTATTATTGAGATTGAAGTCTCACTGAGTAGGTGAACTTAGTTTTAGGGATTGGTATGTGCAATAGGTTGGTGCTTCCAAATATATTTAGGGATAGTATGATTGTACTTATTACTACTTGCTTAGATGCATTGATAATAAAGTGAGATCTGGTAATTGTTCTAGGGATTTTGATGTGAGACTTGTTGTGACAATTGGAGTGGTTATCGATGGTAATGAATGTTTAATCAAGTATAACTTTGTGCTTAAGAACAAGAACTATTTCTTTTGATTTCCTCTCATATCTACATTTTTATCTCTAGTGTAGCAAGCTATATTGACTTGCAAATGGTATAGTTTGTCCCTCATCCCTTTCAATTAAGTTCATATTACACCAATTGATACAAGAAACATCCTCATGCATGTGGAACAACTATACCCAATCTTGACATAGTAAGACGAGAACTTTCACACCTTTTGCTTCAACATGTGAAATAATTTTTGACATTTTATATACACTTGAAGTTTTTGTAATCCTTATTATTTCATAGTCCTTTAATTGGTCATATATATTAACTATATTGTTTCCAATTTATTTTAGGTGCTGACCAATATGTCCTAATACTATATCTCAAATGCATTCTTGAAAGAAGGGAAGTTCTAAATTATGACAATTTAGAAATGGTTGATCATTATCCTTATTTGCAGATTATATACCCTAGTAAAGTAACAAATAAGCATTTCTTAAATTTAGTTAATTTCTAAGTTTGTCCCACCTCTCAAGCATCAATCTTAACAAAATGGATATAGTATTTTCAAAATCTATATATTATCCAAACATCGAAGTAAATCTCTAAGAAATCATGAAAGAAATCCAAATGCACTTACTATATTCCTATTAAATATAGCAAGCACATTTTCCAATCCTAACATGCATACATGAAAGATATCCATTTATTGGTGAATAGCTTTAAGTTAATTTTTCTATTTCACCTTCGCCCAAGAAGAACTTAAAATTCCATAAGCAAATGAATATAATTCTCTACTTGCAACATTTCATTATACTATGAAATGGGTGGTGAATGTATTATGATGCATGTTTTCTTCAACTCTTAGACAGTTGCACATTTCAATCTCCATAGTCTTCTTATTTTGCACCAATTAGGGTTTATCACCTTTGTATTTTCAACTTGTTTAATAACTCTTCTAGAAAATATTTTGTTGTGCACTTTTCACATTTACCTTAACATTTGGAATCAATTGGTAAAATCTATGTTGAGGTCTACATCATCTTTACACTAGATCCTTGGCATTTCAACTTTCTCCTTTATACCCTTCAGTTCTATAAAAGCTCTAAGAAATAGATCTTCAATATTCATTAGTATTTTTTCTATCTTTAACACTCTTCGTTACCCAATTCATCTAACCATTACTTATCTTTAGCTCCCATTTTCTAGCTACATTCTCTTTAGTTTTAAACGGTTGGTAGAAATATTAGTCTTTAACCTCATTCATATACACTACCCTCCTTCTATCTTCTCTTGCATGTACATCTAAACTATTTGGGTCCTCTTCTTTCATAGGGCTAAGAAATAGGCTTTCTATGGTACATTGTTTTCTTGTGCATCATTCATTAAATTAATTTTTGAGATGTCTTTATTCTTTTTTTCTATACAAAATGTTCTTACCATTGATCAATTAGCTTATTATTTTGTTCACTTCCTCAATACCTTTAGGTGTGTCAAAATTCTAAAAATTGAGTGTTTCATGAAATCCATTGTGATCAAGCTAGACTCAATGTGTCTACCCATATCAAGTTAGACTCAGTGTGTATACCCATTGTTCTTGATGAATACACTAGGTTTTTGCAATAAGAGTTAAAAGCCCAATAGAAGTCTAAGGAAGTGTTGGCTAACAGTTTGTTCTCCTATTAGATTTGATAACCTTGACTCTTTGATACCCAATGTTTAGAGAAACAAAAGGATGTTAAACAACAAATGGGTCACTATAAGTATTCTATCGCTACCCTCTGAATTAATTAGGTACAGGTCCCTATGATTTGCAATGATATGCAATGAATATGTTTTTTATGAGATCAGAAGTCTTGTCATTATAAGCTCTTAACCTGAGAGCAGTAAAGGATAACCAAATTGTTTGTACACACAAACAATTCAGGCAAAATGTATATGGATAATCTATCACACTCAATGGAATGATTGCAGTAGATTATCTTAATATTTTCTGACTTATAATTCTATTCTAAATGCAAATTACTCATCTAAATGCAAAAGAGGAATGGAAGAAGAAATGCACATAAGGGAAAATCGAATTGCTTTTGACTACCAAATTTAAATAAAATAGAATTCAACAAGTTACCAATAGATTCATATACATCTATCCTTTAATTCCCAATGAACTATCTAACATAATATGAAATGAACAAGAGAGGAAAAAGAATCATACATGAGGAAAGCAAATGGAATCACTTTCACTACAAACATCAAAATGAAATGGAATCCACCTAATTATCATAGGTTTACATACAATTGTCCTTCAACTCTTTATGTAGAACTAATCTAAGAATGGGCAACAAAACATGGCTAGTAAATAGAAAGTAAATGAAATTATAGACTCATTCACCATCAAGTTTTTCGACCATTGTATTATCAAATGAGGTTACATTTATAGTTTATAGTTATCCTCCTCTAATTCTGGAAAAGCAACAGTCATATAATAGAAAAGAATAAAATATAAAATTATCATAATATGAGCACTTGGTATCTCTTCTACTGACGATCCATAATATTCCTGAAAACACCCCATGACCTTTTAGCTTCCTTGGATTTCACAAATCCTATAGAAACCTTTTAATCTTTCATATTTTTCTATTTCGTGCCAAACTGCATATTTCATATTCCAATGGTTACTGCTAGTTTAAATTTCCATCTTGATCTTACACAATCTAACAATCATGATGAAAACTTTATTACCTATGCTATGACTATGCAACAAAGACTTTCAATGAACGAGGGCCCACAGATCCACATGTCAACAAGTCACTTGCCTACATTATTTAAACTTCAAGCATCTTCAAAAAGTGGGCAAGTGCCCACCATTGATCTTCCAAGATCGGGCAATCATGTAAGGCTAACCCACTTTCGTCATGTTAGAGAACCTGACCAATTGTAACACACCAATTTGGCATCCATTCTGACAATCTTCTTTTGTGGCTCGTAGACTGAATTTGGCCCCACAGCCACGTATCTAACCGTTGCTTTCTCTCATTGTCTAAACTTTGAACATCTTCAAAAAGCGGGCAAGTGACGTCTATAGATCTCTTTCTGATTTGACGGTGAAAGCATCCAACTTTCGTTTTAATATTTAAATGGGACCCGATCTAACAAGTAAGCATTTGGACTTTTCAATTGGCCAATAACATGCTTTTGTTCATTCAATTGACTTTTCAACTTTGGTCTTCACTACCTTCGACTTGGTTCTTTCACCACTTCTGTATTTTTAAACATTCATTATGTATTGGATCTAACTGGTTTCACCTCTGGCTTGTTTTCACGATCCATATATCAATCTTTAGTCTCAGTCTCCAATTTTCTCCACTACTATTTGCTCCAAATATGCCTGGGATTACTTCATTCTACCTGCACCAATGCCTCTAATGGAAGATTTGATCATAAAATTAGGGTTTCTCTGAAAGTTGTAGAAATATTTTCATGAGGGACTACCTCTCAACATAGATCTTTGTCTTTCACATGATTGGGAACAAGGAACATATGAATCTTTAGAACCTTTAGACCTTCTTCTCATCAAGAAAAGAATGAACAAACACTCCCAAAACCCTAATCACCTAGCTTTGGACTGATGCCTACTCATATGATTCCCGCATTAGGTTGACTCAAAGGAACGATAAGAAGAAAGATCATCCTATAGGCAATCTATACTCAGACTCAAGAATTTGACACTTGACTTGATTCAAAACCTTAAGGCAAAATATATGAATAGAAACTTGGGCAACAAGAAGAAAGATGAAGTTGTCAATGCCAACTAATGAGGGCCCAAAAATGCATGACTTAATATTTCAAATATAGTGGCGATCAAAGACTATATATATTTTTCCTTTACCCTTAAGGACTATATATATGCCATAAGCTAAGTTGTCAATTCCGTGAGTGTAATAATTTGAGTGTGGGTGTGTGCGCATGCACATGTGTACATATATGTAAATGCATGCATGTTTGTAATAATACCCGTCTCAGACAAAGGAAAAGAAGAGGATTTAGGTCTGCAACAAGGGTGCACTAGCATTATCGTACTATGGACTCTTACCTTGTTTGCAAGCTTTAAAGTAGTATGGCTGGCTGAAGACCATTGGCTTTTGTGTGCCTAGGCTTTTGTGCTTTTTTTGGTGTCTCAATGCTTGTGACTATTCTTTTGTTTTTGAGTCTTGTTTTTGTGTTTGTTCTCATGAGTTTGGTTGGTCTAGTCTTTGGGTTCGCATGTGGGTGCCTTAAGTTTAACGATTTCTCATTATTATTTTTGGTCAATCTTTCCCCTATACCTGACTAACTGTGATGATGGAGGGCAATGATGCTTTGGTGAAGAAAGATTTACAGGACAAGGATTTACCTTTGAATGATGAGGGAAAATTTGTTGAAAATTATGATACGACGAGGAGTACTAAACGTGAAGGGGGTTCTAACAATAATGGGATGAGCAAGTCTTGTAATGATACCAATGGTGTCAAACCATTATATAGCACACTCATGGTAAATTCTTCAATCTTAGCTTTTATGGCTTCAACTTGCTTTAGCGGAAGTTTTCATGCAATAACATGAAGGACAATGGAGGAGGACAAGTCGACCTTGATGGAGATAGACGGGGAGGTGAAACTAATAGTGAACGAAAATGTGAGGATGGCAATGAAGGTAAGGTCTAGTTGCCCTCAAGGAAGACACTCAATCTAAAGTTAAATGATGGCATGGTAAAGGCATTTAAGGATGAGAAAAATAGACTTAAGAATATTGGTATTTTTTTGGTCTACTTGGATGTTAAATTTTCACCAGCTAGAAAATTTGGAGATGACTAGCTTAACAATGTTTGGGGAAAAAATCTTGGCATTGGTAAGTTTCAATAGAATGATACAAAGAGGCATGTTCAATATTAACACATGCTATGTAGGAAAAAGTTTTGAATAAGGGTTTATGGATTGTAGGGAAAACTTAGTAGAATATTCAACTAGTGTTTTGTTCTTTTCTTCCACTTATGTTGAAACCTTTGGGCTCTATCCTCCAAGTTGAAGAATTTAAGATCACTCTCCCACATTTAAATGTCAAAGCCCTAATTTCTCTAAATCTAGATGTTTCCTTTCCAGAAGAAATCTCAACCAAAGTCGAAAACAAAACCTTTTGTTGGAAAATCCATAAATTGGGGATCTTGGGAGCTTGCTTTTTATGTAAATTAAATGGACATAATGAAAAAGGATTGCTCGTTCTTGAAAAATATTTATAAAGAATTTGATGGAGGAAATATGACAACACATCATGATAATGTTAAGAAAGATAATAGTAAGAATTCTGAAAATGTTACCACTGGTAAGCAAAATGAAGGTTGGAATGCAAAGAGTAATCACATGAAAGGGAACCCTACTGAGAATAGTTTTCTTTACTCATCATAATCCTCTCTATGATGATGGGCATGTGGTTCTTCATGCTAATGAGAAAGTGGATGTGAACCCCAAGAACCCATTCGATGCTAAACCTATATACATCCATGTTAATAGAGAAAAAGTCAATGATGATAATGCCCCAATTCTAAATGCTCAGCAGTGAGCTCTTAACAAACTAAATTTGAATAGTAGTATGGATGTGATTTCAAAACAACATAACTTGGATGAGTTCAATGGTTCACCTAGGTCCTCTAACCTAATGTAGAATGGTGCGGCCTCTAACCTTGATAATCCTTGTCTTATTGTTCCTAAGGATAATTCTGATGAAGGATTTGTTGAAGTTATTGGAAAAAAGGAAAGAAGGAAAACTTATGAAAGAACCAATAGTGCTAAAAATTATGAAAGAAACAATAAAGTCAAGAACAGTGAGACCCCAAATTATTTTAACAGATTCTTTAAGAGCTCTACCTTACCTAATTGTCAATCGTGAATTTGCACATATATAGTTGGAATATTAGAGGGTTTGAAATGCCTGAAAGAAAGTGTTTAGTTAGGAGCTAGTGCAAAAAACTCCATAGCAAACATGTCATTTGCCTACAAGAAATCAAAGTTATTGGGTATCATGCCTTTAACACCCTCAAGTTTGTGTGGGATAAGGCTAAATGCTTATACTCTAGTCACCAAAAAGGAAAAGGTGGGTTGGCTCTACTCATCAGGCCAAATTGGGTGGAGAATTGTGTTTCTCACTATTCTGATTAGGTAGAAATACGTTTTGAAAGCATCCAAAACCTTGTATATCAAATCAAAAGATATAACAATATAAGGCCCAAATACAACAATGTGAGTTACCAAACAAATATAGGGAATAACCAACAAATTCCCACCACAATGGACATCAATCCTAAACAAGGGAACTTAAGATTTAGATTTAGATTTAGAACCTCCCTTGTAGGACCACAAATTCTTATCTAGAGGAGGGATGGAGTACTTAGATTTCTTTCCTTTTACTGCTATCCATCCACCGTGTTTCTCACTATTATTCCCCCTACCATAGAGCTATTTGGGCAATCTTTAATTTTAATAATTCATCTATAAGAATCTACAATATCTATGCTTCTAATGATTATAGAAAGAGCTCTTCTTTGGGACTAGTTAGCTTATACCCTCCCAAAAGCTAATTGGAGCTTCATGGGAGACTTCGACATGATAGAGAACACTCAGGATAAAAGAGGGGGATCTAAACATATTTGGAAAGGAAATGGACATTATTTTTGGTCAAAATTTAAGAGAAGATTTCAAATCCATGACCCCATTAATAAAAGGAAGAATGATTTTGAATGTATCTAGTTTACTTGTGCAATAATCAAGCTCTAAGTAAGAGAATTTATTGCAGACTTGATAGAGTTTATGTGAACCCCTTTCTTTTAAAGTTGAAACATCAAAACAATGTTTCTACTGTTGTGATTACTCCTACTAGTATGTCTAATCACTCTCCCAAATATGCTTGCATTGACAATTTGGAGAATGTGAAAACTGATGCTTTGAATAAAAAAGGTTTTTTCAAGCTTAATGTCTTGATATTGAAAATACTTTGTATATGGTTTTAATGATGACCAACCTCTACAACAACGATGCCTTAGCTTGATCTAGGTGGATGATTAAGGTGGATACTTGGAGAAAGGTCTAACGAATTATGGGGTGTAAGGAAGCCAAGGATAGGAGAAGAAGTGAAAATGAATATCAAGAAAAGCTTAATAGAGTTGAGAAGGTTTTACAAGATAGAGGGATCGAGCTCTAAGATAATTTATTGCAGACTTGATAGAGTTTATGTGAACCCTTCTTTTTTAAAGTTGAAACATCAAAACAATGTTTCTGTTGTTGCAATTACTCCTACTACTACGTCTAATCACTCTCCCATATATGCTTGCATTGATAATTTGGAGAATGTAAAAACCGACACTTTGAATAAAAAAGGTTTTTTCAAGCTTAATGTCTCCCTGCTTCTGCAGGAAGATAATATGGAAATACTTTGTATATAGTGTCAATGATGACCAACCTCTACAACAAAGATGCCTCACCCCGATCTAGGTGGATGATTAAGGTGGATACTTGGAGAAAGGTCTAACAAACTATGGGGTGTAAGGAAGCCAAGGATAGGAGAAGAAGTGAAAATGAATATCAAACGAAACTTAATAGAGTTGAGAAGGATTTACAAGACAGAGGAAGAGATGAATCTGGAGGAGTTGATTGATACTAAGATGCACTTGAGAAGGATTCAAAAAAGCAAGATTTTGGGTCAGAAAGTTAGGGCCAAGACCAATTGGCTCTAGGATGGTGATAGAGGCTCCAAATACTTTTTAACATTATCAAAGCTAAGCAAAATAGAGAAGTCATTGAAGGTATTTGTACAGATAAGGGTATATCCAATGTACTAAAGATTCCTTGAGGCTTTCTATCAATTCCATAAATAGTTATTTAGTTCAGAGCAAGAAGCTAATAATGTTGATGCTATGAATAAGTGTGTTACTCTTATTCCAAAGAAAGTACCTATGGAGCAAGCCAAGACTATAGATCTCACCATTAGCATTCAAGAGATTGGCAACACTATATCCTCCATGGCCAATGGTAATTTCCCTAGGGTTGATGGACTCCCTACTAAGTTTTATAAGAAGAACAAGGGTTGGATTTCAAAGGAACTTCTTTTGGTTTATAAGGAGGCTTTTGAGTTTGGTACTCTTGGTGAAGGTTGTAATGTCCCATTTTTGGGACATTAAGAATTCTAAAGTCAAATTCATAAAATATTAATTTTGCCTTAAGGGAACAAAATAAAAAGTTATAAAATGGGTCAAATTAATATTAAGTGTGTTAAAGGTGACAAAGGGAAAAAGATGAAAATATAGAAGGTATTTGAAAAGTCACAACTGAGCTTTAAAAGGAATCTGGTTCTTTTGCAACTATGCTTGGATTATTGCTTTGTTTTGGAGAACTCAAGTTTCTTTTGGAGAAACATTGGGAGAGTTTACATCTTTCATTTTAGACCTCGGGATGCAAACCTTCAGGGCATTGTTTGTGGATCAGACGTAGACCCGATTCATCACTGCAATGGATTCCAAATAGAGTTGACACTGGGTTTTACAGGTTCTAATATGTTTCCAATCTGACTATTATTGTTGTGTTTATGATTGGGTTTTGATATCTAATTATTGTATAGTTGATGCATAATTCAATAACATTGGATGTATTTTAATAAGCATTTATCAATTTATTTGCTAGTTTATACTACTAGTTTGGTTTGCATGAGTTATCTATTGATTCTAAAATCTATTTGTGAGAAAAATTAGTAGAATATTCACTCAAGGTATTACAAAGGTAATAATAAAGGGATTATCAAATTGCTTCCAAAAGGTGGTGATAGATCTTAGGTTAAAAATTGGAGACCCATTACTCTTATAAAACTATCATATAAGATTCTTGCAAAGTTGTTGGCTAGGAGAATTGTATAGATGCTTAACAATATTGTTCTGATCACTCAAACTGTCTTTATTAAGGAGGTACATTTTAGAAAATGTCATTACTAGCTAGGAAGCTATGCAGTGGGGTAAAGACACTGGGCAAAATGTGGGTATAGTTCTTATATACTTCAAGAAGGCATATGATATAATTGAATGGCAGATAGTGATTAAAGTGTTGGAAAGGTTTCCTCTATCCTTTTGTATATGGTTGACATCTTGTTCAAAGATTTGAACACTGTTATTTATATTAATGGGGATATCTCTGACTCTATTTCCTTAGGAATATCTATTAGACAAGGTTGCCCCCTAGCCTGCTCTTTTTGTGCTTGTTGCAGATGCCCTAACATGTATTCTTAATGCTAAGGAGTTGGGTCCACCAATGAAATCTCTCTCCCTAATCATGATGAACTCCTCCTTGAATAGTTTGTTGATGATACAACCCTTTTGTGGGAGCTTTCTGAAGTTAATTTTGGTAACATGATGAACAGGCTACAACTCTTTTGTAAGGCCTCTAGAGCTAAGGTCTCCCAGGGGAAATCTTCAATTGTTGGTTGCTTAATTCTCTTGACTAGATTGGGAATCAAGAGTGGCAATGGTTTGGTCCCAACCACATTGTGAGATACCTTGGTATCCCTTCTCTGTTGAACCCTCTCTAAAAGATGTGGGATTGGGTTTATAATAAAATTGAGGATAAACATTTATAATGCTAGACTCACATGTTGTCAATTGTTGGGAGAACTCAAGTTGTTCAAAAACTCCTTTCATGTTACATTGTTTACTACGCTTCTGCTTGGTTGTTTGCCAAATATCAGTGTGAATATTTAAAAGACTCTTAAGGCACTTTCTCTAGTCGAATGGTTTAGGGAATAAGAAGAGACAGTGTGAATTGGAAACGGTGTTGCTATCCTAAGAACCTAGAGGGTTGAGCATGAGAGATATCAAAAAGAAAGGAATTGCTTTAGCTGCCAAGTCGATTCTCAATTCTCTTGTTGGCAATGAGCCGTAGAAAGTCCTAGTTAGGAACAATATAACTAAGTCTATTATTAAGAAAGGTAAACACTAGGGTAATATTCCTTTGATTGACATTGTTCTTGGGGATTTTGAGGTCGGAATGGCTGGATTAAAAAAAAATCAATCTATTTGGAATGCTTGGACCCAAGTGAGATTGTTGATTCATTTAGGGTATGTTGTTGGTAAGAATCCGTTACTACTATTCTATCAAGGACAGATCTTTATGGTGGGGTGTTTATCTTAATGAAAAATGTTTGGCCTTAACTCAAAGTTGCTCAGCTAAAAATTGGAACAATAAAGGCATTTCTCTGCTACAGAATGTTATTATTAATAACCAGATAGGTTCTTGGGAGGAAATCAAGAGCACATTTAATATCCCTAATTTTCAAAAGAAGACTTATACTCTTGTTAGTAAAGCTCTTGGTTCACTTTTTCTTGGTAAAAGCTTCAATACTCAACATTTTTTAGAACAAGTTCGATAGCAAGATGGTAAACTTGAGTGAGTTTTCTAGCAGGCAGATTTATAACCTCCTAAATCATAGTATGGATGTTTTTGATAGAATTAATCAGGTTTGGGGTATTGATTGGGCACATGCTAGATGGCAATTTATTTTTTAACTTTTTTGGCACTCACATGTTGAACCAAAAAAAGTTTGTTTCAGATGGATCCTCATTCTAAAAAAACTTCCTATGGGATCTTTTCTTTCCAATAATGGTGAACACTCCATTGTTTGCTCCTTGTGTCATTGTGCTGAATCTTTTGAACACCTGTTTTTTTAGTGCAAGTTTGCAAATAGAATTTGGTCTCTTTGTTTTGGCAATTCTTTTAAATGGTATCATAAACCCGGTCTGTCTTGGCATGAAATTCTAGCTGGTTATATTGAGGTTTTTTATTTGAGGTTAAATGTTTTTTGGTTTGCTCTCACTAATGGAATTTTATGGTTCCTCTGGAAGCAAAGGAATGAGGAAATCTCTCAAGGAAGACAGAGGAACCTTGATTTTTCTTGAAACTCACCCCCACTCTCATTACCTCGCATGTCATGGCTGTAATCGAGGTGCCAAAGGAAAGATTCACACAGTTGCTGAGTGAAGGCAACATGTTGTTCAAAGAAGACATTCTGATGTCCAATTTTGTTTCTCAGGAGCAGGAACCAGACTTGCCCACAGACCTTCTCACCAAGGTGATCTTTTCAGTCATGAGGACCCTGTTAATGCTCAGCAAGAGGATACCCACTTTGTTCATAACAGCAATTATGAGGAAGTCATTAACAGTAGCCCAGTGGAAAGTGCTTTCTATGGAGATGGTAGGAATATTAATAATGTTAGTTTCAGAAACAATGTTAATGATGGTTGGGACTGATTGTTAGATAATCTTTTGCCCCTCCTTTCAGATATGTACAGCTGGTCTTGTGTAGGTCACTATATAACCTTTTTAGCTGGATCTGTTATAGTGTATTTGCAGTATTGTTCTATTTGTAAAGGCTGTACTGGACAGATTTCTTTCAGGTACTAGATGAAGTTTTCACATCTAGTGTTTTTGAAATCTTTTGCTTCTGTAATTAGTCGATCCATTATCTCTAATAGAAAAAATACTCTCTCTCTCTCTCTCTCTCTCTCTCTCTCTCTCTCTCTCTCTCTATATATATATATATATATATCTGTGTGTGTTTTCAAACATTGTTAGAAACTCCTTAATCTATAATTTTCAGATTACGCTATAAAGAATAAGAATAGACCATCGAATGTCATTAAAATTTCTTTATTCATTCACATATATCAAAATTGTTAACATGTACATTTAGATAAATTAAATGTCAATGTGAAGAGACGTTAATATTACAATGGTTGAGAAGACACTTTTGTAGCCAGAAGTGACTTGAATACCAAAGCCATGTTTGGAGAGTAAGCTAGAGAATTGCTTCAGGAGGTTTGAAGCCGTTACACATTATTCTGGGGACTGAAATGATTTATTGAGGCATGTAGTGCTTGCACTTGCACCTGTGAAACAAGAGCCAAGGCCAAGTATCGTCGCATCCTTCTTTCATTTCAATGACAAGAGGAACAGCCAATTCATCATTTATTTCTACAAGCATCTGCCCCTGTCAGGAACACACAGAAAATAAACTCTATATGTTAATTCACATTCCATTTCACCATAAAACCAGAAACTGATTCACAAATCTCCACAACTCAGACTAATTGTTTATTTATCTTAAAAATCGAGTTAGATATAAAAAAAATCCAAGTTGAAGATTTAAATAGATGATTTATTTGGTCGTGAATGCGAACCATCCAAAATTATATGCCTGGTGTTTCCTTCTAACTGGTGAAAACCAGGGAACATAATTGTAGAACGCCATTTATCTTATCTTAATTGCCAATCTGAAAACTCAAAATAGAAATTTCTTTTCAGATTACTATATTCCAATCAGAAGATGAAGTGTATGAAATCCTCAATGTGAACTGATTTAAAAAGGACTGGGAACTATGAAGCAGATGATTTCAGCAGGCCTACACTTTTTAGTTTTACCCCCTAAGGACAACTCAGTCACTGAAATGGCAGGAAAATCTTCTAGTTCCTCCAAGACAAGGACTTTGCCTTACCACCCAATAAAAGGAAAACTAACAATTTGGAGGAAAGAGGTGCCAAGAGGAGTTGAATCCAATAAAACTACACTGACAGAATCTTAATATGATAGTACGGGGGAGATACCTAGCACCAATGACAATAAAAATAGGGCCACAAAAATTGAAGGAAGAAAATGTAGCGTCAGTCTTGATACTTTGTTTAAATATGACAATAGTAAGTCTACAACACCTCACTCTTCCAAATTAATGAAGAGGTTGAAACACACACTGCTGATGATTCATAATCTGAGTAAAAAGAAGGATTTTTGGCCACCCTAGAAGGACCATCCCAATATACCCTTCAAGTCAAAGGAAACTTAGGTGTTAATGTAAGAGTTATTGGATAGTGGTTCAATCCACAACTACATCAATCAAGGGTTGATCACCACTCATAATATACCTACCTTTGAGCAACAAAACATAAAAATCCAATTGGCCAATGAAGCATCCATAATCTGCACTACTGTGACCCCCAAGCTCACCCCTACCATGAAAGACTACTCCTATACAGGCCACTTCCATAATCTAAAACTAGGAGCTATTGATGTAATCCTTGGTATACAATGAATGAAACAAAGACAAACCAAAAGTACTGAGAGGGGGAGGGGGTGAATCAGTATTTTAAAATTTTAAAACAAAAAGAAACCCAAGTAACAACAGAGATCTCACACAGCAAAAACAAGGACACCAAAGTTATTTTATGGAAAACCCAACAGGGTAAAAACCACGATATCACTAATCTCCAAAAGGGTACAAAACAGTACAATGAAGAGCTGTAACTCCTTTACACACCAATGCACAACACAGGCTCCAACCTCAAGGGGCACCCACCCAGTATATCAGACACAGGAATAAGAAACAATCACCAGTTTAGCTCTTGTTTTACCTAGAGATGGTAAAACTCACAACACGTACGCTGGAATACAGACTTTCATCCACCAGTGCATTCCTCACCTCCACACCCTTTTTAATGCTATTTTCTGCACTGCACACTCCATTTTCACCACATTTCTACAGCTCTCAATTTCTCCACACACAACCAGCATGGTTAAAACTGTTCTTTCAAAATTTCACATACCACAACCTCACTCTGTTTTATAAAACTGCTACAAAAAATTATATGTAAAAACCGTTTTTCGTTTTCTCTATCAATCTCCTTTTGATTACCTCACAATGCACCCAAAATCCCTTGCCTTTGCCGTTTTATTTAAAAACAGTAATTTGTGTCTACAGTTTTTGTGACTGAAAATGCAGAGCCTGGCAAACAATCATTTTGTTCTTAAAAAATTACAGTTTTGTTTACTAGAATACCTGCTAAGGACTGCAGATTCTGGAGTCAAACTATTTTTCATTTACAGTAGTCGATCCCCTTACCAAAACGTCTCTGCAAAGATGTTAACTACACTCTGACAGAATATCATTGTCGCTTAGCTTCCACCCACTAATAAAAAGAATATGCAGAGCACAGAGAATTGATTTATTTATTCAAGAAACATACAGACACCCGATAAGGAAATTCCATGTCATATTCTTTGTAGGAGTGATGTCGTTGCCACCTGGTGGATAGAATCCTAGTCACCACTTCGACCAACATACAATTTAAGACTGTGTACACTTGTTCAATGAATAAAAGTTGCCTCAAGAAACATAGAACGGATCATACACCTGGCATATATATAGGAAAAGTAACTGATATGTTCTCCATGTGTAAAGCTTGATGGAGCCCTAATTTTCTCAAATTAGGGCATCCATTTAAGCGATCTTTCTTATACTTTGATTTACATTTTTCTTCAGTGTGATAAGAAGGAAAGACAGTACGTTTATACTCATATATAGGAAGCACAAGACATGTCATACAGGAATCTTGAGTGGATGATTATCTCACAGGATCCAAATGTCTTCATCACCTATCTCTGATTAACAGATACCTTGTGCAGGAAATTATATGAGCACGATCACGGATGCTGAGATTGTGTTGAATGTGGAGGAGTGCAGGAAGAACATTTTACAGTCATGCAGTGCTTTGGCACAGACAGTCATTAAGTGAATTTATAATGGAAACTACCTTGCTTGAAGAAGTGTACTGAATTCTTTGTTGATGAGTTGCTATCGCAGGAGATTTGAGTCATTTTGTTAATCAGTAACTTGAGGGTATGTTACCATCTTCTCCTATTGACGGTATTATTAAGTTTTATAAGAAAGAAAAAATTAAGTTGGAATCAAGACTGCTTGATGGGGCAAATCAGAGGCCTGAATACACCTTGCGATCTCTGGCATGTGCTTTAGAATATGCAAGATGTTTCTTAAGGAATCTGGGATTATAATGGACAATACAAATGTATTGTGATATTGCTATAAGGATTCATGTGTTCCATTTATTTGTCATGAGAGATGGATTTGTGTGAATCCCTGCCCATGAAACATGAGTCAATGAATTTGACTAAAAAACTACACAATTTGACTTGCAGTGGAAAAACATCATCTACTTATCAATACAAATATAATTAGAAGTGAAGAGTTTGAAAAATCAGATCTTCTATTAAGCATGATATAAATATGAATCGTTTTATTTACAAAAAGAAGTCAGCGGTGAAGTAATAAAAATAAGAAATGACACAAAGATGGTAGATCAAAGAGAAAAAGGGCAGAAATTTATGCAGTTTTTGGATAGACCGGATATTGTAATTGAAGCACAAACTTATTGTATTCATTTTTAAAAATTTATGCAAAAGCCTTATTTTTCCTTATTCCTCTTGAAAATCTAAGTCCAAACTGTTTGTCATATTTACCCCCTCCGCTTATTAATTTTGAAATTAATTACTACTAACAGTGAATAAGTTAATTTCAGTAAAAGTCTTTGATTATCAGAATTTGCATACAAAACGTTGCCTATGTGAATTTGTGAATTTTGTCTAATTGGTTTTCCCAATGAAATTAAATTCAATTGGACTAGGGTTTGTGTTGCCAAATGAACCTTCAGTCTATAAAGTAGTCAATGGTATATGTGTTGTCTCTCAAAGTAGTATATTAGGGTTTCGAGAAAGTTTGACTCTATTTTCCCAAGGCTGGATAAGGGACTGATTTACATTTTATTTTGTAAGAGTTGGTTGATGTCTAAGGTCCTAAAGTTCAATATTTTGCCATATCCATAACTCATAAACACTATTTCTTTCATTTAAAAATATTCATTTCACAACTAAATATCCCAAAGCATTTCATAAAACTTCTATTTTGATCGAGTTTAAGGATTTTGCCAACTTAAGAACTCACAAGATTTAAATTTTCTCCAGAAAAGCCTTGAACCAAGTCATAAAGATTTAAGAAAGCTTTTACCCACCTAGATTTAGCAAAGCCTAAAGTGCAAGGGAATTATATCAAGAGATTATTTTCATTCGTTGGCCAAAATTGATTGAGCAATCCTATTAGAGAATTGGCAAAGTTCTTAGATTTCCAATCTGTGGTTTTGGGAACCAACACAACTGATCAATTCCACTTTCCAGAGACAAGCGAGCAGACAACTCACTCATCATCTCAAAACAGCTCCATACAGTACACATGCCAATCACTAGAACACAAACACCAACAATACACCATGAGGAGCATATATGATGGACTGTAATATGAATTTAAGCACCAGTCATCAAGGAATAATACTAACAATCTCCCCTTATTTTTCATTGATGGCAACTCAATACCCAAATGGAAAACCAACTGCAAGAAGAGTACTCGGCAAACATACAACTCCCCTTGAATGCATACTCCCCCTTTGACATCAAGGATTGAGAAATCTGAAACAAACCAGATTAAATTGTGAGAAAGATATTGCAACGAAGCACTTCATTTGAGCATACATTATCTAGTGAGATAGAAGAACACTGAGTTTGCTCCTGATATATTTAAAGCATTTCCTAGGTAGTCGTTTCGTTAAGATGTCAGCTACCTGTTCTTTGGAGCGTACATATTCTAGCATGACAACTTCATAAGCAACTCGTTCTTTCGAGTAATGACATTTAATTGGAATATGCTTAGTGCAAGAATGCATAATAGGATTTTTAGAAATATCAATCGCACTAGTGTTATCACAATAAATGGAAATGGGATCAGCAAACTGGAGCTTAAAATCTAATAAGGTATTCTTCATCCAAATTATCTGTGTGCAATAAGATACAACTGCAATATGTTTTGTGTAATGTCCCCACTACTAGCTTAGGGATCAAATGCCAGAACCTGCAACAAATCATTAGTACATGATAAAAATATATATTTAAAGTCCTAAACATATTAAAAATGATGAACTGATCAACCTAAATACTATCCCCTCCTAATCCATCAGGAACTCTTCTCAAATTACCTCTCTAATGAGAATTACTTCTCAATTAGGCAATCGTCATATTAAGAGAGTCCTTCCAAACGCCTCTTTGGGATCTCTGATTACACACTTTGCAACACTCCTTGGTAGAGATCCCACCTCTAACCAAGTCTCTCTATCTCTAACATATGCATATGTTTAACCACTACAATATATACATATTGTCTCTAAGAGATCTCTTATAAATCTCTCTCTAGGACTCCAATCCCGACATTCATTCTTGAATGCCCTCTAATTTTCTGAGTTCTCCCCATGAGAACTTGATATTCATTATACGAAAACCCTCTATATCTTGTGAGAGTTATTATTATGCTCCCATCCCTATTAGTCATGTAATCATAAGATAAAATGAATTTAACTTCTACAGTTTGTGATTGTGTACCTCTGAATGTTAATTTGTCCTAAATCCTTCATTTAATGTTTTGTCTCAGTATTTCACTGTTATCTCTGTATTTGATTGCAAATCTCTGTAAATTTCTTCTGTCACTGATTTATAGTTTACTTGGGAAAAGACTATTATACAGTTATTGGTTTTGATAGGCAGTTGCTATATTATATTTTGAGTACAATGTTTTTACTTCTGGTCCTCGTGAATGCTAGCTGTTATGTTATAGATGTCTGAGCATGTCTTGTATGCTGTCGATTCTTCTATACTCCGTCGGGGACTGTTATGTGATGCTGACTGGTTTTCACTGATTAACTTCAACATTACCTTATTCATTTATGCTCTTCTATTGGAGGTTATGGTGCATTGGCTCCACTCATGTCAAATTCCCTTCTATATTATGCTTATTGAGTCTTTACTATTGTATGGATATTAAATCTATAATGATTGTGTGCTCCTTGCTTGGTGATAGAATCTACGATTGCATGAATGATTATTTATGCCTCCTATTAGGAGTTATTTTGTCTAGAAGTTCTTATGTGTGTCGTCTGCTTCTGTCAGAGGAGATAGTATGATGGTTTGCCTATAGCGTGAGTCGCCTTATGCGGATTTAATTTGGCATTCCAACCCAATACTCTGCAATGACTTGGTCTGGTTTGTGATTGGTAGATTAAACTCTGGCTTTGGTTGATGCTTTAATAATGGTGATGGATTATTGTTATATATGGAGACTTTGTGTATGCATATTTGTGTGAATATTGTTTTCCTCTATCTTCTTTTGTGTCAATACCTTTTATTCATTCATTTATATATGGAAAATATCTTCTTCATCCCTTGTAATATAATTTATTGATTGCTATTATGTCCTTCGCCGATTTCCTTCCGATTGGCAGAGATGAAAGTCTAACTTGAATGATTATTGTTCAATGATTGCTTTCTACTTTGTTCACTACTTTCATTATCTTTCCTCCTCCATTCAATGGCTTTCTCCTTCTATTAGAGATGGTAATGTTCTTTTGTTTTCCTGTTCAGTTTGACAGATGTATATCTCAGAGTGTGTTTGTCTACATCTACCTGTATTCCTTGCCCAAGTCTATGTTCTCCCCCATTCTTGATATTTATAAAACTATATATATGTTATCGAGGGATGGGTCATGACTCTTGGCCATGACTTTTCATTAAACAATATAAGCTTACATTTAGCAAGGATATTATTAATATATAAATCATATATATATTATAATGTATACATATAAGATTTTAGATTTTATATATAATATATAATAGTTTAATAATTATGTGTCTTCTTCATATAGTAGGAATTACTTCAAACTCCTTCATTCTTAACTAGTCTATAATGAACGATTCCCTGCTGCTTTATATTATATTATGTTATATGGAATTATTTATGTGTGTGTGTGTAATGCTATTATTTATTTATCTTGTAATTACAAGTGTCTTATTATTATTTATTTATTTATTTTTCTTTATTAATCCTATATAAGAATATCACATTTTGCTTCAGCTATAGATAGAGAACTGCAGGTTTGTTTTTTGCTAAGCATAGAAATGAGAGAGCTGTCAAGGAAAATGCAGTACCACTCATGCTCTTCTTGTCGTCAACTGACCTTCCCCAATTTGCATCTGTACAGGCTGTCCGAGAAAATTCAGAACGTGTAGGAAGACATAAACCATTGTCAATAGTCCCTTTTAGGTGCTTAACAAATATCCTTCTAACAACTTTCACATGAGTTTTCTTAGGCGTGTCTTGAAAACGTTCCAACAACTTGCATGATATCAAGTCTAGTAGCTGTAACAAATGACAAACTTTCTACCATAGACCTGTAGTAAGTTTGGTCAACATTAGGAGACTCATCTTCTTTACTTAACTTGCATCCAGTTTCCATGGGACTGCGAACCAGATTGTAATCTCCATTTAAAACATGTTAAGAAGCCCTCTAACATATCTAAATTATGAAATAGAAATACCATCAGCTGATTGATGAATTTGCAGCCCAAGAAAATAAGTTAACTCACCCATCATTGACATTTCATTTTCATTTTTCATACAACAGCAAATTCTTTAGTCATTTTGGAGTTGTCACAAACAAAAATCAAGTCATCAACATATACAAAAACAATAAGAAATCCTTTACCTTCCTCTGTCACAAACAAGTTGTTGTCTGCATAACCCTTTTTGAATCCCTACTACTGTTGATATTTGTCCAGCCTATCATACCAAACTCTTGGAGCATGTTTAAGTCCATACAACATTTTTTTCAGCTTGCACACACAATCCAAATTGTTGGACAATGCAAACCCTTCAAGCTATTCACCATACACTTCTTCATTCAATTAACCATTTAAAAATGCAGATTTAACATCCATTTGATAAAATTTGAAACCCTTGTAAGTGGGAAAAACAAGAAAAATTCTAATGGCTTCTAACCTTGCTACAAGTGCAAAGGTTTCATCGAAATCCAATCCCTCATCTTGCGAATACCCTCTGCATAATAGATGTGTCTTATTTCTCATAACTTGACCATCTTCATTTACCTTCTTCCTAAAAAACCATTTTGTGCCAATAACATTCTTGTCCTTGGCTCTAGGCACAAGCTCCAATGTGTTATTCTTTTGGATCTACTCTAATTCTTCTTTCATAGTGGCAACCTAATGCTCATCCTTGGTTGCCTCTTACAAAAAATTTAGGCTCAAACAAGGAGAATAGTGAAACATCATCATCCTCAAGGTAATTGGCATTCTTCTGAGTTTCTCGTGTTCTTTCAGTTATTACTTGATCTATAGGATGATTCTTTTGTGCAAACGTAGAGGGGGTTTTGGAAGAAGACGTACAAATTTCAGCTTGTATATCATGCCCAGAATGTACATGTGTTCTTTCAGCTTCATCTAAGGAAGAAATTCCATTTTCACCATGTAATTGTTACATTTCTTCTACATTTTTTTCAATTTTGTTAGCTTGTAACATCCAGATTTTCCGGGTCTAAATTAACATCTAACATAAGCATAGAATACAGTTATAACTTTGATATCATAAGAAGGTAGTTACATCATTCATGTTCATGTGAAGAAGATTACTGTTAAAGTCAGTCAAACAAAATTTCTTAACTAAATACCTGAAATACCTTTTAACGAAATTACTTCAAAAATTGAAATCACATACCTTGGAAAACTGAGACTGAAAAATCATCTAAGTATGCTTCTGCAACCACCCGGGTTAGTCCACAAATACACTATAACAATTTCTCAAATCGACTGCTATCTCAAAAATCATTTAATGATTACAACTATATTTTAAATTAGGGCATCACATATCATCTTACCAATTAGGGCATCAATTACCATTGGTTTATTTAGGGCTTCTTTTACCGCTTTACCACTTAGGGCTTCCGCGACCACGGAATTCAATTAGGGCTTTTGCGAAGACGGATATTAATTAGGGTTTCCACGATAACGGATTTAACTCAGGGCTTCTATGACCACGGATTCAACTAGGGCTTTCGATACCACGGATTCAGTGAGGGCTTCCAATACCACTGTATCAATTAAGGTTTCAGCTGTCACACAATCAATTAGGGCTTCAGATTTCTTTTCCTTCTGATTGCTTATCTGTGACAGTTTCTCAAGATTAGATAAATACTTATATTCAATATTCATTTATATGAAAGTAAAATGATGATAACAATGAGATACTTCAATTTAATCTTACCTTCTCATAATCAAAAATGATAATACCTGTTTCCGATAAACAATTGAATACATGGCTTATCTCTGTCAGACGCATTTCTGACATCTTGAGAGAGGTGAAACATTGTCAGGGGCTTAACCACCCAACCTTGGACCAAATCTTATCCCCACATGATCTCTAACGAGAAAGGCCCTCCCTCCTCGGAATTGACAGGGAACATCTTACCATTCATTGAACTTCGAGATATAAACACGCCATACAACTTGACAGCAGGAGATCAAGAATATGCATGAGCTATTGTTAATTCATATTAAACGATATATATATTAAAATGTCATAGCTGATATTACTGGTTCTTATTCTTGATGAATCTTTCCTCACACCCCCTCACCCTCATCAGGCCTCCAAGCCGGTGATTTCCAAGTGCTTGTTTAATATAAATAATTTCACTCTTGCAGGGTATGAATGTTTGTAATACATTCTGAACTGAATTAGTTATTCACGGTTTTTCATTGCATATCCATATCTTTTATACATGTTTAATACTCTCCTATGAATAAAGAAACATCTATGATTTAAGGCAGTTTCCAAGAACTAGAATTCTTTAACTGACCACCCCGATTCAATCTACAATTATATTAATGAAAAAGAGACACATTGAACATTCTTGATTCAACAGTTACATTAGAAAGAAAACATGACTGGCCATTCTAAATTTGGCAACATTCTTACTTGCCTCCTATGCTTATATCTTCAACCAATTTTCAATATCTATATCCTTGAAAACAAATTCTCATTACACACAGATACAGCAGATGAACTCATATTATATCCAGCTTGCAAACTAGAAAAGAACAACTCATTGCACTCACGAACCATTTTGAATGCTCACAAAATATTCTCTACCACAACACTAATAGATTATACTAAAGATACCTATATTTCTCTGTAACCAATTTTCAATATCTATATCCTTGAAAACAAATTCTCATTACACACAGATACAACAGATGAACTCATATTATATCCAGCTTGCAAACTAGAAAAGAACAACTCATTGCACTCACGAACCATTTTGAATGCTCACAAAATATTCTCTACCACAACACTAATAGATTATACTAAAGATACCTATATTTCTCTGTATCAATCATTAATTTGAAAATTAACTTTGCCTATGAAGGAAAGACCTTCCAAGTACGATTTACAATACCACATGCAGAGTTTAACATGATTTGATGATGGAATTATCAAAAGAAAATTACAAGTAATGGCGTACAGTATTACTTTGAGAAAGAAAAGAGTAATCAAACTTTAATTTTGTCACATTTGGCATTCTCTGTCATTCACCCAACTGTTCAATAAGTGATTCATGGATGCAGACTATAAGGCATTAATAGGAATTCAAAATAATAAGTAAACAACATGATTGTTACAGTCTGAAGTATTACATAAGGTTTGAATCAAAACCCGACTCATAAAGAACAAGACTCTGTAAATGAAATATGGAAAATAAAACTCAAACACGTCCTTACTTGACTCACGGCTACATAGTCAGGTTAACTATATCTTTGCTTGGTTGCTTCCTTCAGATTTCCGCAGGTACAAACGGCAAGTAGCAATGCAAAGACGAGAGTATAATGGTGTTATGAGTATCGTGGCTGAGCAGGGTGGTAGACATTTTTCAGAATGAAGGGAAGACAAATTTTCATGTCCCGATAGACGACAAGGCCATCATATTTATAAAATTAAACTTGACCTTATGGCTTCCTGCCGTTACAAGATCTCAATTTCAATTTGCATTCCATCAATTGGAAAAGAGATATGAAAAGGAAGATATACTAAATTGAAGGTGAAAGATGAAAGGTTTTATTTATTAATATTATTTAATGTTTAAATCAATGACTAAGCGCTAACATTAAAGAATATTAAATTAGAAATAATAGAGTTGAAAGGTGAAAATAACTCAAATATTATTATAATTCAAAAATTATTAAAAACTTATATGTACTTTAAAACATCATTTTATTAAATTATTAAAATATAAAGATGCCAAAACATTTTTAATTCAAATGCACATATATAAATTATTACTAAAAAATAATATGACGAAAGATAATTTAAAATACATTTATATTTAAACTTAATTAATTAAATTAAATTAATTATTAACAACTCATGCAGTTCCAAAGATGTGTCCTGTTCAAATTGCTAGGTCTTCTACCTGTCTGTCCAATGATGGTGATGCCCTGCCTAATTCTTTTCTGACAATGCTTCCACCCTTCAACATGCTCCCTGCAAGGAATTTCTTTGTGATTAAATTATAAATTATATAATCTTAAATAATCATAACGACCAACTATCTTACCATCTCACCAGATTATATCAAATTAAACTGCCAACCGACTTCATGTGAACCTCAACGGCTATATTTCAAGCTAGGTCAAGAATTGGGATGTAACATAGCTGCTGCAAATTGAGTGCATGAAGAAGTGGGTACAACAGTGTTGGTCTGTACATTTTGTTCATCAATCTTGTCCACATTTTCACGAGATTCATTAGCGATCTCATGAATTTTAACATTTGCACTCTCATCAAGTTTACGTAACCTTTTTATTGTAACATTTGAAAACCTTACTTTTTGAAGAGTTGTCAAGAAATATAACTCCATCTACTCTCAAGTCAATCTTACCCAAGTTATCTTCATCTCTCGTAATGTAACATGGGCTGCAAAAAATATTAAAGTACTTAACTGTAGCTGGTTTACCTTTCCAAATCTCGTAAGGTATCTTATTGTACTTGTTTCTCAACAAGGTTTTGTTTTGAATGTAAGCAGCTGTATAAACAACTTCTCTCCAAAAGGTATCACTTCTCTTTAATTCATGATGCAGCGAGTCATTTCTTGGACTGTTCTATTTTTCCTCTCTGCAACAGCATTTGGTTGTGGTGTTCTATGAGTTGAAACTTGTCCTTTAATCCCATGTTGTCCACAAAAACTCACAAATTCATTAAAGGTAAATTCACCACCATTGTCTAAACGTAAACATTTACTATTTAAATCCACCTCATTTTCAACCAAAGGCTTAAATGCTTTAAACTTATCTAGAGCTTCAGATTTTTCTTTGAAAAAAGCTACCAAAGGCATGCGCAAATTAGAAGCACTCCTTCCTAGTTCAACAAATTTACTATGGGGTTTAAAATATATCATTTAATTCCTTATACTTAAGATATATTTTAATATATTCAATGATTCATTTGAGATAGGTTCCAGACCTCTCCGAGCTAAGATAAAGATTTTAGGAAATTTTAGGACTTTGGAAATTCAAACTTAGCCAAATTTTAGGGCTTCTGGATTCCAGACCTAGCCAAATTTCAAAGCTTCAGGATTTTAGACCTAGCATTATCTTTCAGCATGGTGTCTAGAAGATGAGTGCATGTAACTTTGAGCCTCCATCTTCTGCATGACCATTATTGGTCCTTGCTTGTGATTCTTGATTATGATATGTTTAGTGGATATGGACTTGTATGTCTAACCATGCTAGGAGCTTTTACTTTGGGATTGAACAAGAACATCCCCTTGGCATACTCATGATTCGTGTGATCTTTGGTTTGTGAGTTGGGGTAGAGCTTAGAGATCTTTGGAAGTAGTTGTAAGACTTCCGTTGGTGTAGGTGAACATGTGAGTCTTGCCATGTTCCCAATTCTCACCACCTTGTCTTGGTGTTTCATTATTGCACTTGGTTACTTTATGTTTTTGTTAAGTAACTTATGTTAAGAAAAAAATTATTCAGTGCATGTTTTATCGTTGTGTTCCAAGGGTCTCCGAGTGGGGCATTACATCTGGTATAAAAGCCCATGTTCAAACATTGGGATCTCTGTGTATATGTTGCCCACGTGGTTGATGCTGCAATTGTGCGAGTGCGAGTGCCTCTTTAAGAGCTCGTGAGTTTTGTTGCTTGGGTATCTACTTGTGATAGACTTGCTTGTCTAGTAGATGAGAATTGAGCGGTGTGAGGAGAAGGAAGTGAGTCTTTCCTTGTTTTGTGGACGGAATCGATGTATCTTAGTATCGTTGGTTTCTTGTGTGACCCTATTGGATGAAGCCACTGATTGGTGTTCATGTTTTGGCTTTGAGTGCCTCTTTTGTTTCTCCTTGTGGAGTAAGGTGCATTGTTTTCCCTGTTTTCTCCTATTTGTAAGTAAATAAATGAATCTTATTTTTGATTCTCTATTATATCAATATAGTAATGAAATGTTTCTTTTCATTGAGAAATGAGTGTTTATTGGGAATCATTGCAAAGAAGTAGGTTTTGCATTAGGTCCTTTGGGTTAATAATTTAAGTCCCCAAACTGATTGCTTCTTAAGCTTATGGAAATTGTATTAAAATTAATGGATATCTAAATGTTGCATTGCATGGAAAATAATTAAGGAAATTATTGAAGTTTGCATATGCATGAGGTTATTGATGGTATATTGCTTGATGTGTGTGAGTGTGCTCTCTAACACCGCTAGGATGATGTATTCCTTAGCATTGTGTGGTGATTTATCCCTCTTGTGTGATTGTTCTCAGTCATCACATGTAATGTGATTTGATTGATGTCTTAATTTTTTTTGGCTAGAGGTACTTTCCTCATGTTGTTGGGCTAGCATTGGTTTTCAGTATTTTCCTCTCTTAGAGTAGTCATCATATTTCTCTATAGCTCTCTTTGTGGCTGTTGTCACACTTGACTTATTGTTGAAATGAGCTCTTTTGTGATTTACTGTTGGAGTTGACAATTTCCCCATTTGGGCCTTTGGATTTTGTTTCATGGTGACTATTCTACATGTGTCTTACTACTGCCCAGTCTTGTGTTGTGACTCTATCATCTTCATCTCGAACCTCTGGTAGCACATACAAGAGATAATATCATAGAGAACATACTAGTGTGTTTGTGACAGAGGTAAAGTTGTTAAATTAATTAGATGGTTTCAATGATGATTAAACGTAATGTTATTCTTGAACGAAATCTCAAAAGATTTGTACTTGTATGGTAAGTGACTCTTGAACCCTTGCTTTGAAAACCTTTTAGTTTCATTGTGCATTAATGCTTGTGTTATGATTAACTAATGAAATTACATAAGAGAAGTAACATTGGTTTCAATGTGTGAAATATCTTTCATTCCATGCCTTATGTCATTTTGGACATGTCTTCTCTTTGGTTGAGTTGGACATTGCGTCCGCTGCTTGTCTTGGTAATCAAGACTATTTGATTTTACCTATGTCTTATCTTGAGTGGTGACTCAACTCTTAGGTCTTAGGACTCTAAAATCCATCGTGTTGTAGGGCTTGTCGAGATCTTTCCGACACATTTTGAACAGAGTCCATCGAGGTTCAGACGTGAAAGTTACGACCTCCGGAGGGAAGGAGATTTTTGTGCTTCTTTGGAGTCATCTTCTGTGGTGGGTGTTATTAATATTGTATTTGGGTGTAGCTTAGTCGACATTTGAGGTTGAACCTAATTGTGAGCTTCAGTGCTGATGTATTCCCCTATGTCTACCTCTCTGTAGCGGGTAGGTTGGCATGGTTATGCCATTAGCTCAATTAATGTCAGTTGAGTATGTCGATGGTTGGTGGAATTGTGAGTTCTCTAATGCGTCTTGGGCTGATTTAGTGTAGAGGTTGAGAGAGACTTCCTCTCAATACTAATACTCTGCAGTAGGTGGGGGTGTAGTATTCCCAGCATGTTGCTAGAGGGACATGGTATCATTGGACACATGTAACCATCTTACGAGTTGATATGAAGATATTAGATGATTTTGTCCACTAATGAAATTCTTTGCAACCTTGTGGAAAGGTGATATCTTGTCTAGTTGCGTTATGTAACCCTAGTTCACAACGATAGTAGAGCTTTCTATATGTAGAGACCATAGTTTCGAGAATCGCGGTGATTCACGCAATTCGGCAATTCGACTCAAGCCAAACAATTTTTTGTGAATCGATGAATCAAATCAGCGATAAAGGGTTTATGAAATAAGTTACTAAATTTCAAGGGTTTTCTTAATTTGCTAATTCATTGCTGATTTGATTCTGATTCGTGGCCAATTCACGATTCGATTCGGCCTTGCCAATTCTGATCTGATTCCAATTTTGTTACTTTGATAGAGACTATGTTCTCCTACACTTGGTGGTTAGTTGTGGAAAGTATCCTTTGGAGTGTCCAATTTTGTTAATAAACAGTCATCCTCTTTGTTCAAGGGTGACTTTATGTGGATTCAAGGATGCTCATGTGTGGCATGATAGTATTCTTGGGAACTTTGGGATGGTTATTCCCAAAGTAACGAGAATCGAAATCGGCAAGGCCAAATCGAATCGTGAATCGGCCATGAATCAGAATCGAATCGGCCACGAATCAGCAAATTTGAAAAACTCTTGAAATTTTGTGAGTAACTTATTTCATAAACCCTTTATCGCTGATTAAATTCACCGATTCACAAAAAATCGTTTGGCTTGAATCGAATCGGCGAATCGCATGAATCGCTGCAATTCTCGGAACTATGGTTATTCCCCATGATTCTAACTCTTGTTGGAAGTGTGTAGTGTTTTGACCTTATTTTGTGGTCACGTGGTAGGTGCATGTTTAGTTGGGCACCTGTGGACAAGGTGCAGTGGCTTTTTCCTTACCTTTTATTGTTGACTTTATGGCTAGATGGGTTTTCCTAGCACATAGGAAGTTCCTTGTTGGAGGACCTTGTGTCAACGTGACACCTTTTCTCTTGTGTTAACCTATTTGGGGGTTGACGAGAAGGTTTGTGAATGTTGGAGTCATTTGGGTTTGACTTGTGGAGAGGTCAATGAGTCATTCTTGTTGCTTAGTTTTGATTTTGCACTTGCTGTGTTTGGCTTCTATCCTTGGATTATAGGCTTCCAGGAGTACACCTAGTCTTTGGGGGGGCTGATGTAGTGCCTCTCCCATTTGATTTTTGTAAGTCATCCTGATGGATGCAACCTTGTTGATCTTTCTTTGTGAAGTGATTGTGATTGGGACCATGAATGGTCTACACCCTTAAGGTGATTAGATTTATGTTATTGTATCAATTGCTTTGATTATACTTATGGCTGATTTATGAGATTATGATGTGTTAGATGGTTACATTGAGGTTTGTGGCAGTGGTTACCCGGATTGATGTGGTATCATGATGTTGTTTCATGATTACCCTGAGATGTGTGCAAAGATTGCACTATGTATTACTATCTTGCTACACTTGACTAGTTTCCTATAGCAGTGATTAGTCATGTATTTGACCATGTTCACTTATATTTTTTAAGTGCCTTTTTATGTTGTTCAATCAACCATTATTAAATGCCGAAATAATTAGAAATGAATGGTCCATGTTGGATTCATTGGTTATGTGCTACGGATATTTACCTTGTTCATTTTGGTAATTAATGCAACATGAGTTGTTTAAATAGATGCATTCAATGTGATTGAATAAATGGTTATTTGATGTGAGTTAATGTATTTATCACTTCGGCTATATTATTATATGCAATAGTACTCGATCGTGTTGTTTAGTGTACAGGATTTATGTCCCTAGCAGTGGCACATGGAGTTGGTGATTCAATTGTTCATATCTAGCCAATGTCGTCCCTATATGGTCAACGTATCATATTTAATTGATTACATTAAACCTTCCTGTGATTTAATATATCTGGACTCATTCGCATTATGTGATTAGACCTGTGAGCATTTCAATGCATTTAGAGGTTCGTAATTGTCATGAAAGTTATTAAGGAATTTTGTGATTTTTGGTTTAAGGGAATTTTTGGGCTTTAATCTTATTTAATTTAAATATCGGCAGCATTGTCATAGATAGATTCCAATTACTTGGAATAGCCTGTTTTCATTTGGGTTAATTAAGGGTTTAACTAGGTGACCTCGCTAATTACCCTAATCCTTTCTTCACTCAAAAAGTGAACAAGTATCCAAAAAAGAATTTTATTCCTCACTTCTCACTTTTTGAAATAGAAATTTGAGAGCAAATTCCAAATCCTCCTCATGAAGAAATACTATTATGTTTGTTCTGGGAGCTACAAGCGTGGGATCCTTGTGAGATCGGTCTCATTAGATCTAGCTCAGGGAGACCTTGGATTGTTGTGATTTTTTGCCACATCTACAGGGTTTTTATTTTATTACTCGTGTTTCCATATTTTCCCTTTTGGCTGTGAGGTAGGGCTCTCCTATTTTATTGTTTTAACTTCTGTTTTTGGTAACCATTTGTTAGGAGGTTGAGCACTAGTGTTTCCCTCCATTTCTATATGCTAGCTCTACCCGAATGGGTAGGTATGAGCATTTCCTTATTTTTTTGGGTGTAGGTTTGGGGTTTTGCACCGTTATGCTAGCCATTTTTGCATACGGACTCCAAACCTGGATTTTATTTGATATTCGTGGCTTTTGTGCCCAAAGACAAAATGGGTTTTAATTTTGAGGTTTTCACATCAATTTGTGTGCCACCCAGTTTTCTCAAGTTTTCTTGGCATGGTGTTGGTCGTGGATTTAGATTATCCATAGGATGTCAATCCAACCACTATTTCATCTTTATGTTTGCATCAGGATGTGTGTTGCATCCGTACTCTTTGTGTTCGGTTGAGTGATTTTATATCTGGTATTATTGTTTCTAGTCAAACCCTTGTTATTTCATAAACACTAGGATTTGTGTAGAATTCATACTCTTGGATTGAGGTTGGTTGAGTGAGTCCATAAAGCTTGATTTGGTTGCATCATTGGGATTCACGTAGAATCCATACTCTCAGATTGAGGCTAGTTGAGTGAGTTCATGATGTATGGTTTTATTGTTCTTTGGGATTTGCGTAGAATCCATACTCCCAGATATCAGTTGAGTGTTATTTTGCTTGTGTTCTCATCC
Organism: Cupressus sempervirens; assembly: GCA_028749045.1. Classification (NCBI taxonomy): domain Eukaryota; kingdom Viridiplantae; phylum Streptophyta; class Pinopsida; order Cupressales; family Cupressaceae; genus Cupressus; species Cupressus sempervirens. The sequence goes on from CM053792.1 coordinate 519,306,933, forward strand.
GGACCTTGTTTTATGATCTTCATGTTGTTGGTTCGTCATACACGAGCACGTGCATGTGCATTTGTCGGGTGCTTATGAGGCCCGAACTCACGGTTGTTTTCAATAGAGTTATGTTCATTGGGGTTGGGTTGGGAATATGCATGCCTATGCGCACTCATCATGCGATAAGCATGGGTATGTAGGGTAGCACCATGGAGGGGCTTCTCTTGCAACCTTGGTGACTATTTCCCAGAGGGTTGGCATGAAGAAGTTTCTAATAAGTGATAACTAAATAAATTACTGGGTAATAAATCTAAGATAATAAAAAGAAAAGTGAGCACACGATTTTATTTGAGGAAAACTTAAAAAGTGAGCAATGATTTGGTTTGAGGACACTTGATATGTGAGCACCCGGTTTAGTCCAATGACACAGTGTGTGCACCTCCTTGGGGGGTTGATGTTGCACAATACTAGCTTGGGCTACTTGATGCTTTGCTACTTAACCTCCAGCGAGTCCCTACATAGTTGACCCATAGAGTGTCTGACCAAGAGCTGATCCACTTGCATTGTCTCATGATCTTAGTTTCAGTCATCTTTACTGTCTTGCGTGAGTGTTAGCCATGGACATTTGTTTTATGTGTGTTTGTGGTTGGATCATTTGTTAAATATTAACATCAATAATATTATACTGGTATGAAAAAGTGCAGACTACACCTTTATCTTCACCTATTAGATCATCGATGGTATATATATATATGCATCAATTTTTGTAAAGTTTCTGCTGTTTCCTTATCTCTGAATCAGACTTTTAATTCAATCTTTAAATGCTGAGAATGGTCTTCTATATATTCTAAATGTTGAGGAAGTTGACACCTATCTTTAATGCAGATCCAATAATCTATAATCGATCTTTGATTGAATTGGAGTATCTTTGATTTAAATCCGTTGGATGTAGATGCTTGAAGGACCAGACTTAATTATGTTTGTGTGTCCTTCAAAACAGCATCATCATCCCTCTAAATATCTAGACCAAAGGACGTCACCCTCAAAGGGCATGTTCCATTCCTTGGTCAGCTTTATGACTCCTCATGAAAACCAGCGATATGCAACATAAACCAACATTAATTAATAACTAACACATTGTGCTAGTTTCTTTGTTTAATATTAATAAATTTGGAAAGTCGCTGCCTAGAGGAGAAACATAGGAGTATAAATACAAAGCCATATGTAGATACTTAGAACCTAGAAGATCTAGTGCGATCTGCACTTTCAGAATTGGTGATTATCAGGTTATGAATCCAACACTCCCTCTTAACTTGATAATCACGTAAAGAGATATCATATCTAGCAACATCAATATAGATGAATAAGCAAGAATTAATACTCTATATCTGTTTGAATCTTCTTAGTATGTGATATCATAGAACACATAGCACAACGTCATATCACTCAATCTGTGATATGACAAATCACTGCTACTAGTGATAAGTTATAAGATAAATCTGAAGAGTGATTTACTTTCTTCTTTTATCCAAGTTGTGACTCATAGAAACTGGTATGTCTATATCACAACAAGATCGTGAGTTTAAGATCTACCAGAATACAGGATAAACCCGGAGAATACTAAAATTTTTCCTTTATCGAAATTATGACTTAGACATAGCAATGTCTACATCACAATATGATCTTGAACTCATCTAGATATTATAGTAGAACTCTACTGTAGCACATTATCTAAGAGATCGTCATCTCTCATAATGTCTTTTATACAAGTGCTCATTATCTCAGAGATCATCACCTCTTAAACAATGAATACAAATGGTGAAGCCTATAATAGTCAATTGCCTGACAAATAAAATTATTTTATTAATAATTTGAAAAATACAAATGAATTACATTTCAACCACACCAAGTCTTCTCCTGAAGTGGTCTATCTTTACTCTAGATAGAGGTTTGGTGAGAATGTCTGTTGTCTGATCTGCAGTGCAAATGTATTCCAATTTTACAGAATTCTTGTCTACCATATCTCTTACATAATGGTAAAGAATTTCAATATGCTTGGACCTATCATGGAAAACTGGATTCACTAAAAGCTTGATGGAACTCTGATTATCACAATGAATAATCGTAGGATTCATGGCTTGCCCAAATAATCCTACAAGTAACTTCCTCAGCTAGACTGCTTCTCGAGAGGCCATTGCTGCTGCAATGTATTCGGCTTCTGTAGAGCTCTGAGCTACTGAAGACTGCTTTTTGCATATCCAAGATATCATAGCTGATCCTAAACTAAAACAACATCCTGAAGCACTTTTTTTGCCTTTAAAACTTCCACCCCACTCTGAATCAGTGAATCCATGCAAATCTAAAGCAATTTTCTCATATTTGAGTCCAAAATTAAGAGTGCCTTGTAAATATCTCATTATGTGCTCAACTGCAACTAGGTGAATCTCCTTAAGGCTCACACATAAATTGGCTTAAAGCATTATAGCATAACAAATATCCAATCTTGTATTTACTAAATACATAAGGGATCCAATCATCTGTCTGTAGAGAGTAGAATCTATGGAAGGTGATTCTATTGCTGCTTCTTTAAGTTTATGTAAATTAGTCTCCATTGGAGAAGACATAGACTTGAGTTCCACATTCCAAATCTTTTCAAAATATCTGATGTATACTTTCCTTGATTAAGTATGATACTGTCAGAATTCTGTTGTACTTCCAATCCTAAGAAGTAATGCAAAAGCCCCAAGTCTTTCATCTCGAATTCTCTAATTAGATCTTTCTTGCACTGATCTATAAGATGATCATCACCTGTGATTAATAAATCATCAACATACAATATCAGAATTACGATATCATTTTTATCTCATTTATAATATAAGTTTGGATTGGCTTCACTCTTGGAGAATCCTAAGCCGATGAGATATTTATTAATTCTTTCCTACCAAGCCCTTGGAGCTTGTTTAAGCCCATAGAGAGTTTTCTTGAGCCTACAAACAAAAATGTTAAGATCATGAGTTTCAAATCCTTCAGGTTGCTCCAGGTAAACTTTGTCTGTAATCTTTCCATTTAGGAATGTTGTTTTTACATCCATCTGAATTACCTTCCATACTTTCGATGTGGCAATTGCTAAGACTGCTCTTATAGAGGTATATCTAGCAACTACATACATCTGATGTACCTTCCATCCTTTCGATGTGGCAATTGCTAAGGTTGCTCTTACAGTGGTATATCTAACAACAAGAGAAAAAGTTTCTTCATAATCAATCCCTTCCTTTTGAGAAAATCCTTTGGCTACAAATTTGGCTTTATACTTCTCAATACTACCATTACCAGCATGCTTTATTGTAAATATCCATTTGGAAGAAACAACAGATTTTCCTTTAGGTCTAGGAACAATTTTCCAAACATCATTTTTCATAATAGATTGGTATTCTTCTGTCATAGCTTCTTTCCAAGCTGTGTATTTAATAGTATCAAAATGATTGGTTGGTTCTGTTTTGGATAAATCACTCATGTTTGCTGCAAAATTAGAGAATCTTTTAGGTCTTTTGCTTTCTTTGACTATTCCGGAAGGTGCAGCAAAGTCTTGAGCTACCTCGACTATTTTAATGACCCAAAGTGGTCTTTTCTTTGAATTTTAATTTTCTTCAAGATTCAAGTTTTGAATTTTATCTTCAATTTCTTCTAAGTTCTCCCTCTGGGACCTAGATTCACTATTTCTTTCAGAATTGGATAAAGGGGAATGCTCTTCAGAACTTAGGGCTCTTTTGAATGCAAGATCTTCTTCAAAAATCACATCCTTCCTAAGTTCAATACTTTTATGTCCAGATGTGAAAATCTTGTATGCTTTAGATGTTTTGCTATACCTTACAAAAATAGCTTTCCTCCTAGAGAGTTCCAACTTGGTTATCTTTTCTTTAGGATCATGGATATATACAAGGCACCCAAAAATCCTAAGATGACTTATATTGGGTTTGACCTTAGTAAATACTTCTTCAGGAGTTTTATCTCTAAGATAAGAGTGAGGGCTTCTATTTTGAATATATACAGCAGTACAAGAGGCTTTTGCCCAAAGATAATATTTTAGATTGTGATCAAATATCATAGCTCTAGTAGCTTCTATAATTGTTCTATTTTTTCTTTTTACTACCCCATTTTGTTCTAGATTATAAGGAGAAGTGTATTCCCTCTTAATCCCTGATTCTTTACAAAAACTTTTAAACAAGTCTAAGGTATATTTCCCTTCTATTATTAATTCTAGGGGTTTTAATCTTATGTCCTGAAAAAATTTCAATTAATGTCTTGAATTCTTTGATCCTCTTTAGGATTTCTTCTGATTCTTTGCATTTTAAGAAGTAAATCCACGTTTTCTTAGAGAAGTCATCTATGAACAAAATGTAATACCAAAATCCTCAAAGTGAATGAACAGACATAGGTCCAACTAAATCTAAATGAATTAATTGTAATACATTATTTGTTTTCCTACTACTATCATGAAATGGACTTCTGGTGTTCTTACCCAAAGCACACGCTTTGCAAATACTTGAGTGGTCTTTATTTAGATTGAGTAACCTAGCAACTATCTTCTCCATAATTGATAGGGTTTTGAAATTTAAGTGCCCTAATCTTCTGTGCCATATCTCATTTATGTCTGCAGCTTCATGAATTAAGGCTTGAATAGCTCGGCTTGATTTTGTATTCAGTTCATATAAATATCCTTTTCTTTGGCCTATCAACTTCGCTTTCTTGATTATGGAATTCTTTGACCAAGTTAATACTTTGCCATCCACGAATGCAAACATTATGCCCATCATCCTCAAGCGCTGTAATTGAGATTAGATTTCTTTTAATCCTTGGTACATAGAGTACACCTTTGAGAAGAAGAGAATTCCCAAATTTTAGCTTCAAAGTGCAATTTCCAATTCTTTCGACAAAATGTGTTGAATTATCACCAATGGTGACTTCACCATTAATCTTTTCTAAAAAAGAGTCTACTCCTTTGTATCCCATTATGTGTCTAGAAGATCCACTATCAATTACCCATGCTTTACTTGAAATTTTATTTGATAGTGATGAGTACAATACTCGATTCTCAGGATCATAGGTATCTTCTTCTCTAGTAACATTAGTACAATTTGCTTGTTGTTTAGAATTCTCATGACAATTAGATTTGTAGCGTTCAAATTTTTCGCATTTGAAACAATTTATTTTTGATAAATCTTTCTTGAGTTTTCTATTCTTTTGATTTCCCTTTTTCTTCTTGAAATGCTTCTTCTTGCCCTTATAGGAGTTTGTATTAAGAACGTGAAGTTCTTCATCTTCTGCTTTTGGTTTCCCTCCTTTCTTTAGTTTTCTAGATTCCTCTTGAAGACAATCATTCTTGAGACTGTTAAAGTCCAGAAGATTATCTTTGGCACTTATTCCTTGTGCAAATGTCTCCCATGAATTTGGCAATCCATCTATAGCCATAAGTATTAATTTTGTGTCACTAATAGTGGTTCCTATGCTTGATAGTTCATCTCTAATTTGACAACTCTTAGAAAGTAAGAATTTATCGATTCTCCTTTCTTTATTTGAATGTGATTCAGTTGACTTTTTAGTGCGAGAAACCTAGTTGCATTGTTTACTTCATATGCATTTCGTAATGCATTCATCATATCAAAGGCAGTTTGATGTTTTGTAAGTATAGGTACAATATCATTTTTTACTCCATCCAAGATGATTTGAATAGCTTTTCTATTTCCTCTGCTTCAGAGAGATTTGTGAGGTTCAACTAGAGGTTGTTTGGATGCTCCATCAACAAATTGTTTTACATTGTTCTCTTCAATAATCATCATGATTCTGAATGTCCAGGTATCAAAATGTTCCTTTCCATCAAACCTATCCTAGGGTCTAATTGTGTATGCCATAGAAGATAGAAGATTGTTGCTTCTTGATGTATACAAAGTCTGATTACTGAAATTTTGTAGAGCCTGGGTTCGATTACTAGAGCTTTGATACCATGTTAAGTTTCTATTAATTCCTTATTTCTGAATTAGACTTTTAAATCAGTCTTTAAATGCTGAGAATGGTCTTCTATATATTCTGAATGTTGAGGAAGTTGACACCTATCTTTAATGCAGATCCATTAATCTATAATCGATCTTTGCTTGAATTGGAGTATCTCTGATTTAAATTCGTTGGATGTAGATGCTTGAAGGAGCAGACTTAATTATGTTTGCATGTCCTTCAAAAACTGCATCACCATCCCTCTAAATATCTAGACCAAAGGACATCACCCTCAAAGGGCATGTCCCTTTCCTTGGTCGGCTTTATGACTCCTCATGAAAACCAGCGATATGCAACATAAACCAACATTAATTAATAACTAACACATTGTGTTAGTTTCTTTGTTTGATATTAATAAATCTGGAAAGTCACCACCTAGAGGAGAAACATAGGAGTCGAAATACAAAGCCATACGTAGATACTTAGAACCTAGAAGATCTAGTGTGATCTGCATTTTCAGACCTGGTGATTATCAGGTTATAAACTGAACAGTTTTGACTCTAGAATGGGTGGCAATCTTTGGGCAGAGATTACATTGTACACTAATCATAACTAATAGTTATGTGAGTTAACTTTGTGTTACTTCCTTTACGCACCGATTTTCAGGAGAGATGTATAAGCCAACTTAGGTAGGGTCATGTCCATTTGAGAGACATGGAATTATTACAATTTGAGGACAAACATAATTAGAAGTTTTCTCCCTCAAGCAATAATACCAGTTCAAATTTATCGCAAAGATATATAACATTCAGATTAGAATTAAAGTTGACAACTCCTCCATACTTCAGATGATTAAGAAGTTCATTTTCAGCAACCAAGGACAGAATTTGAAAAGGTACAAAATTTACAGAAACTTTACATGGTATCAAAGCTCTCGTAGTCAAACCTAGGCTCTGCAAATTTAAGTAATCAGACCTTAAACATATCTAGCACCTTTCTCCTACCTTCAATAGCATACACAATTAGACTTGAGGACAGGGTTGATCAGAAAGAACACCTTGATGCCTAGACATTCAAAATCATGATGATTCTTGAAGAAAATGAAGTAAAACAATTTGTTGCTAAAGCATCCAACAACCTCCAGTTGAACCTCATAAATCTATCTAGAGCAAAGGATATAGGAAAGCCATTCAAATCATATTAGATGGAGTAAAAAATGATATTGTACCCATGCTTACAAAACATCAAACAACATTTGATATGACGAATGCATTACTAAATGCATATGAGGAAAACAATGCAACTAGAGTTCTCGCATTGAAAAGGCAATTAAATCACATACAAATAAACAAAAGAGAATCAATGAATTCTTATTTCCTAAGGGTTGTCGGCATTAGAAATGAATTGTCAAGTATAGGAACCATTATTAGTGACACAAAATTAACACCAATGGCTATAGATGGATTACTAGATTCATGGGAAACTTTTGCACAAGGAATAAGTGTCAGAGATAAACTTATTGACTTCAACAGACTTAAGAGGGATTGTCTTCAAGAAGAATTCAAAAAATTAAAGAAAGGAGGGAAATTGAAAACAAAAGATGAATAACTTCATGTTCTTAATGCAAACTACTATAAAGGCAAGAAGAAGCATTTCAAGAAGAAAAAGGGAAATCAAAAGAACGGCAAACCCAAGAAAGATCCATAACAAGCAAACTGTACAAATGTTACTAGGGAAGAAGATACCTATGATCCTAAGAATCGTGTATTGTATTCATCACTATCAAATGAAAACTCAAGTAAAGCATGGGTAATTGATAGTGGATCTTCTAGACATATAACAGGATACAAAGAAGCACTAGACTCTATATCAAAAAAGGTTAATGGCAAAGTTACCATTGGTGATAATTCAACACATTTCGTCGAAGGAATTGGAAACTGCACCTTGAAACTAAAATCAGGACATTCTCTTCTTCTCAAAGGCGCACTCTCCTACCAGGAATAAAAAGAAATCTAATCTCAATTACAACAGTTGAAGATGATGGACATAATGTTGCATTCGTTGACGGTAAAGCAATAACCTAGGCAAAGAACTCCTCAATCAAGAAAGCGAAGTTGATTGGTCAGTGAAGGATATTTGTATGAATTGAATTCATAATCTAGTTAACCTATTCAAGCCTTAATTCATGAAGCTACAGACATAAATGAAATAAGGCACAGATGATTAGCGCATCTAAATTTCAAAACCTTATCAACTATGGAGAAGATGCTCACTGGTCTACCTAAACTAAATAAAGACCACTCAAGCATATGCAAAAGGTGTGCACTGGGTAAGAACACCAAAAGTCCATTTCATGATAGCACTAGAAAAACAAATAATGTTTTGGAATTAATTCATTCAAATTTATGTGGACCTATGTATGTTCCTTCTTTTAGAGGATTCTAGTACTAGATTTTGTTCATAGATGACTTCTCTAAGAAAACATGGATTTACTTCTTAAAGTGCAAATAATCAAAAGAAATCCTAAAGAGATTTAAAGAATTCAAAACATTAACTGAAAACTTATCAGGACATTAAATTAGAACTCTTAGAATTGATAATGGAGGAGAATACACCTATGATTTGTTTATAAGGTTTTGTAAAGAAATAGGAATTAAGAGGAAGTACATTGTTCCTTACAATCTAGAACGCAACAGGGTAGCAGAAAAAAAAGAATAAAACAATTATAGAAGCTGCTAGAGCTATGATATTTGATCAAAATCTAGAATATTATCTTTGGGCAAACCCCTCTTGTACTATTGTCTATATTCAAAATCGAAGCCCTCACTGTTACCTTAGAGAATAAACTCCTAAAAAAGTCTTTGCTAAGGTTAAACCCAATATAAGTCATCTTAGGATTTTGGGGTGCCCCGTATATATCCATGTTCCAAAAGAAAAAAGAACCAAGTTAGAACCCTCTGAGAGGAAAGGTATTTTTTGTAGGGTATAGTGAAACATCTAAGGGATATAAGATTTTCATTCCCGGACAAAAAAGTATTTAACTTAGTAGGGATGTAATTTTTGAAGAAGATCTAGCATTCAAAAGAGCCCTAAGTTCTAAAGAACCTTCTACTTTACCTAGTTCCGAAAGAAATAGTGAGTCTGAGTCTTGAGGGAGAACATAGAAGAAATTGAAGATGAAACTCAAAATCTAAATCTTGGAGAAACTCAAAATTCAAAGAAAAGACCACTTTGGGTCATTAAAATAGTCGAGGCAGCTCAAGACTTTGCTGCACCTTCCGGAATAGTCAGAGAAAGCAAAAGACCTAAAAGATTCTCTAATTTTGCAGCAAACATGAATGATTTGTCCACAACAAAACCAACCAATCTTTCAGATGCTAATAAACATACAGCCTGAAAAGAAGGCATAACTAAAGAATACCAATCTATTATAAAGAATGATGTTTGGAAAATTGTTCCAAGACCTAAAGGAAAATCTGTTATTTCTTCCAAGTGGATATTTAAAATAAAGCATACTGCTGACGGTAGCATTAAGAAATATAAAGCTAGATTTGTAGCCAGAGGATTCTCTCAGAAAGAAGGGATTGATTATGAAGAAACTTTTTCTCTTGTCGCCAAATATACCTCTTGAAGAGCAGTCCTATCAATTGTAGTATCGAAGGGATGGAAAGTACATCAAATGGATGCAAAAACAACATTCCTAAATAGAAAGATTGCAGAAGAAATATATTTGAAGCAACCTGAAGGATTTGAAACTCATGATCCTAACATATTTGTTTGCAAGCTCAAGAAAGCTCTCTATGGGCTTAAACAAGCTCCAAGGGCTTGGTATGAAAGAATTGATAAGTATCTCACCGGCTTAGGATTTTCCAAGAATGAAGTTGATCCAAATTTATATTATAAAAGAGATAAAGATGATATGGTAATTCTAATACTGTATGTTGATGATTTACTAATAATAGGTGATGATCATCTTATCTATCAATGCAAGAAAGATCTAATTAGAGAATTCGAGATAAAAAACTTGGGGCTCCTTCATTACTTCCAAAGACTGGAAGTATGGTAGAATTCTAATAGTATCATACTTAATCAAAACAAGTATACATTAAATATTTTGAAGAGATTTGGAATGTGGAATTGCAAGTCTTTGTCTTCTCCAATGGAGACTAATCTACATAAACTTAAAAAAACAGCAGCAGAATCACCTTCCATAGATTCTACTCTCTATAGACAAATGATTGGGTCCCTTATGTACTTAGTAAATACAATACCTGATATTTGCTATGTTGTTAATGCCTTAAGCCAGTTTATGTGTGAGCCAAAGAAGATTCGCCTAGTTGTAGTTAAACACGTTATGAGATACTTACAAGGCACTCTTAATTTTGGACTCAAATATGAGAAAGTTGAGTTAGATTTGAATCGATTTACCGACTCAGATTGGGGTGGAAGTCTTAAAGACAGAAAAAGTACTTCAAGATGCAATTTCAGTTTAGGATCAACAATGCTATCTTGGATATGCAAAAAACAGTCTTCAGCAGCTCAAAGTTCCATAGAAGCCAAATACATTGCAGCAACAATGGCCTCTTGAGAAGCAGTTTGGTTAAGGAAGTTACTTGTGGGATTATTTGGGCAAGCTATGAATCCTACGATTATTCATTGTGATAATCAGAGTTTCATCAAGCTTTTGGTGAATCTAGTCTTTTATGACAAGTCCAAGCATATGGAAATTCCTTACCATTATCTAAGAGAGATGGTAGACAGGAATGCAGTAAAATTAGAATATATTTGCACTGCAGATCAGACAACAAACATACTCACCAAACCTCTATCTAGAGTGAAGACAAATCACTTCAGGAGACGACTTGGTATGGTTGAATTGTAAACCATTCGTATTCTTTAAATTATTAATAAAATAATTTTATTTGTTAGGCTATTGACTATTATGGGCTGCACCATCTGTATTCATTATTTAAGAGGTGATGATCTCTGGGATAATGAATATTTATAAAAAGACATTATGGGAGATGACGATCCCTCAGATAATGTATTGAACAATATAGAACTACAATTAGATCTAGATGAGTTCAAGATCACTTGTGATAAGCATCTCTATGCTTATTAATCACAACTTGGATAAAGGAAGAATTTATTCTTCAAACTTTATCCTGTTCTTTGGTAGATCTTAACTCAAGATCAAGTTGTGATATAGGATTACCAGTACCTATGAGTCACGACCTGGATAAATGAAAAATCTAATCATCCTTCAGATTTATCCTATGTGTATTGTATTACATAGAATACTGATATCACTAGTATAAGTCATATTCCAAGATAGCTATATGACTCAGTATCATGTGTTCCATGATGCTATTTGCTAAAAACGATTCAGATAGATATAGAGTATCAATCTTTGCTTATTCCTCGTAATTGATAATGCTAGATATGTTATCTCTTAGTATGATTATCATGTTAAGAGTGAGTGTGAAATATTAACATCGATAATATTATATTGGTCTGAGAAAATGCAGACCACACCTTTATCTTCACCTATTAGATCATAGATGGTATATATATACAACAATTTTGACTCTAGAATGGGTGGCAATCTTTGCGCAAATATTACATTGTACACTAATCATAACTAATAGGTATGTTAGTCAACTTTGTGTTACTTCCTTTAGGCGTCGATTTTCTGGAGAGATGTATAAGCCAACCTAGGTAGGGTCATGTCCCTTTGAGGGACATGCCCTTTGGTCTTGATATATAGGGTAGGAATTAGTGTAGTTTGAGGACACACAATAATTACAAGTCTTCTCCCTCAAGCAATAATACCAGTTCATATTTATTGCAAAGATATATAGCATTTAAATCAGAATTAAAGTTGACAACTCCTCCATACTTCAAATTATTAAGAAGCTCATTTTCAGCAACCAAGGACAGAATCCAAGTCTGATTGAAAAGGTACAAAATTTGCAGAAACTTTACATCATTATCTCCATTAGCATGGCAGGAGTGGACCAACAGGTTCCACGTGGTCGAGATGCATAGCTACCTATACCAATGCTAGCGACCGATGTACAATGATGGTCTATTTCCAATTAAAACTGATGCTTGATGTTTCACTTGGTATTTTGAGTTTCCAGAGTATGTTTCCTTGTGATTTATGCTTTAATTGGAATGTATGGATATCATGTTGAGATGATGTTAGTTTCATTGATGCATTCCTTTATTATCATGTTTAGTATATGGTTAGATGATGTGATTCACTAATAGTTGGAGTATCTATGCTTTGATGGATTATCATGTTAGATCTTCTTATTCTTATGATGTTGGTTACATTTGTAGTAGTAGCTCCCTCATAAGAAAGCTCTGACTATCTAGTTGGAAGTTTGGGATGTTACTCATGGGGGATGGCTAGGGCTTTTAAGGTCTCATGATGCTATTATGGTTAGGAGGAACCGCGCACGACTTTTAGATGTGTTGGTGTTTGATGCTTATGCTTTCCTTCATATGACATTTGGTTTATGAACCATGTATGTACATCGCAATGTTGCTTTCCACATGTTCCTTCATTTGCCATTATGGATTAGATGGATAGATGGTTTCTACTTCCTGTTGCATGGTGTCCTGTGTTTCATGCTTTCGATTGACATTTCCTCGACTACAGTGGTTCCAACACTCCCCGATGTGGAGTTTCTCACCTTTTTTCCCTTCTAGACTCTTATCGTTTTGCTTTCTAGTTTTGAATCAGGGCGACATTTGTTCAGCATTGAGCGATACAAGAAAAGTATCGCACCATAGTAGTGAGAAATATTGTACGACAATGGTGAAGTATCACCTGGCCATACTGAGAATTATTGCCTGGCCATATTGAGAAGTGTCGCTTGGCTATAATGAAAAGTATCGCCTAGGCAAAAAGTATCGCTTGGCTATAGTGAGATATATCTCTTGGCTGTTATAAAGTGATGCCTGATTTCTTGCAGAAACCTGCTCGGGCAAACAACAGGTATCTATGGACTTTTCGGTTGAGAGTTGAAAGGTATTTTGGATACCCTTTAGGGTCGCACTCCTTCCTAGTTCATCAGATTTTCTATGGGGTTTAAAATATATCATTTAAGTATCTTATACTTAAGATATATTTTAATATATGCAACAATTCATTTGAGATAGTTTTCGAACCTCTCCGAGCTAAGATAAAGATTCTTGAAAATTTCAAGGCTTCAGAAATTTAGACTTAGCCAAATTTCACGGCTTCACGACTTCAGATAGTGCCAAATTTCAGGAGTCAACATTATCTTTCAGCATGGTATCTGGTAGATGAGTGGATGTAACTTTGAGCCCTCGTCTTTTGCATGACCATTATTGGTTTCTACTCGTGATTCTTGATTATGATATATTTAGTGGATATGCACTTGTATGTCTAACCATGCTAGGAGCTTTTTACTTTGGGATTGAGTGAGAACATCCGCTTGGTACATTCTCAAGATTTGTGCGATCTTTGGTTTGTGAGTTGTGGTAGAGCTTGGAGATCTTTGTAAGTAGTTGTAAGACTTCTGCTGGTGTACGTGAACATGTGAGTCTTGCCATGTTCCCTATTCTCATCACCTTGTCTTGGTGTTTCATTGTTGCACTTGGTTACTTTATGTTGTTGTTAACTTATCTTAAGAAAAAAAATTATTCAGTGCATGTTTTATCCTTGTGTTCCAAAGATCTCCAAGTGGGGCATTACAATTTTGGTCATCAACTTGAATACCCTCCTTGGCCATACAAGTAAAATCCCTTTCAAGAACATTACCATAAGTAATATCTTTGGTTGTACTAAAATGCATGTACTTGTCACATTGTGAATCAGCTTAACAACATAGGATAGCACTCATTGCTTTTGTATTTTTAGACTTCTCATTTTTAGAATTTGTGAAACCTATTGGGAAAATACATAATCAGCTGACATACATTCCTATGGGAACACCAAGAGCCTTAATGTAAATTAGCATTATAAAACTCCAAATGGTAAAGTTTGTCCCATCAAACTAAAGAACCCCAAATTTTTCATACTCTTCCAAATTTAAATCATCTATTGCCATGAACAATATTTCATCATTTTGAGGATCATCCTCACTGCTGGAAGAACCATCACTGTCATCCTTGGAGTAGAGTACCCTTTTAGATTTATCATATCTCCTATTTCCTCTTAAAAACATTCTAGTTCATTTAAGCCTTGAGCTTCTTTCATCACTGCTGTCCTTCTTTGTCAAAAGGACATTTTGAAGCGAAGTGGCCAACTTTACGACAGTTGAAGCATTTTAAGGCTAGCTTACCCTTGCTCTTGCTAAGTCCTTTCTTCGGCTTCCATACAAGATAAGCTATCTCATCATTTGAGTTGCCTTCCAAACTCTCACTTGACTTTTTCTCCTTCTGTTTTCCACTGCTAGTTGCCTAGTAGGCAGTTTCCCTTTTTGACAACTCTTCAATGTTGGTCTACATTTCATATGTAATCAAAATACCATGCAAATTATCCACAGTGAGAGTATCCAAATCTGACATCTCTTCAACAACAGAAACTGGCATTAAACTCCAATGGAAGAGTATATAGAATATTTTGAACAATGGTATTTTCATCAATTGTCCCACCAAGTCCTTTCAAAGCATTTACAGCTTCATCAACTCTTAGGAAATAAGCAGCAACACTCTCATCTTCCTTCACAAGAGTACCTTCAAAACTCGTTCTATGTGTTTGAGCTTTTGCCTTCTGGACTTTATCATCACCGTGATAAGCATTGACCAGCTTATCCCGTACTTGTATGGCTGAATCATAATGCATAACTTTGGCAAATTTTGATTCAAAGCGACCACATAGAAGTGCATTCATGCCTTTAGCATTATTTTCAAAGGCCCTTTCTACATCAGCATCAGTAGGGATTTGCGATATGATAGTATATCCATTGACCACACTCATATACATATCAAAACCAAGAGATATAATATACGTTTTCGTACGAACACTCCAAAAGGCATAGTTTGCTCCATCAAAAAGAGGAGGACGATTTGTGGCATGACCTTCTAAAGCACTTGTGGTGACACAGGACAGACCTACTCTCAGGCTTTTAAGCTTTTAGAAGAAAGAACCTAGCTCTGATACTAATTGAAAAATGAAAAATACTGAGAGGGGGAGGGGGTGAATCAGTATTTTAAAACTTTATAACAAAAAGAAACCCAAGTAAAACCAGAGATCACACACAGCTAAAACATGTACACCTAAGTTATCTCGTGGAAAACCCAACAGGGTAAGAAATCACAGTATCACTAATCCCCAAAAGGATACAAAACAGTACAACAAAGAGCTTCAACTGTTTTACAAACAAATGCACAACACAACATCCAACCTAGGACCTTTAGACACTACAAGCTCAAGGGGCACCTACCCAGTATATCAGACACAAGAAGAAGAAATAATCACCAGCTTTAGCTCATTTTACCCAAAGATGGTAAAACTCAGAACACATTTTCTCTAATACAGTATATAATCCAACAGTGCGTACATCGCCTTCACACCCATTTTTCTGCTTACTCTTAGTCCACACTTCAAGGAAAATCAAAGAGCCTTCACTATTAAACAACTGCACACTCCATCATTTTCACCACATTTCTACAGCTCTCAATTTCTCCACACACAACCAGCATGGTTAAAACTGTTCCCTCAAAATTTCCCATGATACAATCTCACTACGTTTTAAAATTGCTACAAACAATTCCATCTAAAAACTGTTTTTCATTTTTCATTCAATCTCCTTTTCATTACCATTCAATGCACCCAAAATCCTTTTCTTTTGACATTTTTCATAAAAATAGTAATTTGTGTCTACTGTTTTTGTAACTGCAAATGCAGTCTGCCAAATCATCATTTTGTTCTTAAAAATACGCAGTTTTGTTTACTAGAATATCTGCTACAAGTTCAGGGTTCTAGAATCTGACCATTTTTCTTACAGAGATGTCGATCCCCTTACCAAAACGTCTCTGAAAAGATGCTAAATATACTCTGACAGGGTATCATTGTTGCTTACCTGCCCCTCACTGATAAAAAGAATACGCAGAGCACAGAAGACGGTTTTATAATGATATAGGGCATAATTGATTTAATTCTGCAAGAAACATACAGGCACCCAATAAGTAAATTCCATGTCATATTCTTTGTAGGATTGATACGTTGTTGCCACTTAGTAGATAGAATCATAGTCACCACTTCAACTGACATACAGTTTATGACTGCGTACACTTGTTCAATGTGGTGTCCCCTATCTTGAAGATCAAATTCAATAAACAATAACACAATAATGAATATAATATTAGAATAATTAAAAACTAGATAAAAAATAAATTAATATAATAAAATATTATTAATATAACAATTTATAGTAATAATAAGATTGTATTTAATAACAATGATCAAAGAAATAATAATTAAGAAATCTTTTAATAAAAATGGGTCTAAACAGGCAAAAGATAAATATAATTATATAATCAATTTGTTAAAGTTACTATAAGATTGATTTATATATCTATTTTAATAAATAATAATAATAAAACAAACATATAATGTAATAATATGTGTGTGTGTGTGTGTGTGTAACCAAATATTATTATAAATCTCATAAAAAAATAATAAATTATTAATAAATAACTGAAAGTCTGATAATCAACACACAATAAAAGGCAAATAACGATATGAAAGGGTCACAACTTCTCTAGTTGCACTTACCCATTTCCATGAGATATATAAACAAGGGAAATGGCATCGCATAAGGGGTGACGGAACGAAAGACCAAAAAGACCTAAAAAGCGAAACACGAAAGGATTATTGGTGTAGCAAGGAAAGACAACAAAATGTGATAAAAATTGAAGTTCTCTCAAGGAGACACAGTCGGCAGCCTATGACAAAATACAATTTAAAGAACCTGCACAACCAACATCATATAAGTGGAATCACATACTAATGCAAGTGATGCATGTGAACCAGCAAATAACCATCTGAAGGTTGTCGCCTAAGCCAAGCAATATATATGATGGAAAGACAAAAAGGGTATAATAAGCAAATACAAAAAAATGATATCATTAATAAAAGAAATCAGAAAGAGCAATTACCTAACAGTGATTGGATTTTCCATTCAATAGTCAGCATCAGACGTAGAATTGCAAACATATATTTGAAATAAGCAATCGGTTGCAGTTATCATAGCTAATGATCATTTTCCAAGACACCCTCTCATTGGTTGAGGAATATAGATTGGCTGAGCACAATTTCTGAAAGCTAGTGACATGACTATTATTTGGGATTTGTATTCCAATATCAAAACAAGACACGAGCCTTGACAAGGAAAAATAGAAGTTAGGAAAATACATATTTTATTTCAGATTTGAAGAGATTACAAATAAATACAATCATGATCTATAGACAGCATCAAGATGGGAATGAAGTCAAAACTATCATATATTCCACTGCTCATCATCAATACTTCAGTTTATTCCTGTTGCTTTATAAACTAATGCCTCTACTATCTACTAAAGTATTGGTATTTTTGTATATTAGTTATTCCTCTGTTCATCAATGCCACCTTTTTGCCAAACATAATAAGACATGAAAATCATTATTGGAATGGAACCATTACAACTTGAGAACTCAATTTGCAAGTTGATGGTATAAAGTCTAGAAGTATGCAAAATGTATAGAAATACCTTATCAGCCATAGACAGAAGGGGTAAAACATTACAAGCTATAACTTCATTTATTGATCTAATAGTTACTATAATATGAAGCGGTCATAATTCAAACTATTTGACAATATGTTTGAGTAGTAATTTATCACAAAGTTAGGGAAAACAATCCAAAAATCAACTCAAACTAGCGAAACAGATCTGAGAATCATTTAGTGAGCAAACTATATGACGAAATGTCTCAGATTGGAAGGACAATGAGTAATAGAAACCATATTTATATTTTGTAAGTAAACTAGCTGACTGAATGTCTTGGAACTAAGAGGAATTGATAAGTGCAAGAAATGGTTACAAGATTATTAAAGGAAAAGTCTTTTAGGATCGAAATGAAAGAAATGAGTCTCAAATACTAATAAGATCAGAAAATAGGGACATTACATTCAATGAATCAAAGTTGGCATGAGAAACTTAGAACGGATCATACACCTAGCATATACATAGGAAAAGGAACCCATATGTTCTCCATGTGTACAGCCGATCAATTTAACTTTCCAAAGACAAGTGAACAAATAACTCACTCATCATCCCAAAACAGTTGTAATGTCCCTTTTTAGGGACATTAGGAAATTAAGGACATTTATTAAATATTAAAATTGACATATGAGAGCATAATACTAATTTAAAGAAGGGGTCAATTTAATATTATAAAGTGGACAATTAAAACTGGCAAAGGAGGAATAAGATAGAAAGATGGGAGAAGGGAGCTGAAGGGTCGCAGCTTTGGGCAATAAGAGAGGAAGGCTTCATTCATTTGCGCATGCTTGGATATTGATTTGGTTTGAGATTTCTCTTGGAGAAAGTAGGGAAGCTTCAGCTTCATTTCGCAATCCAATGACGCAAACCCTCATGTTTTTCTTGGTGGATTGAACGTAGCCCCGATTCATCTTTGTGCTGAATTTGCGATGGAGTTCACAATAGCATATCAGGTTCATTTCTGATTAATCCAGTCTAACTGACTTCACTGTTTATAAGATTGGATTGTTATTGTGTTGCTGATTATTATAATGCAATAACTTGAGCAATTAAATCTGGAAATATTGAGGATATTTCCTATTTTAATCTGAATATTATTGCATGAAATCTTTAATTTAAAAATCTGGAAATTGTGTTAAAGAAATTGGTTAAATATTCCAAGTGGTACAGTGGTATCAGAGCTACAAAATTCTGTAGCAAAGCTTCTGAACATTCAGAGAAACAAAGAGTTCAGTTGAAAAATTTGCATGGTTTATTGGGACTGTGAAAGAGAAAAGGAATGCTCGCCGAACATATGTTTATGCTGTGCGTTGAAGAAAGATTTCCATAAGCAAGTGACTCAATTACTAAAGTTGTGGCTTATTTAATTTGGGCACATATAGTATTGGGTAACAAATTATGTGTGGTTGTCGCATTGGTTAATGGCAGGCATGATAAACATTTACAAAGGAATATATTTCATTGTCTAATATTGAGCTTCAAAAAGGAAATGACCTGCATTGTTTCCAAGCACAGGTTTATCTTGGAATCATTGGGCTTTGGTAAGGCACCAACAACATATGTCATCATGATTCCAGGTAGTACCTGAAATATAGTAGATTAAATATAGAGAAATTATCGAGCAATTATTTCATATAGCAGCGTTGATATAGCACCAATCTGAAAAATGCACAGGAGACACTGTAAATGCGCAGCTACAGCAGGGGCCATTGTGTGCATGACTTGTATAAGTTTGAGATTGTGAAGTTTAGTTTGAACTATGAATCTCTAAGCTGCTATATTTACGGTTCCAAATGCATCAGGATGAAAGAATGTTTTCTGAATGCAGTAATATATGAAACAATATTGGATTCCTTTTGATATCCAATGTTATGGTTCCGTTGATTGTCTATTAGTTGTTGTGACTGTAAACTGAATTGTCTATTACCTACTAGAAAGCTGCAAGATAATATTGAACATAAGAACAGGTTGGCCATTACAGCAGTTCTAGATGCTTAAGGTGCATCAGAATAGGGTAAGGCAAGCGCAGTTTAACTAATGGAAAATCTGAGAAGTGAACCTTTTTCAGAAAATTCAATGGAATATTCAATGGCCATCATCTACAGAACTTACAGAAAGAAATGGAAATAGGTAATTGGCTGTATATGACTGGTTTACAATTAATTTTCATGGAAAGCCAAGATGGTGTTCTCTCCAAGCTAGAAGAACTAGAAACAAAATTGTCTAAAGTGGACCAGGTGGATTGTAAACTTTCTTAATTGGGCCATACAACCCTCAATGATCATTTTGCTTCAGCACAGGTTTACGGAACATCCAAATAAAAAGGTTAGACTTACAGTGACTTCATGTCCCAATGAGATCATACAAATAACAATGCCTATAGCACCCTATAATGATGATGTGTTGAGGAAAGTCTTACAGCTGATTGTGGACAGCCTATGGTGGTTACATGACGAGAAGCACACACTTGTGAGAAGAAGGTGAAGATTTTAGAACTAATGGAAAAAAAACCAGGTTTTTCATTCTCATGCTAGACCTCAGTTGTGAGGAGATGATTCGACAATTGTTTCAAATTTTCTTAAGAGAATTTATGAAACATCATTCCAACAATGTGAGAGCTTGCATAAAACATCATATCATTAATTCTCGATGAGAACAATGACGTATGCAAGAAATTAAAATCTGATTTGTTGACTATGTGGAGAGGGGAGAACGGGATCTTACCTGTGGCTTACAAGCTTGTGGAGGAATTAATTGAACATAAGTTTGACTTGTTTAAGGATTTTATGACTGAACAAAAGTTAACAACAGCAAGTAAACAAGTTGCAGGATCTACAAAATTGAGCAAAAACCAAATGAAAAGAGATCAGATTCATTTCACATACCAGCAAACATGGATACCTAATCACTTTTGTAAAGTGTATAATGATGCTGAGACAAAGAAAGAACTTTAGGCCATCAATGAAGAAGATAAATATCTCACAACCTTGCCCCTACAAAATAACACTAGTATGGTTATACAACTCTCTACATTGGTGACTTTGAGTTGGTTATAGACAATCATCTTGAAGAGGATGGTCTAACTGGAGAAAAGAGCATGTTGGAGACTTTAGATGATGGGAATTTTCCTAAAAAATGATAACATGACAGCCACCTTATCATTGCACACAACTCAATCAAACAAGGAGCCTGAAGCATACGACAACATTGATGACATCCTTGATGAGTCGTGTATTTTCTATGACAACTCCTTTATAAATGATAGTGATTAAGTGGAACCATCAAAAATAGAATTTCAAGATGACGGTGTTAGAGGTGACCAATTAGAAAATACATGCCAAAGTGACATATGATTCATTGAAAAAATAGCCGAAAGTTGATGAAGAGATGATTGTTGCAGCCTTGATGTGTTAAGATGATACTCACAAGATCATTGAAGATATCTACAGGAAAGCACATATAGAAGAGAGGCAAAAGGGAATGGAAAGTGACTCTAATGTTGCTGAATTACAAAGGGTTAAATGAGCCTTAGAATCTTTGAAATCATACTATTTGTGTTTGATGTCAGACAGGGATTATAGTTTAAAGGTTGCTGAATTATATGTTGGTCTACTCAGGAAGAAAGAGGATGAGATTAATAAGCTCAATAGGGAGCTTAAGAATGCTAAGGAGGCATTGAATAATATGCGAGTTGTTCTTCATGAAGCAGAAAATCAGATTGTTATCACCAAACAATCTCGGGAGTAGGAGGATAAAAGAAGGCATGAGTTTTTCAGCAAGTGATTAAGGAACTTGATAGCATTCAATAGACTTCCAATTTGGATAGCTGTCCCAGAGATCAAGAAACAAAGCTTTGGATCATTTTCAGCTAATAGACAATTCCTTGTTTGAGGTGGATGCTGATCGGACATTTGATAATCCACTTTTTGAGCTGAATATAGATCTTTCTGATTTCAGTGATGAGTATGATCTTGACTCGAGGATGTGGGACCCAGTTTCAGTTCCTAGGAATGAGTTTGGTTCACAGGATTGGTGTGGTTACCCGATGTTCAGATTTAATACTGATTCTCATTCTGTGATCAGCTTACGCATGGTTCCAATTTCTGACTTACACAAGTTGGGTAGACTCCTTGCTTCACCAAGCATATCTTGGCTGAGGATTGATGGGAGATATAATTTGATCATAGGGGATAGATTCTTAGTCCTTCCTTTGCTCATGACAGTGTCATATCTAGGTGTATTTCAAACTAATGATTTCAGCTATTGAGCAGTTTGATTCCTTCATTAGTAGTTCAGGATGGATAGTTATGATGGAGTTCAGTATGCATTTCCACAGGAGATAACTCATAGATGGAGAGTTGTTCATTATTAATAGGTCCTCGAGACACTTAAATCTTCTCATATCTGATGGTCATGATAGTATACTAGTGTGGGATCACGATATTGGCATGATTGATGCCTTACTTCAGCAGCATATTGATCAGCGGTTACACAATTTTGGGTCTAGAACAGTTTTAATCAGAGTAGCACAGCAGATGGGCGTAGTAGTGATTTTCAGGGTGATGTGGGATCCATGTATCCTATGGACAGATGAGTTGCACTTATACTTCTTGCTTCACACTACGAGGGAATGTTGTCTCACTAAGTCAGGATGGGATACAGGGGTACTTGCAGATTTATTTGGGATCCTGGTACTGATTGCTTGAGGACAAACAATCTCAAGGAGGGAGGAGTTGCAATGTCCCTTTTTGGGCACATTAGGAAATTAATGATATCTCCATTAAATATTAAAATTGACCTATGAGAGCATAGTACAAATTTAAAGAAGTGGTCAATTTAATATTATAAAGTGGGCAATTAAAAGTGGCAAAGAACGACTAAGAGAAAAATACAAGAGAAGGGAGCTGAAGGGTTGCAGCTTTGGGCAATAAGAGAGGGAGGCTTCATTCATTTGGGGATGCTTGGATATTGATTTGGTTTAAAATTTCTCTTAGAGAAAGTAGGGAAGCTTCAATTTCATTTCAGAATCCGAGGACACAAACCCTCAAGTTCTTCTTGGTCCCCCGATTCATCTTTGTGTTGAATTTACGACGAAGTTCACAATGGCACTTCAAGTTCATTTTTTATTAATCCAATCTGACTGTCTTCACTGTTTATATGATTGGATTGTAATTGTATTGCTGATTATTATAATACATTACATTGAGCATTTAAATCTGGATATTGTGTTAAAGAAATTGGTTAAATATTCTGAGTGGGATAGTACAACAGCTCCACACAATACACATGCCAATCACTAGAAAACAAACACCAACAGCACACCATGAGGAGCATATATGACGAACTGTAATATGAATGTAAGCACCAGTCATTAAGTAAAAATTTTAACAGCTTCAAACAAGACTTTGGGAAACAAACCTTCTAATTCATAGTGCAAACTAAGAAATACACATCATATGGGCTATGGGCAGATAAAATTTCAAGCAACTCCAATCAGCTTAAGGAAAAACCATGCACAACAGACAAGCAAATTCCACACTTTGGACGACTTAAAAGAGAAGTCTCTTGCAACATATTCACAACACTAAAGGATGTCCTATCCAAGATAAACAAGGCACCTAATGAAGAGAGATCCCACCCATCAACTATAGAAGTCTTCAAGAAAAGGGATGTAACCACAAGACGTTGACTCAATCACAAAAGATGTCAGTCAGATCAAAGATGTCCAATACTTGCGGGCAAGCATTTTGAGCGATGGGAGACTAATATGCCCAAACTTTTAACAAATGCACTTTTCAAATAATTTTTTGGCAAGGAGTGGCAAAACTTGTCTTGTGCAGACAATCTACATTTCTAAGTTAGAATAATGCAATTTGTGAGTGATCGATACGGTCAGTTATGAATCAAACCATGTCATAATGAATACATGTAGGCTCAGGCACATGATGATCAGCTGAGTTCATGCGTCATCATGTAAAACCACCTATCATACTTCCATTCCAGTATACTGCATCCATCCATTGAATTGGAATTCATCACATCCTATTCCACCTCATCCAATTGCAATTCATAAAATCACTCAAGTCCCTATCATTTCATGCTTACACATGTAATCCATTCTTTACATCATTCCATAATCACACTTGCAATACATTATCATAGCAGTCATATATTTATATTTGTGTGCTGCATATATTCATAATTGCATTTCACAAACACGATATTCCATCTGTTGTTAATGCGGTTATAAACTATCATGAATCGACTACTATACTAATCCTCTTAGTAAACCAATTGCCTTAGTTGCCAATTCGGGATACGAATCTGATTCGGGCACATGAATCGGCTCTGTGGATTCATGGTTTTTTTCCTAATTAGGATTCCTAGCTATACATATACTAAAAATGAGATAAATATACATAATTCTAAAACTAAATCATTTCATAATATGAATCTATGATTTTGGTATGATTCTATGAATCAAAGCCATTAAGATTATAAGAAAATAATAATAATAAAAAATCAATCAAAATTAGTCAAAAAAATCTGGACGAATCTAGGCATGAAGCTGGATCCGGACCTGATCTGGCCTATCTAGATCCAGCCTCTAGGGTACAAATCCGGTAACTACGCCGATTACTACAGTGATTGGTCAATTAAGGATAACTGAGCATTATATTAATCTGTCAAAGCCATCAAATATTATATTTGGCTAAGATGATAACCAAACCATTTGTGAATTGGTGAAGGAAGGTGGCTATTCAATCGCATCTCTTCACATTTGATCACAAGTATATAATGATGCTCACCTCATTCTCTCAAGGCATTGATAGGAGATTTCATATTTGTTTCTTATCCTTTAAGGATTGCTCTGCTAAGAGCATATTGCCTTTTGGATTGGTAAACGAATATAAAGTCGTATCTAGAAACGACATCCCCCAGTGCATTCTTCTATTGTTACATCAGAGACAACCAATGTATAAGCCATATGCAGGAACAACATCTATTGCACATATAATTATCCTTACATCAGACAAAGACTATATATATATATATCAGAGACAGCAACCAAATCATAGTGAGAGACACATTAGATCTTGCATAGATGTATTGCTTTATCAGAAACAGCAGCATTTGCATGAGAAGGTATTGATTGTTTGCACAATTGATAAAATCATACTCGCAACATTTGTAAATAGACATATATCAGATTTGCAATTATGATATCAAAATTGTCTTCATAATCCGCACTACAGTAAATATCAGGATTAGATAGTGTCTAACACACATTTATAGACATCAATTTACAGATTTGAGCCCCATTACTTGCTAGAATTACTAAACCGATCAGATATCATAAGTTGTCCTCCGTCACTTGCTTAATAAACCACAAATTGATATAATAAGTGAAAGAGTGTAGAATAAAACTCTGTCCCCCAGATTAGAAAAAGAGGGCATTACACACAGCCACAACACCACACAAAAACAAATTCAAGTTGGTACTTTATAATTAGTGTGTTTACAAGGCCTCTTAACATATTAAAATACTTTCTACGCCTCTGGCCAAAGTTACAAATTTTGATACAAACCTAACAAAAATTATCCTTGCAGCTATTTGTTACTTCAACACCTTTCCAATGCGTTTAAATTTTTGGAAAATGGAGTTCAAGGGCAAAAGTTATGGCTTGTTGAAGAGAAAAAGTGCAGCATCTCTAACCTGCAATATCTGATAAAAAGTGGCAAAACATTTTAACAAGACTTTTATGGATTAGAAGATCTCTTTTGCAGCTATCGGTCAACCACTCATTTCTGAATATGTGAAACCTAAGGCAAACGTTATGCACTTTTGAAAAAAGATTTTGATTCTACTTGTCAGAAATGACTCCTGTTTAATTCTGATTTGATTTCCACAAAATGTATTGACTGTATGGAAAAAAAATGTTATTCAAAGGACTTTCAACCCTTGGAATAAAACAAGGAAATCATTTTTCTTACCAATGAGTGGACGCTGGATTTCTGAAGAAAAAATAATAAATAGCTCTAATAGAATTTTTTTTTTTTATTGTTCTCATTTTTTAGCTGTCCTCCAATCTCTAAATCTGGTGAGATGAAAGTCAATTTTGACTCTCTGATGCCTTTTACACACCACAAATATTGAAATGCCTTCAATATTACCAAAAATTTGCAATCACCCAAATTTCACGAGAACACATATGAAGCTGATTTTGCCATCTCCTATCAATTATGTCCCAAATAGGGCCATACTTGTCCTCAACTCCTACATATTTGACCTTAATAGCCTCCTTAGCCCTATCCATGCCCTCATATATGTGGCCCATAGCAAGCTTCTCCCCATCAACAACTCATAGGAGGGCTACAAGGGGCTCAATGATCTACAAAACAATTAAACAAAAAAACAATTTAGTGAATGATGAAACTTTGCAAAATTGCACAATGAAAATAAAACAAAAATATGTATGAGATAAATTAATTTATAAAATTTTAAGACTTAAGCTTTTAAAATTTAAATTACCTCCACAATCTCCTTACATGACTCCCAAAAACTTTCTTCATGATAAATGCATTTTGTTGCATATATCCCTGCATGGGTTGTGGCAAAGGAGGAGGAACTCCATTGTGGACCAACAAACATGCACCTCAAAGCTAACCTTGAACTCAGCGAGGATTTTAATGTGATAAAATTAGAGGCAAATCTTGTGATACCGGGACGAGCCAACTGCTTTCCCTTCATGTATTCCCTCATAATATTGAGAACCAAGGCATAATTATAGATGAACTTGCAAAGATTTTTGGCCTTAGCAACACATGATTTCACCTATTCAGGCTTGCCAATATCCTCTAACATGAGGTCAAGGCAATGGACCGCACATGGAGTCCCAAAGATTCTTGGGTGTCTCTTCATCAAAAGTTTTTGTGTAGCAATTTTAAATTAGTTAGTAACAATGAAAAATTTCGATGTGTTAAAAAACTTTTAATTTTCAAAATTTAATAAAAAGCTAAAATAAATGTTTTAGAACTTAGAAGTTAAAATTTTACCTGCAACAACATAATTAGTTGCATTATTAGTCACCACTTGGACAACATTCTCTTCCCCCACCTCCCTTATGACCTCCTCAATAGCCTCATATAAGAATTTTGCATTTTTGACATGTGAGGAAGCATCTATAGACTTCAAAATCATGGTGGATCCTGAAAGTGAAAATTAAGCAAAATAATTATCATTGAAGAGTCAACAAAACAAAATTTTAGTTATTCAATAATACATTAAATTTTAGACTTCGAGAAGTAGAGTATAATGAATTACCTCCGCTAAAAATAAAAAAATTTAGGAGGGTCCTATTCCTCCTATCTGTCCATCCATCCGTCATAATGGTACACCCCCTTTGGCTCCAAATCTTTCTATGGTCCTCCAACTCAAGTTTCATCTCCTCAACCATTTCTAGTAAGAGGGGGCCACTCGACTCATCTTCAGTGGGGGCTTTAAACCCCACACCACAGATGGAAACCACATCAATCATCCCCTACCAATAAGGAGTCCTATTACATTTATAAAAACATTTTAATTAGCATATTTCAACATCAAGTTGAAATTATAAAATTGAATTTAAAACTTAGAAGTTTAAACCGTAAAACAATCAAATATAAATGAAGTTGAAGTACCTGGCTGCTATAAATGGAATATTGTAGAAAAACCAAAACTTCCTAATTGCTTTCGTTCCAGCTTCATGGATCTCCCTATTCCAGACCAAGCTCTCAAGCGAGGGATGTGCACCAAGAGAGGAACGTGGTACAAAAAAAATTGCTCAACCTAGATTTTCTAACTCTAGGACAAAAGATAACACGCTAGCACTGCTAGTGGGGGCAGTGCCACTAGCAGTGCAAGGAATAGATGTAGAAGAAGTACAACTAGCAGAAGCACTAGGACGATGGGGGGAAGGGAAGAACCTTCTCCAACACAACCTATTGAATCTAGGGATGTAAAACTAAATATAGAAGCATTTCCAGATGAGCGTAGAAGGGAATTGGAACCAATCTAATCTAACTCTACTAATTGTTTTTGTTTTAATTCATTTTCTTGTTCATATTTTCCTAAGGCAACATAACAAAAATGTTGACTCTCAGGAGCTACAACTTTACAAGGCTCAACATCATGACCATTTATGCCAGCAATATGGTATTTCAATCTATTTATCCCCCCACTATTAATGACTTTACAAAATAGGCATTTTGTTTGAGTTCTACCTCTACCCGGAAAGTCTATGGTGTCCTTCCAGCACACATCTTTTTTATTACCTTTAGAGAGCTTGGATTTTTTTTTACCTCCAGGAGCCATTATGAGTCAGGAAAAATGTCAAGGTTGCTGCAATAAGCGATTTTAAAGCAAATATTACCATTTAAGCATTGTATTTTATGAAGATCTAAAGTAAAACAAAACCCATAAACATACAAAAAAAATTCATCCAAAAAACCCATAAGCATAGAGAAAAAAATCATCAAAATCAACTCTTACCTCTTTGAAACGCGTTCAGAAGTGTTGAGAAGAGCTCCTATAAACTCCTTGATGATCTAAATGCAAGTTTATAGTTGCTCCAATGACACATATACAAACTTTTCTCCTCTTCCTTTTAGCTGGTTGCAAAAAATGACTCTCTCTCTCTCTCTCTCTCTCTCTCAAAATAGAGTCTTATGAAAGCCCTTTTAGGGTCTTAACCATTAAAAAGAACAAAAAATGTATATTAAAAAACTAAGCAATTTTTTATTTTTCTACTTGCCCAAACTTTTACTGCTGCGGCCAGGTCACACTGGGTCAGGATTGTCGTGACCCACGAGTCACGCCTTGACTAGCGAGTCACGCGAATCAGGCGAGTCACACTCCTTGACCTGCCAAGCCCGAGTCACGGGTCATTTTGACCCAGCAAGCCTTCCCTGACTCACCGACTCGGGAGACTCATAGCAAGTCTCATTACTCTGGTAACAATAGTGTTGGAGGCAAAGCAAGTCTCACCAACTTATTTCAAGATCAAAATCAATAATAAGTTAATATCAAGATTAAATTAAATTTTAAAAACATAAAAAGTTTAATAAACAAAAATGACTAGGTTTCTAAAACATGTTTAATTTTAAACAATTGAACTTACCTTTAAGAGCTCCAATTTTGAAAATTGTCTAAATATGGCTTACATCATATGATGGTTCATGACGAGCATTTGGATCTCCTATGCATCTTCATACATTTTTTTAATCCACTTAATCTTAGTGCCATTTTTTTGCAGCATTCAGTTGAGTGAGAGCACAACACAAGGTGGTCAAAAACTGTGTTCAAAGTTTTCCTCAACCAATAAGCTGTCAGCCCTACAATTCTTGGCATTGTCGGTTATTTCTTGAACAACATTTTGATGGCCAACTTCCTCAATGGTTTAGATGAGAATGTTTGCAATGAAAGGATAGAAGGACTGTCCTTCACCTCTCCTTCACAATCCGCGGCTTTTAAAAACATTGCACCTCTTGTGGACACTGCAATGACCAGAAGGACGATTTCTCGCATCTTTTCATCCATCGAATACAATGGTCACACCTGTTTTGATCCATGAATCTTTGATGGGCTACATGCCAACCTTTATAATGATAACCTGTCTATCTAATAAAGTGGTGTGCACCTTCTCATAACTTGAGCCATTGAACCCTTTTGGAGCCTCATTAGTCGATCTCACCATTTTTTGCCTATACAGTGAGCAAACAAAATTAAACACACATTACTTGGGGATGTGTCCCCACCCAAAAACCTGGAGTTTGCAGAATTGGGATGTCCCCAGGATGGGGAGACAAGTATGGGATGTCCCCCAATGTCCCGGAAAACTGAAAATCTGCCCTAGATGTTATAGAAATGTTGGTCTGTTGCAAGAAAAATGGGGGACAAACGATCATCCTTGGTATGGCCAGGAACGTCATAGACCTCCCTTAACTATACTAGGGGTAGTCGGCCATTCTTGAGATAAAAGCAAACAAATATTATTTTTTAAGAGTTTGAACCTTATTCTAATGCAATTTATTTGGGCATTGGGCATTTAGTAGGGCCCGCTTCCCCTCTTGCCCTTAAAGGGCAAAAACGATGCTCATATGCCATTGTTTGGCATTTTTTGCATTTGGAGTTTATACCATCAAGTTGGGGTATTCATCTTGCAAAAAGAGGAAGTGTTCTCTTTTTAATTCCAAGAACTTGTGCAGGGGTTTGAGCTTCCTCCATTGTGCAACAATTAAGTACAAAAGTCTCTATGCTTTCATTTTGCATTTTTTAAATAGATTTGCAGGTTGAAAGAGTCTAATTTGTTTCATTGTTTCAGTTCATATTTTCATTGGGTATTTAAATCACAAAACAAACCACAATGAGCAGCCCTGGAAGTGGTGGTGGTGGTGGTTATGTGCCAATGGGGGGTGATAGTGCTAGTAGTAGGAAACAAGCTCAACCTAAAACTGATTTATTTAAATCCCCTTCCACCACCATAAGCAAACATGCAAAGGGTCATTTGAACCTTTTAATAGAAAAAATACCTCTTTTCCAATTTCTCGCACCTAGGTGTCAACAAAGTAAAAGGAATGTAGGAGGGACTAGGCTGTGAGATTTCCATGTTTGTCATAATAATTTTAAGGTCAGCTATATTGTAATGTCCCCTTCTCCGCCCTAGGCCTTTTGGTGCCTTGTTGGTCTATCTTTCTATCCGGAGAGGCTAACCGCAATTATTTTGAGGATACTAGCGAGTCACAAGATTTTATTTGGTTTCTTTGGGAGAATTTTAAGTGTGAAGCTTCCTATAGTTAGATCACTTTATTTTATAAAGTTGATTTATAAAGTTACTTTACGATTTAAAGTCACTTTATGACAAAAGTAACTTAAGTGACTAAAAGATGAAATTGTCTTTTTATCCCACATTGCCTAGTTGTTTATGTATTCCCTCATATCAAGGTTATAAAAGCATGGAGCTACATTGGGATTGACACCATGAGATTTAATAATGATAAAATACAAACAACTTGCTTAAATGTGACTAATTGCTCTTAGGATGAAACCCCTTAAAGAGAAGTGGGAGACTAGACGTAGCCCTAGTATCTCTACGAGATTTCAGTTTATACTATTCAATAAGTCTACTTCAGGAGCCAAATCGAGGGGGCAGTAGAATCACTTCAAATACCTTATTTCTAGTTGGGAAAATTATATGGTTAGTCTGTAGCTATGGATGATGGAAGGAAATACAAATCAATAACAGGCATAGGAGAAGTAGCAGTATAACATGCAGGGTCTAATTAAGGAGCTCAAATCACTATCAATTGAAAGCCACGACAATAGAGCAGTCAGCTACGTACAGAATCAAGCAAAGGTTATAAGGTATAGCAGAGTTCATATCTATTGGAAGGACACGTTTGCTATAAGTTGGTGAATACAGTTTCTCCAGTCATGCCATTTCGGGTGGATTACTTAACAGTCATTACTTGCAAACCCATCACCCAAAAATCAAGGACATGAATTGTTGCAACTAGTATTACTATCCATTGCACATGTACCTAGGCAACAGCATCTCCAAACACGTGTATGTTGCAAGGAGTTCTAAGGGTCCCATGAGCAGGTGTTAGCTTCAGGTGCCTCCTCCTACTACCTTGTGTTTGAACTTGTGTTACGCCTGTCATTTCTTTTTCTAGTTGGGTGGCTATAAGTTTGCACACTAGTTGATATGTTCTCTTCTTATGCAGGTTAATTAAAATATTTGTGATTAAATGAATGAGTAGTTAAATGCATGTAGTTTGTTCAATGTATTATGTTCCCACATCTTTGTATTAGACCCAACTGCCATCAACATAATAGAAGAGTTCAAATACTTAGCTCGACATAACAACATTCTCTCCTTTATGTTGGTCATTTTCCTGAATCCTCTTACATTACAGGTTTAGATCATTAAGTGGTCTCAAAGCCACAAGACCTACCGACTTCTGGGTAATTATTTCGTTGGAGGCTAGATTTAATAGGAATAATATCAAACAGGCATGAATAAGAAACCATATAGGTTTAGTCACATCCGTTCTGAACAAGAAGATCTTCAGACCAGATTGATATTGAGGATAGTTACTCAGTTGACAAGGAGTTAACCTTTAGGACAAACATATAGGTTGAACAGGGTGAACAGGTTAAACAGATTGCACAGGTACAAGACACTCAAATGGCTTATAATGAGAATGAACAAGAATGGGAAGTGAGGGAAACCTTGTGAGCTATTAGAGATGGACAGAACACTATCGTTGCTGCACTTCGGCAGCTTACAAGTGCTATGTAGCAGCTAGGTCCGACTCACAAGAGAGCACCAAGTCATCACAGTGGAGGCATTAGTGTGGCAAGATCACCCCAAGCTGCTAGGGCCCCCACACGGAATACTAACAAGCCACTGATGCCCATTTTTGCTACAATTTATGCCAAGGAAGAAGAAGCCCAACCCATTACACCAGGCTTACTTTCGGATAATGTTATGGCTATGTACGATGAAAGGGATATGTTCCTTGATCAAATTAAACAGGATTTGAGTTTTGTTCAATACATGAATTAGAAAAGGGAGACAGAGAGACCACAGGAAGATAGGAGGCCTACGGCTCAAAATAGGGACTTGAAGCATGGAATCTCTTCTCACTTGTGATGGCAGCAATGAGACATCCTCTAAAGCTTGGATTCACAAACTAGACACCTACCTAACACTTAAGCCCATGTCAGAGATAGAACCCATTAGATTAGCTACAATGCATATAGAGGAAGCAGCATATGATCGGTGGCATCATGGGCTAGTCACCCAGGATCATGGTCTCATTACATCTTATGAGATTTTCAGCTCTAAGTTGATCACCCGTTTTGACAAAAAGGTCATTGAGGTCTACTACAAGGATTTGGCGCAATTGCGACAAGGTGGATCTCTAGAAATTGATGAGTTTCATTAGATTTCAATGATGGTTCCAGATATGACAGAACAGCGGAAGGTAATGTTGTTCACTGAGGGCTTACAGGACAGATTTAGAGGTTGGTCAAGGCTCTTAAACCAAACACTCTAGATGATGCCATTAAGATCGCACACAATCTAGACACCTTCTTCAATACTACCGCCTCTTAAGAAACCTTATAAGGGGTCTACTTCATTCCAGAAAAAGAACCAACATAAGACTACCCCATCTAGATTGGACTTTGAGACTCGGAATGAACTTAGGAGGAAGAAGCTATGCTTCACTTGCAGGGAGCCTTGGACACTGGATCACAGATGCCTTGGCAAAGGTAAAATACATTGTGTCGAAGTCTTGTCGGAAGAGGAGGGTGAGCAGCAGGAGGGCAGCAATGTTGATGGCAGCGATGAGAAAGAGAATAAGGAGCAGCCTCCTAAAGAGAGGAAGAAGAAATCCACTCTGGAACAATCTCCTATCATAGCTTCCCTTTCTCGCGATCCCACAGGTCACCCGTTTCACTTTAAGGGTGTAGTTAGAGGGCAACATATTGTGTCTTTTAGATACAGGTGCATCACATAACTTCATAAGCACACACTAGGTTTCAAAGAGGAAGTTACAGGTTGAAGATATACCCGAGTTCAAGGTTAGAGTGGCATGAGGCGATAGACTGAGGTGCACAGGGAAAGTACCAAGGCTATTGATTCACTTTGATGACTTCCTTCTAGAGGCAGATTTTTATGTGGTTGATTTGGATGGATTAGACGCCATGCTGGCAAGACAATGGTTGCAGACTATCGGCAAGTACACAGTTGATCATGATAAGATGCAGCTAGAATTCTTACAAGATGACCGGCAAGTGATTCTCAAGACCATGACAGAGAGTGAACCTAGGTTGATTTCAGCTCACAAGATGGAGGCTATTATGAGGCATGATGACATGGAGTGGGTAGCACACTGTTTCATTTCCTCTGAGGCTTCATTAAGTTCAAGACAACAACTTCATTTTGACATTAAGCGGGGCATAAGAGGGTTTTTGAGGATATTCCCCTGGGCATTCCCCCAGACAAAGGGTGTGGGCATATCATTGAGTTGGAGGAGGGTGCCAAACCTATCATTACCACCCCTTATCATCATCCTAAGCACTACAAAGAAGATATAGAAAGGATGATTAAGGAAATCTTCGACATGGGACGCATCAAACCTAGCTCCAACCCCTTTGCTTCTTCGAAAGTTTTGGTGAAGAACGATAGCACTCTTCACATGTGTATTGATTACCGCACTCTCAACAAGAAAACCATTAAGAATAGGTATCCTATTCTTCACATTTATGACTTACTACATGAATTACACGGGGTAGTCTATTTCTCGAAGATAGATCTTAGATCTAGATACCATCAGATAAGGGTTTGGGAGGATGATGTGCATAAGACAACTTTCCAATGTCACTATGGACACTATGAGTTCTTGGTTATGCCATTTGGTCTCACCAATTTGCCGATCATGTTTTAGTCATGCACGAAACATATTTTTAGAAAACAGTTGCACAAGAGAATGTTGGTATTTTTGATGATATCCTGGTTTTCAGCAGAACTTGGGAGGAGCATTTGTAGCACCTAGATGGGGTACTTAGCATTATGGAGGAGCACTCACTATTTGCGATGGAGTCGAAGTGTGAGTTTGGTTTGACTTAGATTCTTTACCTTGGACACATGATTAGTGCAAATGGAGTGAAGGTACACCAAGAAAAGATACAGGCAATCCTAGATTGGCCACCTCCGAGGAACGTGTCAAATTTGAGAGGCTTCCTTGGTCTTTGCTCTTATTACAGGAGGTTCGCTAGAGGCTTCTCTCAGACAACAGTTCCCATCACCAATCTCACACAAGAAGGGGCATTCAGGGGGATAGATGATGCAGAGGTGACCTTTGATAAGCTCAAAAAGGTGATGAGCACATGTTCGATTTTGGCCCTTCTTGATTCTCTCGCCCTTTTGTCCTAGAGTGTGATGCTTCAGAGAGCGAAATTGACGTGGTTCTGATGTAGGATAGGCATCCAATAGCTTACGAGAGTAGGAAACTCAAGGACTATAAGAAGTTATACTCCACCTATGATAAGGAGATGTTAGCCATTATGCACGCTTTGGCCAAGTTTAAACAATACTTGGTGGGTGGCAAATTATTAGTTAAGACAAAACACAACAGTTTGCAATACTTCTTAGAACAAAAGGTTCTTAATGAAAGACACCAAAAATAGGTCAGCAAGATTCAGGCCTATGATTTTGACATCAAGTATGTTACAGGTATGAACAATATAGTTGCTGATATGCTTTCTAGAAGACCTTCAGTAGAAGAGTGTTGTGTAATTTCCGGGATATCGGCAGATTAAAAGTCTCAGTTGCTGGTTGAGTACTCTAAGAATGCTCTAGTGTATCAGATCATGGATGGGCAACTCCAAGATAGCAGGTACAAAGTAATTGATGATGTGATTTTTTATAAGGATAAGATCTATCTCGTACCAGAGTCTCAACTCAAGGGAAAAATCATGGAGACTCTTCATGATGCACCATCAACCAAACACCCAAGTTTCTTCAAAACTTATAGCCAAGTCAAGGAAAGGTTTTCTTGGAAGGGCCTCAAGGATGATGTCCTTCAACATGTCAAAGGATGCCAAACTTGTCAACAGAAGAAGTCAGAGCACGAGTTTCCAGTTGGATTATTGCAACCCGTTCCTATTCCAACACAGAAATGGGAGAGTATCTCCATGGACTTTATTATAGGATTGTCGAGAGTGTAGGGCAGAGATTCCATTTTTGTGGTTGTTGATATATTGACTAAGTTTGCTCACTTTTTTGCTATAGCATCAGATTGGTCGGCCTCTCAGGTAGCAGACTTATTTTTTCGACAGGCTACATGGTCTCCCTTGAACCATTGTAAGCGACAAGGATAGAAAATTTCTCAGCACATTTTGTCAAGAACTATTCAGATTGGCAGGTATGGAGTTGACACCCAACACAAGTTACCACCCACAGACGGATGGACAGGCAAAGATAGTGAACAAATGGGTGGAGGGTTATCTTTGGAATTATGTAGTAGGGCATCAGAGAGCTTGGGTTAAGCAATTATATATAGAGGAGTACTCCTACAAGTCCTCCTACCACATGTCCATCTAGATGACATCGTTTCGAGCTCTCTATGGCAGTGAACCTCTATTATTCGTAGATCTGGCTTTGCAGGACAGCAAAGCACTGCTAGTTGGAGATTGGATTTAGGATCAGCATGACATTCTTAGATCTCTTCAGGAGAACATTATTCAAGCTCAGAATCAGCAAAAGATGTACGTTGATCGTTGTAGGATAGAGCAAAATTTTGAGTTGGGTGACATGGTTTACCTTCATCTCCAACCTTATAGAAAGAGCTCCTTGAAGAAGAGTGGATCTGAAAAGCTTCAGCCTAGATTTTATGGTCCCTATTGCATTACTCGGAGGGTGGGAGAGGTTGCTTATGAGCTGGACTTGCCAGATGACAACAAAATTCATAACGTTTTCCACATTTCTTGCCTCAAGAAAGTGATTGGCCAGCATGTAGTGCCCTCCACTAGATCGCCCCCACTTGATGTAGAAGGGAAGCTAGTTTTGGTTCCAATAGAGGTGACTAAGGTCAGAGAAAGGAAGCTGTGTAATAGTTCCATCAAGGAGCATTTAATTCGCTAGAAGGATTTGCCGTATGAAAATGCCACTAGGGATGGCGAAGCAATCCTGCAACATCTGGCTCTCAAATTGCTTGAGGGCAAGCAATCCTGGGAAGGGAGTACTGAAATGTTCCCTTCTCCGCACTAGGCTTTTTGGCACCTTGTTGGTCTATCTTTCCATCCGGATAGGCTGACCGCATTTATTTTGAGGATGCCAGTTAGTCACAAGATTTTATTTCGTTTTGTTTGGGAGAATTTTAAGTGCGGCGCTTCCTATAGTTAAGTCACTTTATTTTATAAAGTTACTTTATGATTTAAAATCACTTCATGACAAAAGTAACTTAAGTGACTAGAAGATGAAATCGACTTTTTATCCCACATTACCTAGTTTTTTGTGTCTTCCCACACATCGAGGTTATAAAAGCGTGGAGCTACATTGGGTTTGACACCATGAGATTTAATATTGATAAAATACAAACAAGTTACTTTAATGTGACTGATTACTCTTAAGGACGAAACCCCTTAAGGAGAAGTGGGAGATTGGATGTAGCCCCGATATCTCTATGAAATTGTTACAAGTTCAAGTACAAGATTTCAGTTTATACTATTCAATGTCTACTTCAGAAGCCAAGTCGAGGGGGCAATAGAATCACTTGGAAATCTTTATTTCTAACTGGGAAAATTATACAGTTATTATCTATAGCTATGGATGATGGAAGGAAATACAAATCGCTAACAAGCATAGGAGAAGCAGTAGTATAACGTGTAGGGTCTAATTAAGGAGCTTGAATCACTACCAGTCGAAATCCACGACAGTAGAGCAGTCGGCTACGTACAGAATCAGGTAAATGCTATAAGGTACAGAAAAGTTCATAACCGTTGGAAGGACATGTTTGCTATAAGTTTCTAAATGCACTTTCTCCAGTTACACCATTTTGGGTGGATTACTTAACAGTCATTACCTACAGACCCACCACCCAAAAATCAAGGACATGGACGGCTGCAACTGGTATTACTATCCATTGCACATGTATCGTAAGTAACACCATCTCTAGACACATGTATGGTGTATGGAGTTTTGAGGGTTGCGTGAGCAAGTGTTAGCTTCAGGTGCCTCCTCCTACAACCTTGCATTTGAACTTGAGTTACATCTGTCATTGCTTTTTCTAGTTAGGTGGCTATACATTTATGCACTAGTTAATATGTTCTCTTCCTATGTCAATTAATTGAAATATCTATGATTGAATGAATGAGTAGTGAGATGCATTTAGTTTGTTCTATGTATTATCTTCCCACATCTTTATATTAGCCCCAACTGCCATCAGCATAACAAAAGAATTTGAATACTTAGCTCGACATAACAGCATTCTCTACTTTATGTTGGTTATTTTGTTGAATCCTCTCACATTATAGGTTTAGATCATTACGTATACAAGGGTGAAGTGACACTTTTTAGGTATTGCAAGATGAGGAGTTGAAGTTTGTCCTAACTTGACTGAATAAGAGAGATTAGAGTGCTAAAGATTGTACTTAGAGGCTAAAATTGGGGGACAAAATTTGACAATGCCATCACCATCTCTCTTGTATAGTGACAATCATCTAGGTGTGAGTCATCTGTCATTGGTACTAGGGGCACCCCTATTGAGAGAAAAGGAAAGAAAAAGATGGGTACTGGTGAAAAGGGCTCAATGGAAAGTTTCTTTAATGCACAAGAAAAGGAAGTTTGTGAGGCATCCATTGGTAGATTCTTTGTTGTTAATGGCATCTCATTTCATGTTAGCCCGTTTCACTTATTTTAAACAAATGGTGAAAGATATATTGACCATGAATCCCTCATTTGTACCCCTAGTGATCATAAGCTACGAACCATCATCCTAGGTAATGAGTATTCTAAGATAGCGTCATTGTTTAAGAGTATGAAATGTAGTTGGGCTAAGACAGGCTGCTCTACTCATCAATATCATTTGTAGAGTTCCAGTTCACCATTTTCAGGGCTGTCATAGAGGTCGGGTCAACTAATGTAGTATAGGTGATCATAGATTTTGCGCGCATGTGTGAATCAACCTATTTGATGGTAGAGGCTTACAAGCACATCTTTTGGGCCCCTTATTGTGTCCATGCATTGAAAAATGCATTGAAGGACAGAGAATATTTATTGGGTGAAATAGGTGGTGTTAGAAATTAGATAAGTGCAAATGTTTAGATCCAACTACTACAATTCACTTGCTCTGATCATGTCCTTATCTAAGGAGTTCCTCAAACCAGTTGAGACAAGGTATGTCAATTTTAATTATAGTTTAGTTTACTTTATTTATTTAAATTTTAAATTTTAAATTATTGTTACAGACTTGCATGTAATGTGTTTAATGTTTATTTTAATTTATAATTTTATCTATAAGTATTGCACATGCTTCATTTTGATGGAGAGAATGGTTGAGGTGCACAAGGCCCACCAACTGATGTTGGTGAATCTAGAGTGGACTTGCTGGTGCAATTCTAGATCCTCTAAAGGAAAATTGGTGAAGAAAAGGGTCCTTGATGACAATTGGTGGTCCATAATAAGGTAAGTTGCTGATTTTTAAATTAAATGTTAGTCTTTTTCTTATTGATTTTCATACTAACTTAAAAAATTTAACTCCAATATTAATTTTTGTTTGCATCTTGCAAATATCTTTGCTCTGTTATAACACCTATTGTACATGTCATTAGATATGTGCATATTCACTTTACTACTCTTGGAGAGATATATAAGATATTTGAAAACATATTGGGGAAGATAAAAAAAATTGTTACAGCAAAGGATCCTACATTAGAGTTTTATGAGGAACATGTTAGGCCTACTGTGATGCGGAGGTGGAGCATAATGAATACCCTGCTTCATATGGTAGCATTTTCTCTAAATCCCAAATGGTATGCAAAGTTGGATGGAAGGGGGCCTCGTGTGATGATCTTAAAGTATTAGATGGCTTCACAAAAGCCTTCAATAAGATATATCTAGCTGGAGAGGCCTCTACTCTTCATGCACAAATCCTTGACTTCCCCAAACTTCGCGGCCCAAACTTGAGTAATCTACAAGTGAGTTTGGATATAATGGTTTTGGCACAAAAAGATCCTACTGGATGGTGAACCTAACATGGAAGAGATACACTAGAGTTGAAAATACTTGCCACTTGCCTCCTTAGGTTGCTAGTTCCTCGATTGCAAAAAGGAATTGGTTGACATATTCATTTATATACTGTCAAGAGGAATAAACTTACCTCTAAACAAGCAAAGAATAGGCACACTCCAGCTTTGCGATGGGGTGTTGATCGTGAGGATGTGGCCCAGATGGGTGAGGATGAGACAACACCGAGATTGGTTGGGCTTCCATTGAATGAGATTACACTTCCTATAGAACATGATAGTGAGGATGAGGACTCTGGTTTTGATGCCATGGCGGTAGAAGCAGAATAGGAGCAACAATCTGCTTCATTTTTCTATATTTGTTTTTTATGTTGAACTTGAACATGATGATAAAACTTTATGGCAGCCCTCGAGCCTTTAGGCGTATTTAGATTTTCAGATTTTTATGATATTTTTCATTGTTAAACTTATATTTTTGTTCACATATTCATAAGCATATTGACAATTGTAACTATTTTATGAATGCATAATAGACTAGAGTTAAATTTTAATACATATTGAGTATTGAATCGGTTATTAATATTATTCTTGAGATGGCATCAATGGTGTGTGTTAAGGTTCTATGATGTTTAATTTCATGTGAATGACATGTATATTTGCAAATTTCAGTGTATATTTTGATATTTCCTTATATTTACATAGTCATCCCTGTTTGTTGTCCTTCTCTCGTCTCCATCTCCGAAATTGGCAATAATGTGTGCTGTCCGAAAAAACCCATCCCATCATCCCCTACTGTCTTCATCTCGAACACTCGAGGTAACATTGCATTAAACACCAATCCACATGCATAGATGCATCTCGATATGGCTACCTTGGCAATTTCTCCAACTTCATTTTGAAAAGATGTTTCCATGGGCCTCATTGCTATCTTATTTGCAACCAGTGCTTGAGGAACACACAAGGGATGGCCCTTTCCGTTGTCCCCTACCATCTTTGTCTCAGAAACTCGGGGTAACATTGCATTAAACGCCAATCCACATGCATAGATGCATCTCGCTATGGCTTCGTTGGCAATGTCTCTAGCTTCATTTTGAAAAGATGTTATCGAGGGCCCCATTGCTTGCTTGTTTGCAACCAATACTTGAGGAGCACGCAAGGGATGGCCCTCTGTGGGTGGTTCATTGGGAGTAGAAGTTGAAGACAGAGATGATGGTTTTTTTTCCCTAGCATTTTGCAAAAGATGAGAAGTTTCCCTTCCAATTGCTTCGTCTACTTGTTTTTGTCCTTGAATATTTTTGTTCACCATGTGGTTTGGAAGAAAGGTCTTAGGTAGCACCCCATCAACTTTTAGCTTCCCTATACAAAATTGAATGCCTTTTTGATGAATAAAGCACAAATGTTCTTTAACTCTACTATAAGAGCTACAAAATTCCTTTTGCAATGGCTACAAATCCACATATAACCTTCCACTTGCCATTGGTTCAATCATTTCCACATATTTCCATAGTGGAGGGCATCTGTCTATTTTGAAGTTGGAATTTCCTAAGCTAGAAGAACTTGCAGCCATTCTTTGAATCTACAAACAACACACAGCTCTTCAGAAACCACGGTCTAATATATGTAGCATTGCTCTACTTGTTTACAATAACATTGAATACTTTTGAATCTTACTATGAAATTATGAACTGATAGTCTGAAGAGTCTGCTCCAAATATGGTGTTACCTGTGCCTATTTCATGAATGTTGAGACTGCTCCAAACAATCATAAAAAGGACAAGAAAATAGAAAACTATTTAGCAATGAATCCAATCCAATATTTATTATAAATACAGTGAAAATCATCTCACATCCAATCCCGAGTTTTGAAGATTGTTTTAAAGATATTTTTAAGGGTTTTAAAAAAAATTAAGGGTTTTAAATGATTGTACTCAATATTATTTTAGATATTTTAAATATTTGAACATACCTCAAACCTTTGGGCTGTGCATGACTGCTTTGGAAACAGGTTATGTTAATGCAATCGCGACTCAAGTCATGTACATGCAGTCAAGACTTTGCCTGCAGGCTGCATCAACGACAACTCCACACCTTGAATGGCACACGTGGTCAAGACTTTGTGCAATACAACATCCTGAATGCCAACAATCTGCAAACAACAACACCAAAAATGGCCTCCAAACACCAGAAAATGCCTTTCAATACCAACAATGGCCCAAAAAAATGTCATGTGAATAACAATGTCATCATTTTACCAAAAAATGGTTTGATAATTGTTGTTTTAGGGTTGGAACCATTTAAAAAACTTTTAAAATTGTGTTGAAAAGTCAAGGCCGTGTCATTTAATGGTCATTCATTGAGTATTTGATTTGGGTTCGTTTTTTAATTTTCAACATTCACAGGAATTCGACCCACAGTCATCCAGAGTCCTGCACAGCGATTTTTGACCGAATGATTCAGACAAGCGCAAACTTCAGGTCAAAATCGAACCGAATTCAAATGAGTAACAAACAAACTAGCAAATCCAAGGTCAGACAAATGTAAATGGCAACAAAGGTTGGAAAGGTTGGTTATGGAAGATTCTCATGGGTAATTGGTTGTTGGTTCAATTGGGCGTCAATGAACCCTCCTTTTAGCACTAGCAGGTGTGGGCTTATTAGGATTGGATTAGGTGGTTTTTTGATTTTAATCTTGGGCGACTATTGTGTTGGGGTTCCTGTTTGTTCATAGTAACTGGTGTAGTTTATGTATGGTAGCTTTCTGGTTCTGTAGTTCTGATTCTCAGTGATTAACAAACTACTTTTCAACAGAAAAACAACAATATACCAATTGGAGATTGGACAATGCA
This sequence comes from Cupressus sempervirens, assembly GCA_028749045.1. NCBI lineage: Eukaryota > Viridiplantae > Streptophyta > Pinopsida > Cupressales > Cupressaceae > Cupressus > Cupressus sempervirens. The sequence continues at coordinate 519,349,286 of CM053792.1, forward strand.
CACTTTAATTTACTGACTTTTTCATTAAAATTGGAACTGTAGAAGCCTAGAACATTACATGAAAAAATAGCTACCTCAAATTTTCTCAAAAGTACTTGGAAACTCTTCATGGCCTCCTTTATAGCTTCAACGCGATGTTGATCACCACTTGTCAGCAATGCGGTGACCTCTCTTGGTGAGTGCCCAATTATGTTATGCACTACCTAACCATTTCAGTTAAGGGAAACAATAAATGCATCAATAATTCAATAGCTACAAACCACGATGTCTATTTACACCTGAAACTATATAAAGAAAATAAGCATGACAAATCTTATAAATGCTTCAAACACACCTTATGGTCAATCAGAACCTCTGAAATAAGGCTTCCATCATCAATGTAAACATAAAGCTCAAATTTATCACGTTCCTTAAACTGAAATTCCTTTACTCCGGTCAAAATGCACTACAAGAAGCATGTAATGTCATTAATAATTTTATGGAAAAATAGTCATATCACTTCAAACTAAAACATATTCCAATTTAAACAAATTTCAGTTCTATAAGAAGCTCTAGATTCTTACAACTTTAGTCAATTACCAGTTGCAAATTCATATACAATCACACTCAAATCAATTTGTGTTCAAAATAACAATAGAGCTGTAAAAATTGGTGTCTCTTCAAAGCTTCAAAGTCAAGACAACAAAGAGAATAGAATGTGTCCACTGTAACAATATCAACAATGCACAGTTACAACATGACTGTTAGTTATAATTATTAAACAACTGCAATGGGAAGAGAAATGAAAAGAATCCAATACATCAATTTTTGCATAAATATGAGCAGTAACATCCTTAGTCTCAAAAAATAGTCCAAAAACACACACCTACTAAAATCCATAGATTTATTTGTTGTAAATCACTTTAGAATATAGGGAATAAGTCCAGGAAGATGTGCTGTTTCAATGGCAGTGAGGTTATGGTACACCAGAACACAACCTTCACGACGCCTCATGTGAAACCTAGGTGCACTTATGCACAGCATTGTCAAGTAGAGCAGCAGTTCCATTCCTGACACCTTTATTCATGACAGGACATATTAAGCAGTTACTTATGTATTGCTTTCTTTCCAGTTTTTGTATAGCAGTTCTTTATTTAGCAGCTTGCATTTGTAAGTTTTACTTCATCTAATTAAGGGCTCAAATTCATAGGATAAAATTAGATAAAGGATTGATAGATCAACCCAATAGTGCTCCATATGTATCAAATTTTTCAAATGCAAGCATTCTGTTTTATTTTTATTGTTGAAATCTCTATATTTAATAAGATATTTTTTCTTACAAAATGGGGGTTGTCTACGGCTACCCCACCCTAAATATGTAATCATAATATTAAGATGAAGCATATAAAAAGCTCACTTATCAAAAATTAAATGTCCAAAATATAAATACTCATTATATTAATTTGTAATGTCCCCACTATTAGAGCTAGCTTGGGACAAATATTAGCTGCAAAATAAATATTAGACTTGAACACTCAAAATTTACTATTCTACCTTCTATCTTAACCCCAAACCTTAAAGACATCTCCAAATTGGGATTGTTAACCCTTCTAAAGATCTCTAGGTCTTGAATGATATATCATCAATTCTAGCACCACCCTCGATTACTTTTTTGTCTGCTATGGAGTGTTTCCTGTAAGGTCCTTCCTAGAAGAGGCAACCTTTGTCCAAGGTCCTTAACACATGCATGTGTCGACATCAACGGAAAGTTTCGGTCCTTACATAATTCACATCTAGCCGATTCGTACGAGATTGTACTAATTTCTTGCACTAGCACTATAGCCATTCATACGAGGTTGTACTAACCTTGTGCACTAACACTATGAGTACGGATACAGCTACGACTATTTTTGAAAATAAGGGATGGGGGTGCTTGGGCCCGTCAAACTATTTTCTAATATAATTTAATATTTATAGAAAATCTGAAATTATGAGTCATGACAATGGTTCTTCAAAACAAGAACAACAATAAAGTTTTCAAATTTAACGTATTGTTTTCAGATTCAGATTTAAAATATGTTTGTAATTGTAATAATAATATATCATAAATGTTTAGATACATAACAGAGAAGGAAGACTTGAAACATGAACAAGATCATAAATCATATAACAATAACATATTGCAAATAATAAACTTCAGGCATGAACAATGATAAAGTTTAAAGTTTCAAATTGATTACGTATTGAATTGAGCTTGATAAACAACAAGCTAATACACAAAAAAAAAACTGAAAACGGAATAAAAAATCTTAATCAAGCTCTTAAGCTATGATGCTCTCCACTAAGTACCGCATCATTGGAGTACATGTACTTGATTCTTGGGTATGTGGGTACGTGGTCCACGGGTGTGGGTACGCATACCCATGCCACCTAGGTTTTCATTTATCCAAATTTATCCATTCATATAGAGACGACCCCAATCACTACACTACCACGTAGCCATTCCTATTGAGATGAGTACAGTCCCTACACCAGTACTACGGGACATGATCCATTATTTCTTTATATTAATTTAATAAACACAAAATTAAATTTTAAATAATCATCCAATTATTATTCTTTTTCGATTGATAATAATCTACTCATATATGTGTGTGCGTGTGTGTAAAGAAAAATTGAAATATATAACATGCCTTATATGCATACCTCTATGATGCCTTATAATGCCTCTTTTGATTACCTAGCCCATCTGACCATAAAAAATATCTCACAATCCTTTCAAGACTATTGGATTGGTAATTAGAAAAAAGCCATGCTAAAGAGAAATATATGTGGCGAGCATATAGGACCTTTTGGACCGCTTGCACTCTCCTTGCTAAAAAGAAAGAAGATGAATTTGCCATTTCAAATACTTTTTTCTATCTTGGAAAACAACTAGCTACATGTCCTTGAGTGAAAACTCAATATACAATGGGATCCCCTAATATATCATAATAGAACTTGGATCACACAACTTCCATCCTTTATTCATACCCAGTCATGAGGGGAAGAATGTCATCCAAGAATGATACATTTTTTAGTAGCAATCTTGAGTTGCCTTTCTTCTCACATTAAATATATGTTGAGGGGTTGGAGATTAATCTCTTTTGTTAACTTGTTCTAATTCTTCCTTTTGATACAATTCTTCTTCTTTTTTATTCAATGGTAATTTATAAATCTTGTTTTATTTGTCATCTATATCCTTATGAAAAGTCAGAGAAAAAATAATTTAAAAAGTCAAAACAGTTCATAATTACAATATTTTTGAAGAGTCGCAACCATTCATAATTAAAATATTTTTGAAGAGTCACATCCTTTCATCATTGCAACCAATTGAAAAGTCACTTCCTTGTTTTTTTCTCATTTGTTTCCTCTTCCATTAATCCTTCTTTATCTCCTAACTTTTCCTCTTCCTTTCCTTCCTCTTTAAAATAAACTCTCCTCCCGTTGATATATTAATTTGAAGGAGTCATGTCTTTTTATTACATGTCTCTTGAGTTTTCATTAGATTTAATTAATTTATATTATTCTATATTATATTATTTGTTAACTTTTTATTATTATCATTAATTAGTAAATCCTATTTAGAAAGTTAACATACTTTCTACAATATTCTCTCTTGTACTTTATTTATTTATTCATTCGTTGTAATTTTATTACTTTTTAATTGTATTAAATATTATTTTATTGCTAATAGATTATATATGTTTAAATAATTTTAATCTAATTTTTGTTAGAATTGGTAATCTTTTCTTGGTTGTGTTTATTAAATGGAATAAATCAAGGTATCCCTTATGTTGTTTGTCCTCTAATCCACATGTGAGGACAAGTCTTTTTTGTAATTCCTTTATTAAGGAAAATAGTTTATTCCTCCTTAAGAGGATTATGAAACTTGTTATGCACACACTTATAAACGTGGCAATCATTCACGTGGGAGTTACAAATAACTCCTCTTCTCATCTCTTTATAAGAGATGCTTCTCTCTCATTCTCTACAACACACAATCATGATGTAGTTCATGTAATGAGCCCTATGGCTCCACATTATCTCCTTCTCTCTCTTTCTTCATTTTTAGGCATTTGCCTCATTCATATAATTCACAAGGGGTTTTCTTTGCTTTCCCCTTTTAAAATCTTTGTCTCCTCCTGTGTTGATCTTGGAAAGCTCTTATAAAGTATGGTAATTATGTTTGTCACAAACTCTCTTGGATTAAATTATAATTCTTTATTTTTAGTTCATTTCGATTTTATTATTTCTAACATGGTATCAGAGCATTATAATCCTTGTTTTGAGTTTGTGTGAAGGTTGTCATTCATTGGATCTCACCTTGTTCATGAGACACTCTTGAGAGAAGAGTTTATTGAATTTGAAAACTCATTCTAACACTTTGTGCATGTTGGTTTTTACCCTTGTTGAAAGAGATGTTTGAAGTTACAATTTTTTTTCTTTTCTTAATTTTTTTTTGTGTTGCAAGGTTCTTTATATATATATATATATATAACCCTTTTTTGAAGGCTTGCCACCAAAGAGTTATTTTCAAGTTAAAAATCAGTTTTTTTTTCACTTGTTTTGAAAGGCTCGCCGCCAAAACAAGATAAACATAACACTATTCTATTGACACTTAAATAATCTTATTTATGATTATATTTTTATTCTATCTTACATTAAATGGTTAAAACCAATTCATATCTTTGTTGAAAATTTAAAATTGTAATTTATATCTTTTTAGGTATTTATATATTTTTTAAATATCTTTAGTGTCTCTGTGTATTTCTATTCTTTCCCAATCTAATCTAATCTCTCTCATACCTTTGTTTTTTTAAAGATATTTCCTTTTTTGAATCTTGTTTTTCTCCTCATCGATTATTTAAGTCTGATTGCCTTCCATTGTTGCCCGCATTTCATTTGTTTTGATGTTTTGATCAAGTCTTTAGCTAGTTTTCTTTTCTTTCTATCCTATACTTGCGTGAGCTTGGGTTTCCAATTCCTAGCTGCGTATTTGGAGGTGGCTCTGGTTTCATTATTTTCTTTGCCTTTATCTCCAGTCGTCCACGTGTGGGGCCCACCATGCAGCTTGTGGCTCCCAAAAGCCCACTGTCTTATTATCATTATTCATCTGATAATATTGTATTATCTAATTATTATCAAAATTCTATCTTAAAATGGAGAAATGATTGTTCACCATTCCTCAAATTGCATGTCCTCAAGCAATTAGATAATTTCTTCTATTGTTTTAAACGATGAACGTCTTTTAATCCAAATTCCTAGATTGTTGTCATATATATGATTGGACCTCTTCCTATTTCTATTGGCTTTTTACATTAGTAATTCATATGAATTATTTTTCTACATCTTGTTTTACCCTACAGGATGCTGGGATCATGCTCTAATACCACTATAATGTCCCCACTATTAGGATTAGCTTGGGACAATATTACTTGCAAAATAAGTGTTAGAATTTAACATTAACAAATCTAAATATATTATTCTACCGTCTATCTTAACCCCAAACCTTAAATACATCTCAAGATGGGATTACTAACCCTCTTGAGGATCTTTGGTTCTTGAACAATATAACATTGATTCTAGTCCGATCTCAATTACATTTATGTCTTATTCGGAGTGCTCCCTCTAAGGTTCTTCTTGGAAGGTAACCTCTTTCCACAACACTTAACACATATGCATATGTTGACATCAATGGAATATTTCGAGCATTGTATCACTCTCATCTAGTCATTCATACAAGGTTATACTGATTTCTCGTATTGGCATGATAACCACTCACATAAGATTGCACTAACCTCCCGCATTGGAACTATGAGGTTTCATTTATCCCACCTTAGTCATTCCTATAGAGATGACCTCAAACCCTACACTAGCACTATGGGTTTTCATTAATCATAATTTATCCAATTATATAGAGACGACCCCAATCCATACACTGGCACATAGTCATTCGTATAGAGATGAGTACATTCCCTAAACTAGCAGTATGGAACATGGTCAACACCCAATTATTGTTCTTTTTGGATTGACAATAATCTACTCATATATATATATATATATATATATATATATATATATATATATATATATATATATATATATATATATATATATATATATATATATATATATATATATATATATATATATAACAATGTTTCTAGACTTCGCGAGTCCAAGGCAAAGGTGGCCTTTCTGAGGCAAATGGCCTCTGGACTCAAACTCAGCAAAGTCCAAGTAGAGTCCATGTGGACTCACCGAGTCCCGAGCCCAGGACTCTCTAGGTTTTTTTTTTTTAAAAGATAGAGATTTCTAAAAGGTGTTTTTTCTTCAATGTATATTAATTCTAAAAATGATGTTGTGGTATGTCAGGAATTTATTCAGGACTGAATCTTAAATCTTAAATTTTCAAATTTATGTTTGAAAATCTTGAAGATTATAGGAAATTAATGTTTAAATCTTCAAATTTCGTTAACCAAGTTATAGCAAATTACACAGCTGAATAACCCTACATCTCAAAATGAAGGATAGTTACTCAAATCGAAGGCTCACTGCCAATATTGGTTACTATTTAGGTCTCACTATGAAGAAGTCGCTTCCAACATTGTAGAGTTTAGTAATGTTATACAAATATTTTCAGATTTACATATATTTGTGTTAGAATTCTATAATGATGTATATAAGTTTTTTTTTTTTTTTGACTTATGTGTTCATGAATGTTAGAACTCTCTAGTGTTATACATAAAGTTATAAACTTTCAGACTTACGTGTATATGTGTTGCTAGCCATGTCCTGGATCATTTTCTTGGCAAAAATTTGTATGCCAACTATAATTGTTATTAAAAAACTTTTATTGTTAAAGGTTGTGTTTCACCAAGCAAATTGATAGATATATGCGAGAGCCCTGTTGTTGTCTACAGTGCGCACATAAGCTATAACAAACATATTTCTCAATATCTAAGTCTTCCATGACTTATCTTAGGCGTATTCATAGGAGGGCATAGGCTACTATGAACCTTAGTCTTCTACACTCTAGCTGATATTTTGATATATGTTTTCAACTTTTGATTCCATGGATTTCATATATTGTAGACATTTGATAGTGACACTATGTTTAACTTTATATTATGTTATTCAATTTTTTCCTTCAAAATTTGTTGTTATACTTATGTAATCTATGCAAAATTGTGTATGAGTGTTAAGTAGCTTCTATATATCTCAATTATTGTGTATTTGATGTTAATTGACTAAATGATGCATGAAAAAATATTTAAATCCTTTAATATCTTTGAATTTCATGGGTTTTTCGATTTTCCGAGTTCTGGCTAAGTCTGGTCGCCGAGTCCAAGTCCGAGGCCGATTTTGACTTTCCAAGTCAGAGGCAAGTCCAAGTCTCGTAACTATGATATATATATATATATATATATATATATATATATATATATATATATATATATATATATATATATATATATATATATATATATATACTTGTTTTATTTATCATCTATGTCTTTTTTAAAAGTCACAACCCTTCATAATCACAATTGTTTTGAAAAGTCACAACAGTTCATAATTACAATCTTTTTGAAAAGTCACAACCATTCAAAATTACAACCCTTTCCAAAATTTCATCAATCCAACCATTTGAAAAAGTCACATGTTTTTTTTTTCTCATTCCTTTCCTCTTCCATTAATCCTTCTTTAACTCCCATCTTCTGCTTCTTCCTCTTTAGCCTCCTTTTTATATCTTAATTTGAAGGAGTCACATCTCTTTATTACATATCTCTTGACTTTTCATTAAATATAATTAATTTATATTATTCAATATTATATTATTTATTTACTTTTTTATTTTTTGTTTATTATCATTTATTATAAAATCCTATTTAGAAACGTAACATACTTTCTACAATATTCTCTCTTGTACTTTGTAATGTGATGGAGCCTGATAATTTTGTGCCTCCATTTATGAGATTATGTTGTAGGTTCAAAATGGAATGGGTCCTTTTTTATATCATGGTGAAGCAACAATGTGCAAAGAAAGCAAGTTATTGATGTTAGACACTGATGTTCCAGATCAACCACCTAATATGAACATTATACATGGAAAATGCAGCAAGGACACTTATCTCACTGTTCTGAAAGTTTCAACCAAATTCTGATTGTTCATATATTTTGATTCTTTAAAATAACAAAATATTCAGTGATTTTATTTAGCAGCAGCAGAGGGAAACAGATCTTGTCTAATGTGATAAGCCAGAAATATAAAACTCTCCAGATGCCTTTTGAAATTAAAAACAAGCACTTTTTCACACTATTGATCCTTTGCTAGTTAAAATAGAGTGGCGGAAGCCATAAAATAAAATTCAAATAGCAACCATGAAAAGCCAACATAGCATTTGGCTAACTGAGGAAATGGATAAATAGAAAGCATAAGAGCAAGTGTGCACAAGTGGGAATATGTTGTCATGATAAGTTTTCATAACCATGTGCTTAATTATTTTTGAATCTGCAGATTACAGTCACACTGGGCAGATTCAGTCATCATATCAGGTTCAGCAATGTATATGACCTCTAAGTTATTTCTGGATTATATAAGGAAGTGTATGAATTTTAATTATCATTTTTGAAGTGCCTAAGTGAAGAAGGTATCAACATTTGGTAATCTTTGGTCTGGCTGTTTGTGCCTATAAGCTTGATCTTGATTATGAGTTTTTTTTCAAAGTACCATATTTCCACAGAAGGTTTTCCATTCAGTGGCATTATGGACACCGACTGGAGCAATTCAATGAGTCTTCTGCACTTGGTCGTACATTGAGTCTCCATTTCAGAGCAGTAAATAAGGTATGTCACACTGTATTAGACAGAACTCAGATTGAAAGGGGTTATTCCCTAGCATAACTCTCTGTCTGGAAGGCATTAAAAAGAAGCATCAGTTATATCCATATGATCTGAAGAGTAATGATTTGGAGTAAAACCTAATGATAACTCTGGTTATAGAACCAATGCCGCATAAACATGAAGCAATCAAAGCCTACAACAGGAACTTTTGAAGTGGAGGCGGAGTGGTATGTTGTCAGTTGTTCACTGAATGACGTTTTCTTGTGAGCTCAAGTAGAGACAAAACTGAAACATGGCATGAGAACAATCTGCAGAAACATACTAAAAGTACCATGTGAAACGGAGGAAATAAGTATTTATCTATGACTTTCCACAATGGCATATAGAGTGACCTTTGAATCACATTGCGGACGTTGTAAAGGATCTACGCTGCAATGAAACCAATGTTTGATAATTGCCAGTAAATGTATTGTTCGCTAGAGAGGAGTTTACAACTGAAGACGGCACTTTAAGACAAACACATGCGATTCTAAGCAAAGGAGTAATGTCAGGTTTAAGACAAAGATTCGCAAAGGGATCTGCAAATCATATTCTTGCATTTGAAATGGTGGTTTCAATAATACAAAACTAATAGTATTTTGTGTATTGCAGGTTGTAATGTGGACTTGGATTTTCTTTGGGTCACTGGAATGCAGAGATATGGACAAATTGTCATCTGCAGGTGTCAAAGTGTGGATGCGTATGTGTGAAAAGGCAGGAGTTATTTGCAAACACAACAGACACAAAGGATACAAGGAACCAATGAAGAAATATAAAACATTAGTAATTAAACCGGCGATTGTATTTGAGTTTAAATAAAATTATATAACATTGGTTAGTTTTTTATCATGAAAGGGTGCAATGTTTGGGAAGGCAACCAACACCCTCCAGTCTTTTATAAATATATGATGGAAAAATCAAACAACTTATCATTCATTCTTATTATAAAAAATTATCTGCATTCCTAAGCCATACAAGTTATTATAATTCCTATTTTGGAAGAGACTGAAGTTGAACTAAGCTCTTGGAGATTAAAATTACTGGGCATACATTTCAAAATTGCGTGATATAAAAGTGTGTTGGGTGGAGCATCTACTTTTGAGTGTCTTCAACACAAATTTTTCCACAGTATAATCAATAAGACTTTTATTTGCTTTAGAGTTAAATACTATATAGTTCGTATTTTGTGAATTTTTTTTATTTTCTATTAATAATTTATTATTGGTATAAGTGGATCAAATTATTCGTTGCTTTTTAAACCTGATAAATACAAATATTGTGAAATATAATAATTGTTTCCTTATTTGTATCTATTTTGTCCCCTTAAAGGTTAAAACATTATAGACAAATTTAAATACACATAAAACGAAATAATTTGACGCATCCTGATAATTGAATTGTTCATAGATTCAATATTCATAATGTCATAAAGTTGTCTGTGAAAAAATATAGTCTTGACTCTAACGCCCTTTTAAATTTCAGCACTGATTATTAACTCGCTCATATTTCTCAATCTTTTTGCTAGCAACATACTGATCTTTTTCTTTTAAGGGTTTAATATCTATTTGTTTTAGTAATTGAGTTTTAAATCTTATTTCAGCATTCTCAAACTTATTAAAGTAATTATAATTCGAAGATTAATACTCATCATTCACAATCTAGAAATTTCTTGAAATCTTGTCATTTAGGGAAGTTGTCTTTGCGTTGAATTTATCTGCCATAAACGTCTTGGATTCAAGTTTGTAGTCCAAGATCTGGTCTACAGACCTTGGTTTTGTAGAACCAAAGGTGCAGAGGATCTAGATCGAATTGATTGATCAAGTTGGCCACAATCGATTAGACATCCCAACATTAAGCAGGCAAGGCTCATCGAATTCTAATCAATGGTTTTGATAACCAACATAATGAACCCTACTGGTTCACACTGACAATGTTGAGGGAATATGTATTTTGGATGTGTGATAATTTACAACTCCTTTGTCTTTAAAATACCAAACTCAAATTCATGGAAATGACAAAGCAAATATCTCTTAGCTAACAATGTCAACTACCAAAATATGGTCAAGCTTGCAATCAAAGATTTGCACGTTATTGTTGCATAGCACAATGCTAAATTGAAAACCACAAAGAACTTCAACTCAAGGCTACAATCAGTACAATTCAACTATTTGATACCCAAGCATATTACAATTCAGAAAGCAAGAAACCTAGTATAAATGTTGCTTCCAGCATGACCAAGAGCTTCACACTGGAAAATATAATGTGCAGACGCCAAACTAGTAAAGCTAGAGCAAGGTTTGATAACCAATTCAACCACAGCTTCAATCTCATAAGAATGTTGCCCAAACTATATGGCCCGCATCTTGAGCATGTGATTGCATGCATCAATCAAATGCCTACGATGGCATTTACAAGAGTCTCCAATCATAGCACAAATATCTTGAATACCTACAATAGGTCAATGCCTAAAAGGCAATCATAATGGTATTGATATGCAGACTTAAAATGCCCAATATGCCCAAATATAGATAACTCTCTCGCCAAACACAAGTAATATTAAGGTGCTCACACAGAGATTACAACACCAATTTTCTCAACACCAAATTGCCTACTTTGCACTTTGAATTGGCAGATTAATTTCAGTGGATGGTTCATTTAGAGTCATGAATGTGCATTGAATTGGAAAAGTATATACTATTTCTGGAGGTCACCATTGATCGTATTGAGACGATATGGCATTTTGTAATTTCAATTACCAGCTGACTAGCTAGTGTTAATGGTGTAGCTTCAAATGAACTAAACTAACCTAGAGATAATCATTCTATGATTTTTGGTTTATTATTGATTAGACAAACTCTAATGTATATATATATATATATATATATATATATATATATATATATATATATATATATTAGTGTTTCGGGACTCTACGAGTCTGAGCAAGACTTTGCAAGTCCGAGGCAGAGGTGGACTTTCTGAGGCCACTGGCCTCTGGACTTGGACTTGGCCGAGTCCTGGCAAAGTCCACAGACTCGCCAGACTTGCTGATTCTCGAACCTAGGACTCTCGCTAATAGAAAACATAATAAAGTGAAAAAATTAAAATACACAAGGACTTAAGTTGCAAATTTTCGGTTGTTGTAACATCTATTTGACCTGAAAAGGTCATTCAACCATCTAGTCATGCTTGTGATAGCTAGGAAAGAGTTATAGAAGAGTATTGGGGTTTTGAGAGAGAAATTAGCAAAACGGTTGGCTCTCCCGTATCGATTGCTGATGGTCTGTGCAACTTTGTAACTTGCAATTAAGCATTGAGAGGAGCTTAAGGAAGCATTTGGAGGAGGCTTCTACAAACTTACTTGCATTTCCATTCTTTGACTTTGTGCAAATTTTAAGAGGTAAGCAAGAACTTGCCTTCATATTTTTTACTTTCCATTTTGTTTACTTTTGTTTTAGTCTACAGTATCTACTTCTACTATCTACTATTTAGAATCTAGATTTATTCTAATTTATCTTGATGACAAAGTAAGAAGGCCCTAAAGTATAAAAATCTGATTTGATGCTAACTTTTTTCCATTTATAATATATTCACATTGCAGCAGCAAACACATTGACATCATGCCTCAAGGTGAGCCTTCTGGAAGTGGAACTAGGGTTGCATTTAACCCCAATACAAACCCAGCTACAATAGCAAGTGAGGGGGCTTGGAAACATGTCATCCTATGCCACAAAAAGGGAGTTGTTACATGTTGGCATTGCGGTGTAGTATATAATGGGGAGGCATAAATAGAGTGAAGTATCACCTAGCACATATACCTAGGCATGATGCTAAAATATGCAAAGATGTACTCCAGGATGTTATGCGAGACATGCAAACTCTTCTAGAGGAAAAAATGGAGAAAAAAAGAATTGAAAAAGAAGCAACAAGAAGAAATCGCAATAGGGATCTTCTAGTTTTCGCTCTCCATTATCCCCTACTCCACCTATGGATGCTACTACTTCTACAAGTGTGACCATTGGGCCTCACCTTCATAAGCAAAGATCGACACTTGATTCCATGTTTGTTCCACGCACGGGTCCAGGTGCACAATCATCGCTTGAGAGCATGGGTTGAAACAAGCAGAAGCATGATTATGCAAAATTGGAACTTGAAGACTTCTTCATCTACAACAAAATTTCATTCAATGCAACAAGGTACTTATCAGTTTCAACTTTCAAGATACAATAATAATAAATATGCTTATTTTGATTATTTTAATTTGTATTTTGTTTTCAAATTTAATTATAATATACTAATTGTTTTAAATTTAAATTTTATTTTATTTGTTTTAGGTCCCCTTATTGGCAAATTACAATCGATGTTGTTACTATTTGTGGTCCAAGACTCAAAGCCCCTAGTACTAATATGCTAGGAGGCTCTATTTTGACCCAATGGATGGCTAATGTAGAAGGTATAATCAAGGAGTAGCATGAGGTGTGGAAGACAAAGGGTTGCACCATCATGACTGATGATTGGACTGATAGGACTAGAACATTCCTCAAATTTCTTGTCTCCTCATCAAATAATTGTACTTAAGTGATTAAGTTTATAAATTATGATTCATCATTGAACATCAAACATTTTATTTCATTTTCTTCAAGTGCCACGGTTTTTTTGAAATCAATTGATGCCTCAAGAAAAACAAAGACTATTGAATATCTTTGCGAGATAATGGATGAAGTGATAAAGGACGTGGATGAGGAGAATGTGGTGCAAATAGTTACAAATAATGCAGCAAATTATGTTGCTAGAGGAAAGCTTCTTATAGAGAGACACCCTCACATATTTTGGACCCCTTGTGCTGCTCACTGCATTGACCTCATGTTAGAGGATCTTGGTAAACTCCCTTAGATAAAAACAATTATAGAGCAAGAAAGGAGTATATGCAAATTCATATATAATCATACATGGATCCTCAACGTCACAAGGAAACACAATGACCAAAAGGAGTTGTCTCGTCTAGAAGTCACTAGATTTGCAACCAATTTTCTCACATTGAAATCTCTACTTGATTCGAAGGGAGGTTTGAGACGCATGTTTATTTTTGAGGAGTAGACTGCATCATCATATGCAAAGAAGACTGTAGGGATTGATGCAGTTGATCAAATTTTTTATGAGGCTTCCTTTTGGACATTGATTGTTGATATTGTGAAGGTAATTTTCCTTTTTGTCCTCATTTCAACTTTTTTTGTTTATGAAATTATGTTTTAATTATTGTTCATTTTTTAAAGAAAAAACTTAAGTCTTTAAAAAGCTGATTGTTTCTAACTTTCTCTTCCAACTTTCATAATAATTGCAGTTCATAAAGCCGCTTGTTGTTCTCCTACGAACTGTTGATGGAGAGAAGCCCTCAATGGGCTACATTTATGAGGGCATGGATAGGATGAAGGAGGCCATTCGCTCTTTTTTTGTAGGGAATCGAGATAGGTATGGGTCTATATGTGATGTCATTGATAAAGTTGACACAATCTACTTCACAAGACTATACATGCAACGACCTGCTTCATTAATCTAGCATACCAATTCAACCCACATTTCAAGGTTGATGATGACGTGTGCAGTGGCCAGAACAAAATTGATGCCTGGTAAAAATCTTTGATTCTACATCCTAATTTCTAATTCTATTACCATTTTAATTTGATAAAGTCAAAGTTATTGAATTGATTTAAAATTTTCTTGTTTCAGATGCATGCTGGGAGATGTTTGGCACTGAGGTGCCAAATTTACAAAGGATTGTGATTCACATCTTGAGCTAGCCATCTAGTGTATCAAGATGCAAACGTAATCGGAGTCTATCTGAGCATATACACTTGAAGAAGCCCAGCAACTTGGTAGTGAAAAAATTGAATGATCTTGTCTTTGTTCACTAAAACCTTCACCCTTGCCATAGACAGATCCTGGGCACTGATACATCACCAATTGTATTAGAGAATATTGATCCACATGCAGAGTGGAACAGAAAGATTGCTGATCGTGTCTTCACTAATGAAGACATAGAGTGGGTTGATCAAGTGGATCAGGAGGCTGAGGCAGTAGCGATGGCAATTGAGGAGGCTAGAGTGCGAGGAGACAAAGTGTAGGACTTGAGGCTAGGAGTGATGGATCAAAGTCTGATGATGAGGATTATGTGAGTGAGGATGAGGATGATGATGAGGATGGGGTTCAACCTCAAACACAAGGAGAGAGGATGGCTCTACAGTATTCCATATCTTAGGCATACTCGTAGGAGGACATAGGCTACCATGAGCCGTAGTCTTCTACTGTTCTACACTCTAGTTGTTATTTTGATATATGTTTTGAACTTTTGATACCATGGATTTCGTAATCCATGAATATTGTAGACATTTGACATTGCAGTAACACTATGTTTATTACTTTAAGTTTATATTGTGTTATTCAACTTTTTTCCTCTAAAAATTTGCTTTTATACTTATGTGATCTATGCAAAATTGTGTATGTGTATTAAATAGCTTCATTTATCTTAATTATTGTGTATTTGATGTTAATTGACTAAAAGATGCATGAAAAATCTTTAAATCCTTTAAAATCTTTGAGTTTCATGGGTTTTTCAAGTTTCTGAGTCCTTGTCGAGTCTGGCCGCTAGGTCCAAGTTTGAGTCGGATTTTGACTTTTCCAAGTCAAAGGTGAGTCTATAATATATATATTTATTAATGTTAATATTGTATAAATGGTTATTAACTAATAAACCATAGAGACATGTCTCTTCATACACATATTTATCTACATCCATATCTTCATTGGGGACACAGAAATAATGACAGTGTTATTACATTAGCAAAAACCGATCTTGAAATTAACATAGTATCAAAGCTAGGCTGCAAATGTGAAAGAATAAAAATGATATTGAAAAGAATTCATTCAAGGAAGAAAAGAAAAGAAAATAAAATCAGTTTGCAGAGATATCTGTAAAAGAAATTATAGAGTTGATGTAAGAATTGGAGTTCTGGTCAAGCTCGAAAATTATACATCCAGCAGATAGAAACATTGGAATCACCTCTACTCGTGCCTAGTTGAGAGACCAAATCAATCCTATGCAGTCAGCAAAAGATATATTCATGAAGACGGACATGACAGACCCAAAATAATAATTCCTATTTGATGGCATTGATTTCAGACATACTGACGATGTGTGGACTGAGGTGGAAAATCATGACAGAATAAGAATATTAAAGGCGGGATAAAGGAGGGTGTCCCTTTAACCTATACTCAGATTGGATAATCTATTACGCTCGATGATAGTTCCTAAATAATACCGCGTGCATCTAACAGTACATAGAGATTACAAAGCCAGTGAATGCGTAAAGATCATAAGTAGTAATTAACCAGTGAGGTGACTAGAAACAAAGATTATTATAGGGGAAAAATAATCGGATACACCCAACCTATGATGGGCAGAAACATCAAGATCAATATGTTCGTACAACATGAGTAAAGATCGAATTGTAGGTGGCATCACAAGCATTACCACCCCTTTGGAGAATACCAAAAAAACAACACTGCATATCGATCAACGATATGTCTCATAACATTTGTGACACGTTGGACGAGTAAAAGAGAAAGGCTATGATAAAATATAATGGCATGCCGCATACGGAAAGGAATAAAAGCTTGCCTCGATCGTGGATTAACAATTGCTTAATCAGACATAAATACTCTAAAGTGGATAGGGTATAACACCAGTAAAGATTATGAAGCACTCAGTCAATACATGTTCAAGGATAAGGTTGTGATGTGCATATCCCATGATAATTCTGCAGATTGACAAGGTTTCTGGAAGGCGCCGGAGTGGAGGCAATGATATATTTGAAACATAGTGAGTTATCTCCTACAATATCGTATGACACAATTTCAAAGGCATACAAATCTCTTTCAATTCTATGAATTAAGTAACGGGAATATCACATAATCCTGGCGATGAAGGAATGCAATATACTGTCAGAGGTTGCAATCAAAGGAACCCAACTGTCATCAGAGAAGTAGAAAATCACAGTTCAAGTCAGTAATGAGTGGCCAAGCAAGACTGAACCAAAAGAGATATGCCTATACAATTTACAAAGCCAAATACTAACTCGGCAAGCAACGTCATTCAATCGAACATAGATTTGGAATAAGGAGGATATCAATGGGATTAATTAAGCCTTCCTCTGTACATGATAACAAGCCTCATAATAATGTTTGATACAAATGACGGTTGGACTATACGGTTTGCAAAACCAAATACTAACTCGGCAAGCAACATCATTCAATCGAACAATAGATTCAGAATAGGGACGATATCAATGGGATCAATTAAGCCATCCTTTGCACATGATAACAGGCCTCATAATAATGTTTGAAACAAATGACTTTGAACTATTATATCAGAAAATGGAGGGTTTGAGCAGAACATATCCCTAGAGTCGTGCATCAAGAGTCTTCATTCCACACCAATTCAATAGAATAGACTAAGACTAAAGATAACGGACATATGAATTACTATGCATCACTGCTAACATTAATATTATCTGCAATATTAAGAATATAGACTTTGTTAATAAATTGACTGCACAATTAAAAAAGTGATTGATATAAGGATGAAATATCATTTTCACTGAAGAGCCCAAGAAATGATCAAATCAGTTATCATGGTTAGTAGGAATACATATATGTGTATATATATATACCGAATGGAAGTCGTGGAACAAAGAAATATATTACAACACTGCACAATGAGCAAAGATAAAAAGATTTTTTAAAAAGGCAATTACGAATGGAGACCCTACATTGGTCAAACACATCAAGGCAAAAACTAATGAAGAAAGTACATAAGGAATGTCGTAGGAAACAGAGGAAAAATTATAGAAATGTATAATAAAGTAGACAAGTACGATTACATATTGGTGCAGACCAATTTCAATTATGACACATTTGAGGGGTGCACAGAGTTATGTACTAATTACAAACTGACCCTGCAATCACCTACGTGGTTACATGCTAAGCAAAGTCGTACACTATGGTTGATATACAACCGACAATCACAATTACAATTGGATTAAGGATGATGATAACTGCAGTCACCATATCAGTTTTAAGAGTTATTACTAATCAATGAAGAAGTTAATTCCTAAAGGATGCAATTATAGGAAAGCAGGTTATTTTGAATAGAAATGGGAGACGTTTTTTAGAACAAAACCCATTATACTCATGTATGACAATAATGATAAAACATTTGCTTGTCTTTCAAAATACATAAAAATACATTTAGGTACCAATTATGGAAGCAACGAGAGTATGAGAGATATATAAGATATCGATAGAACAGATTTGCACCAGATCATATTTATATAATTATATATATAGAGGAAAATATCAAAGCTCGGGAATAAGGAAGCTTCATAGTGTTCTCACTACTGCTCGAGTCAAAAAAGCAGTGGTAGCAAACTATTATTATGATTCAAGGAGATAACAAACAGATAAGTGATAACATATTCTTAATCAAAGTAGGGACACAAAGTTGACTTCCCTTAAAAAATAAATCATTTTGCAATGTATAATTAGAAAACTCCCCATGAAAGTTATTTTTTAACTCCTTGCATACCTTGTAGATTTGAGCAAAATCTTCATCATCAGCATATAGGTCTTTGAAGCTTTCAATAGCTATGCTTTGTAGTTGAAACTGTTGGACTGTTAGGAGTCTCCTGCTTAATGCATCAGCTACCTTATTCTGCACCCCCTTCTTACGTTTGATGGTGAATGTGTAGGTTTGTAGGTACTCTACCTACTTCATATGCTTGTTGTTGAGTTTATCTTGAGAATTAAGGAAACTAAGAGCTTGGTTGTCTGAATACACAACAAATTCCTTTGGAAGCAAGTAGTGCCTCCATTTTCTAAGAGCTTGGACCAAAGCATAGAACTCTAGGTCATCAGAAGAGTACTTCCTTTTTGCATCATTGAGCTTCTCACTATGAAAAGCCACTGGCCTTCCTTCTTGGCTTAGAACAGCCCCAATGGCTACATTACTGGCATCACATTCCACTTGAAAAAGCTTGTCAAAGCTAGGAAGTACTAGTGTAGGTAGTTCTGCTATCTTCTTTTTGAGTGTCTCAAACCCATGATTAGCTTGTGGGGTCCAATGAAATTTTGCCTTCATGCCTCCCTTGATTGTATCCACCATAGGACCACATATGCCACTGAAATGTTTGATGAACTTTCTATAATACTGTGCCAAACCATGGAAGCTGCTCACATCTGATGCAATCTTAGGAGTAGACCAACTTAGAATGGCATCCACCTTGTCTTGGTCCACTTTGAGGTTACCTTGAGACAAAACAAAGCCAAATAAACTAGCTCCTGTTTCATGAAGTCACACTTCTCCAAATTGATCATTAGCTTTTCTTCATGCAACTTCTTAAAAACAATTTGTAAATGCTTGATGTGCTCCTGTTTAGTTTTGCTAAAAATTAAGATGTCATCTAAATAGGCAATAACAAACTTACCAATGTAATCTGGCAATACCCTGTTCATCAGCCTCATAAAAGTAGATGGAGCATTGGATAAACCAAATGGCATCACAAGCCATTCATACAAACCTTACATACTTTTGAAGGTTGTTTTCCATTCATCCCCTTCATTTATTCTAATTTGGTGGTAGCCACTTTTTAGGTCTAGCCTGGTTAAATACTTTGCTTCCCCTAAGCAGTCCATTAGGTCTTCAGTTCTAGGTATTGGGACCCTATACCTAATAGTGATCCTATTTATGGCTCTAGAATCAGTACAAAGTCTCCAAGTTCCTCCTTTCTTGGGTGCTAAAACAGTAGGGACTACACATGGGCTAATGTTTTTCCTAATTAGGCCTTGGTTTAGGAGCTCTTGGATTTGTTTGGAAATTTCCTTATTTAGTTGAGGGCTCATCTTATAGGAAGCTTTGTTAGATAAGGTAGCTCCTCGGATAAAGTCTATTTGGTGGCTAAGAAGTCTCTGAGGGGGTAAGGTGGCAAGTTGTCCATCACTAATAATAGCTTTATACTCCTTAAGCAATTCTTGTACTTCCCTTGGTATCTCTATTTTCTTGGCAATAACTTCCTCCTTAGGTTTTAAAACCAATGCAAGCCCAACTCCATCTCCTTCCTCTAGGGTCTTCAAAAACTCCTTCTCACCAACCATGAGCACACTTGGGCTTGAGGTCTTCAACTCTCCTTCTTCTCGCAAGGATTGGATCTTGAAAGTCACCCCATCCTTCTTGAATCAGTAGGGATTTTTTTAACTCCCATCATGCATGGCTTGATTATCAAATTGCCATGGCCTTCCCAGTGGAAGGTGGCATGCATCTATGGGAAGAATATCACATAACACTCTGTCCTTGTATCTGCCTATGGCACACTCTCCCCATGCTTGTTCTCCAACAAGAATATGTTGTCCTTTATTGAGCCATTTTACCTTGTATGGATTGGCATGAGGGACTCTTTTTTAACTTCAGCTTGTTGACTACCACTTCAATAATTATGTTGTTAGTTGAGCCTGAGTCAATGATAATTTTACACACCTTTTCCATGATCTTGCATCTAATCCTAAAGAGTGCTCTTCTTAAACTTAGTTCTTCTTTGATTGGCTCCTTGATTAGGATTCTTCTTATCTTCAAGTTCTCCCTTTCCTCTAATTCTAGGGGCACCTCAAAGTGTTTGTTGTTGCTACTAGATTCCTCTTGTACATAGTTGACCCTTTTTGTGCTTCCTTGGGATGTGCTTCCTTGGGAAGGTGAGCCTTTTTCAGGGCACCTATATGCAGGGTGTCCTAGCTGATTGCAATGATAGCACTTCATAGTGGCAAAGTAGGATCCTCTCCCTTGGTTGTTGCTCCTCCCTCTCCAACTGGTGTTAGAGCCTCTACCCCTGCTGAAACCTCCTCTTCATGAACTTCCTTCTTGTTGTTCAGTAACCTTATTGTCTCATTGTGACCTATAATCTTATCCTCTTCCACCATAGCTTCTTTGACTTCTTCCATCTCTACCCTTACCTCTACCTCTAAAGTTTGAATCTGCCTTCTTTTATTCTTCTCTTCCACTTTCAAAGCAAGTAGGAAGCATTTATGGACTATTGTAGGAGTCCCTAAATAGATCTCTTCTTGTATGCTTCATTTCAAACCTCCTAGATACCTAGCCACTTTGATAGGCTCATCTTCTTTTACTCTTGACCTTAAACACAACTTCTAAAACTCTTCAATGTAAGTTACCACATCCATGTCCTTTTGCTTCAAACTTTGCCTACTCTTGTGTAACTGAACCTCATACTCTTCTTGTAAGTATTGTTCCTTCACCTTTGTTACCATGACTTTCCAATTTGCAATGGTCTTCTTTCCCACGTTTTCCCTCTCTTCTTGGAGGTACTTCCACCATGTTAGGGCTGATCCCCTTAGCCTAGATTTGGCTTCCTTGACTCTTTGTGCTTCACTCACACCTTCAACTCAAAGTGGTTCTCCATCCCTTCAATCCACTCCATTACCAATTCAAAATCCATCTTCCACTAAACAAAGGGACTCCTTCTAGGGCCTTTCCACTAATGCCTTGATGGCTTTTAGGAATGGCTCTTCATTTATGGGAGGGTCTGGTTCAGGAATAAGATCTTCCTCATCCATCTTTTCTTTACCCTTATTGCTATTTTCACCTTCCTAGTCTTTCTTCTTAGTTGCCTCAGCAACTTCTTCCAATTTGGTCTTCATTGTTTCTAGAGCTTCTTCAAGGATTTTATTCCTCACCTTCCGTTCACCCATCTCTTTGGCTACTTCTGCATTGCTCACCATATTTGTTTCTCCAGCTGACTCTACAAGCTGAAACATCTACCCGCTAACCCCAATCTTCTTGCTCTAATACCACTCTGATATAATGCTAGGGTAGTTTGCTTCTTTAGTCCTTACTTTCTAGAGGACTTGCTCATGCTTTCTCTTAGCCTATTAGGGTTCCTTTGATGCCCTAATCTCTAGAGGATCTCCACCCTATCCTCTAACTACTCACTACCTAGTTCCACTAATGGATTTAGTTCCTTCCTTCTCTCAATGCCTCTTCAAGTGAACTTGTTGACTTCCTTCCTTGGTCTTTCTTGACCATTTTTCTCAACCTTGTAGAGAGAGAGGCTCTTACAAGTGATGTCAGACTTCTCCTAGACTTTTGAACTGAAATTTCACAATTGCCTTCAAGTTCATTACTCCTACTCCAAAACTACCGAAAACATACCTAGAATCAGCCCTCCAACTTTAGTTTTTGGAGTTTAACCCTAATTTTCTTTGAATCGGGTGGCAAATAAATTATGAATTCAAGTACCTATTTGGAAAGCCTAAAGGATTTTGTGGGTCTCAGGTTTTCAAACTATCCGTACAAATACATGCAACAACAAACATAAGAGATTTCAATGAAAGACTTAACTAACCAGCCAACCAAAGATTCCCAAGCATTCATTATTTACTAATACATTCATTCCATCTACGTGAATTAATCGCACAAGGTTCATCTCAAAACATAATCTAACATTTTAAGCAAGGTGTATTTTAAAGCCAAAATCTAAAGTTCCTAAGTGAATAATCCATACAAGTTCATTAAGCAAGCTAAAATACCATAATAAAGAAACATCATCACATTAACATCAAAGAACATCCTATACGAAATTTGTCAATATCTAGGGAGCAAAAACTCCCAGAAGGGTATCCACCGTACACCTGAAAGCAAATTTTATGCCTATATTTATGGGTTTCATAACATGAATGGTAGGGCTGACAAGGATCTTGTCATTCCGTCAACAAAACTTGTCATGAAGCCTTCTTCGTTGGCATGTAGTGACATTGCTCACCCATCCTCCTTCTACAACACTTGGTTTTCAGTATTCCTCACATTGAAACCTCAAATTCTTTCTTTCTCTACTGTGATCGCCTAACCAAGTATCAAAGACTTGCCTAGGGCATCACATTTAAATTGCTCAACATACTTTCCAGGGCCCCAAAAACTATGTACACTGGCTCCACTCCCATTGTCTCTAAAGCCATGAAGAACTCACAGTAGGAACTCATGGGCGAGCCATTCTTGCATAGAGGGTCAAAGCTGAACTAGCACATAGGAAATTTACAAATGAATTTCAAAACCTACTTATATGAATATCTACAAACTAGCAACCTGAATGGAAAAGTTATATAATAACATGAACAACAAAGATCCAACACCACAATGAAAGCTTCAATCCATTATTCCATACAAGCAATCAAAAACTATTAAAACTGAACTGGAAATCGTGGATCTAATTACACAAAATTGCTGATTATAGTTCATGGCCCTTGGGATGTGTTTATTTCATGGTTTTATAAGCTCCCAAAGAGGTTGCAAGCAACTGGACTAACCACCAACCTCTTTCTTGTGTTTTGCAACTATTTGTCAAAAAGTTGTCAAGCAACTTTTCCAAATATTGCACAACTTTGGCAAATTTTTGCATCTTTGAGCAGTTTTGCTTTCCTTTACTTGGGAGCTTCCAAACCTATCTACTTTGATCCATTAATGATATATAGGCATGATTTAGCCTCCAAGACATCAATTTGCATCATTTTTGCCAATTTTGCCTTATTAACAACTTTTGCACAATTGTACCGCAATTGACATCTTTTTTACATCTTCTCCCTTTCTTGCTCCAAATGACATGTTAGGAGCTCCAATCCATGCAACAGGATATAAAAACATCATGGAGGACAAGAAGGTTTACAACCGGACCTTCCTCATGCTTTCATGGTCCTATACCCATGACCCTTCACACAAGCTATACTCACAAACGCACCAAAACCAACTAGGAGGGAAACTTCACCAAGGAACAACTCAAACAAAGAGATGACCTTGAAAAGGTCCAAACTCACACTCCTAACTTGGCTAGAGTTAGTACAAGCCAAAATCAAACTACAAACCAAAATGAGAGGCTTTGACTAGGTGCCCCTGCATCAAGAAGTCGACAAATTGAGAAGGAGAAGTTCGAGATGAAATTTCTTGTAATGCACTCTTCTCTATGAGAGAGAAGTCTATGGTGAAAACCCTTGTTCCACCCTCTAGGAGCAGCTATGGTGGATCCACCCTCTAACTTGGTTCATGGTGAATATGTGAGTTACATGACTTTGATGGAAAACAACATGAGAGGTGACAATCTTTCATCAATGTTTGTGTTGTGAGATCGCTATTGTAAGGTGGATCTTAATAATGGCTTGAATTATTATCATGATGGATACTACATTAAGTTGTCCCGGAACGTGCTGGAGATCATGATACAAATGTATCATGATAAACTACATTAAGTTATTGTCCTAGAATGTGTCGAAGATCATGATACTTGCAATCATGGACTGCATTAAGTTGTTGTCCTTGAGATCATGACTATTATCTAATAGACTACATTCAGTTGTTGTCCCGAAGTGTGTCAGAGATCTTATAACACATATCCTTTCTAAGCTATTACTTTAAAGTGTTGAGATTATGATTGTTATCTAATAGACTACATCCAATTGCTGGCTTGGAGTGTGTCGCAGATCAGATAACACATATCCTTCCAGGATATAACATACTCTCTTGGTAGGCATCGTAATCTTGATGCTAGTGCACATACCAAGAGAATACCAGTATGATGGATATCATATGATTACTATTCCTTGTTGAATCATACTTCTGATGCTATCAAAAGATAACATCTATTTTTGTTGGATATATGTTGATATCTTTAAAATATGTCATTCCAAGAATATCATATTGACATGATATCGCTCTATGTGCTTGAGAGAATAATTTGTTCTATAATAATCCTCCCTAGCTAAGAGGGAGTGTAAATGTTGTAGCTTCAGTCAGATTGAATTGACTTAGAGATAATCATTCTATGATTATTAGTTAATCATTAATTAGACAAACTCTAATATATCTACTTATATATATTATATGTATTATATTATATATAGATAGATAGATAGATAGATAGATATTAATGTTAATGTTAATGTTAATATTGTCTAAAATTTAAATGGTCATTAACTAATAAACCATAGAGACATGTCTCATCTACCCATATTTATCTACATTTGAATCTGCATTTGGAACACACAGAAATAATGGAAGTGTTATTACATTTTTAGAAAACTATCTTGAAATTAACAGCTAGTGGTCACGATTTTCTTCGTTGAAGTTTTTCATGCATCGAGGTCATAAGGGAATCTGAGAACACCATCTTGTGAGACTTAGGAATGATTTATGGTCGAACGAAGGAGAGTTCTGTTGTCCTACATTTTGTCACCATAAAATGCTGGTAACAGCACGAAACTTTTTCAAGCTAGTTTCGCGTTTCTCTAAGCTTGAATTTGATATTCAATTGTTTAATGTTGATCGATTGATCCATTTCAATTCGTATATCAAATTGTTTTGTCGAAGGCCTTTGTCAAGTCCTTTTCGTTTTGCTTTATGTCGAGCCTTTGCTTGATTTTTGAAGCCTTCATAGTCCATTCTTTGCTTTTGAGTTTGTGTTTGCTTGTTTTTAGTCCTTTGGTTTTGCTCATGTCATGCTTTTCGATTTTTCCTTCGATTCAGTCTATCCTAGAGGTCAATCGGAGTTGCCAGTCAAAAGTTATGCCCGTTTTAGTGCCTCAAAAGTTGACATTTTAGATGCAACAGCACGAATTAAAAATATGATGTTATATTTTCAATTTGACATTCACTTTTTGAAAAATATAACATTATACTCACTTTTTGTTATGTTTTGTAAGTTCCTTTTACTTTAAATTTATAACTTAAAGTGACTATAGTGCACTTTATGTTATAATTTTAAGTTGAGTTACTTTTTAATTTTTCACTTAAAGTAACTATATAACTATATAGTTTCATTTTAAATTTTTGGTTTTAAAAATCAAATATTTATTTACATGTCACTTTAAAATGATGTTTATGTATTATATTTAATAATATGATAAATGAATATTGTCTTTGACCCATTTAGTGACATTTTTTTTTTTTAAGTGAATTACATGACTAAAAGGCTTCAAAAGAGGACATTTTATATGCAATTGCATGTAAAAAACTATGAAAAGCGGACTCTTTCCATGTCTTTGCATATAAAATTCATTTTCAAGGAAACTTTTCATGTCATTGCATCAAAAGTTCACAATAAGTGGACCTTTTTGATGATATGACATGAAAAGTCAAGCTTTTATGCCTAAGCATCAAAAAGGTGAGATACACTTTAAAATGTGCAAGTGACCTCAAAAGGTCCGATTTTACCCATGAGCACATTTTAAAACATGTTATGCACTCCAAAAAGTGTGATTTCACTTGTAGACATCTTTTAAAACATGCATATGACTCCAAAAAGTCCGATTTTGGAGGAAGACATATTTTTAAATGTGTAATGTCCATTAAAAGGTCCGATTTTGAGAGAAGAACATGCACTTGTTCCTCAAGAATCTGATTTTGGCCATAATCAAGATTTTCTTCATGGATTTGAACGAAATCTTCTTCATTCAAGGCGTTTTTGCTTGGTGATGAGTTTGCTTGCATCAAAGATGGATTTAATAAGTTGAAAATTGTTTTTCAAAGTCCAAATCTAGGGCTCGTTTTTGTAGATAACTCCAAAAAATTTCATTTTTTATGAACATTTTTGCATGAAGATGAATCGATTTGCTCTTTTTGGGTGATTATATTGCATATTGATTCACATTATGGTGTTTAAACACCAAAACATTTTACTTAGAAATTCATGGTGAAACACATTTTTTTCTAAAAACGTTCGATGAGTTTATATCTTTAAAAACATTGGAATATGGAGAAGTTTCAGGGCATGTTTTGGCATCTTGCAATAATTTCTCCTTGTTTGCTGCCCTCTCTCATTCGAATTTGCAATGTTGGAAAAGGTCTCATCATTTTTTAAGAATTTTTCAAACATTGGAGCATCTTTTTCCTTCATATTTGGCATTAAGTGGACCTCTTCCTTCTTGTAATTTAATTCATGCTTATCTTTGCTGATTTTATGCATGAAATTATTAGATGATAGCCATTTGTGAAGATCTTTGCCATCGAAAGTGCATTTTCCATTTAAATATGAAGTTTTCATTCATTTTCATGTTTTTGGTTCTTTCCCAAGTCCAAATTTCGAATTTGAGCTTTGAAGTGCATTGCATTTTCGCATGTTTGAGTTATTTTCTGAAGATACGTTGTTTTTTTTGTGTTTTGAGTTTTGTGCTTACTTGCCAGTTTTTCTCCATTTGGAGAAGTTACAAGTTTTTTTTCCAAAAACTTGTTTTTGCTTCATTTCATGCGAAAGCATCGTCATCTTTCACATTCCATTTCCATGTCACAACACTTCATCTCTCACTCAATGAAATGAGATTACATATTTTCCATCTCATTCACCATCTGCACATGCATGTAATCCCATTTTCTGCTTCAGTTTTCACCCATCTCACTTTGCGCTTCCATTCACACGATACGATTACACAACATGCCTTACGTGTAGTTGCCTTTAAAAAGGTCTGATTTTGATTCAGAGGCACATTTTGGAAAGTCAAGAAAGACGTCACTTTCGCTTCCCATGTACTTTGCCTTCTCTTTTTCCCTAAAAGTGACTATAAAACTCATTATCTCACCTCCATTTTTCATTTCCACCTCTTCATATGCATTTGTGCTTACATGAGTAAATACATGTTTCCACCTCATTCTATATTTTACATCTTGACCTTTCGCACATACATGTAAAGTTTATCCTTCACTTGCATTTGCATCTCATTTCACCTTTCACCTTCCATTACATGTTGCATTTACATGTACTCATTTATCATACAATAAAGCCTTGAAAACACTAAGTCACTTTTGAAATCAGCAATTTTCATTTTTGCACTCATTCCCATGCATTTCACCTTCACACATTTTCATTCCATTCCATTTCATTTCATCTTCCATTTTCATATCATTTCATTTCGCTTTTCGTGCCATTGCAAATGCATATGTTTTTCTCTTTGGGGTTACTTTGTTGGGTTTGAGAAATCTCCAATCCATTTTTGAATCTTCACTGCTAATCCAGAATTCACTTGTATGGAGGTTCCTTCTAATGATGTATTTATGTTTTGAGATTTTTGTGTTGCAGCACAAGCACAAGATGTCCTTACTATCCAAGTCCAAAGGCAAAATGAAATATCAATATGATAAAGAATTGGCTCATGCAACTACTTCTTCAGTCACATCTGTTTTGGATAACGTGTTGGACACAAAGATTAGTCATGTAGACGTGGTTGATTTTCTACAAAGAATTGAAGCCCCGACGAGTCATGAAATGAAGCGAATTAGGAGAAGCAACATTCATTTGGTATCCACATTTCCTATGGCGCCTATAGAACCTGACTTCGTTTATGGATGTGCACGACGTTTTACTCCCAAGACGAAAACTATCAAAGATGCTAGCAACAATGTTATCATTAGCCTTAATCCTGAGATTGTAGAGCAAATCTTCAAAGTTCTGCATAAATCAAAATGTGTTGATTTTACTAAAGAATCATCAATGGCTTATTGGAATGAGTAAAAGAGTAATTATCAAAAGTATGTCAACCTTTACTGGTTAGACAATAAAAGAAGCAATTTTTCCAGATGGCCAAAGACTGTCCATCGGTCAAATTTCAAACAAGAGTACAAGGATCTCATCATCCTTCTCAACAGGATTTGTGGCCTTAAAGATTCTTCTGATTTTGAGCCATGGATGTACAAGTTTATGTTTCAAATTATGGAGAATAAAGAACACATCTTTTGGGGAGAACTTATCAATACTACACTCTACCAATAGATATGTAATGTGGGAACGTCAACGCCTTTCTATATGAATTCTTATCTAGTCTACATCGCTGCTGCTATGGGATCTTTCTCTGGTCTTTCTACCAAAGGAGATTGTCTTCAAGTTCCTATTTGGGACTACTATGATCAAATCACTTTGGCAAATAGTAAATTCCACTACAGAAGAGTCCAAGATGCCTTCTTTGAACATTTCAGGTGCTTGTTTGATAAGCAATTGTCCATGAAGACAATATTTGATGCAGCATGGGAGAAGGTGAACCAGTACGACTGCATTTTTCTTCAGTTTCCCACTTTCACATACTTGAGATTTGGATATTTCAAGAGAGAACCGTATACCTTACCTAGGTATGCTACAGATTGAATCATCCTATGGAGCTAGCTAGACAGCTCATGGACGTGCAGAGTGATCAGCATGCTTCACATTAGCCCAGATTTGGCATTACCTCAGCTGAGCCTTTAGCTATTGGCAATTATTCAATTGTTTTTGTGCCTAAAGCAAAGAATATGGAAGCAGAATTGCAATTGATTACATTGAAAAAGTTCAACGCTAGGATTGATTTTGACTATCAAGAAATGAATTCTTAGATAAAAAGAGCCTATACTCATGTTCATCGCATTGAGGACATTTGGATTGATATGAGAACAAAACTTGACATCATGAAGATGGATTACTGCAGTTTAACTTTGCAGCAAATAATTGATCTTAATATGCTGAAAATCCCTAAAGATCTTCAAATTGAAGATGATGGCGACATCCTTGATCCGAAATTTCATCAAGCCTACTTTGATAAGAAGTATACTTTTCCTATTCAATGGCAAAAAAAGGTACATCTATTATGGACAGGGTTCAATCCATCCTAGTAAACACTAACACATGGTTGAAAAGTAAAGACCTTAAAAAAGTAAATCCTAAGATGGGCCTAGATTGTGGAAGTTTTGGTCCTCCTAGTAGGAAATCACAACTAAAGATTACAGGAAAGGATGGTGCCTCATCTTCAAATGCCAAGAGTTCCTTCAAATTCAAGTTCAAGGGCGGAAAAGGAAGTAAAACATCTCAAGTTCATGAGTCAATTCAAGAATCAACGGCAAAATCAGAAGAGTATTTTGAAACAGAATCTGATAAAGAAAATTCAAATCAAGAAGGGGAAATCATGATTACATCTCCCCCAAAGCCTGCACAAGCTTGTACATCTTCTATACATGAAAACCCTTTTTGCAAGAGGTTGATGATGATGTAGATTCATTTTCTACTGTTTTCACTCATTCCGCTCCAGTCTAGGAGGTTAACACCATGGCTCTTCCTATTTCATCTATTGCTCCTCATGTTCCTACACATGAACAATATGATCACTTAGCAAATGTGTTTGAAGATTTTCCAACTCTTACCAGTGGTCAAGTTTCCCAACTCGATACATCTTTGATAGGATTTGAACTCTTCATGACGGAGTCTTCTCAACGTGTTCCTATGCCTTCAGCAGTACAGACTAAATCTTGCTCAATCACTACAGATATACAATCTGGATCAATGCCAATGATCTCCACTATGCCTGCTTCTGTAGATGAGAGTTTCAGCCTACCTGCATAGTTGAGTAGAATAACAACAAAGATAAGGATGTTAAGTATAGTGGATCTCTGATAGATAAACAATTACAAAAGAATGCTTGCAAATAAGTTCTGATTTAAATTATGCAGAATATAAGTACTTATCTCTAACTGTGACTTCCAGCAAAATCTTTGATAGTCTTCCTCCTTCAACAATGATTAATGCACTGGATCACTGTATAACAAAAGAGATGAATGTGATAACAATAATATTAAACAATACTAATGTTTCTCTGCAGGTACTCGGATGCCTTAGATTGATGTTTTTCCCTGCAGCAGTGAGTAAGTATAGGCAGTGGAAAGACATGACTCCGAAGAGTCATGTCTATACATGGCCCAAGAGCCATGTAGGGACATGGCCCAAGAGCCACGTAGGGACAAATTCATAAGCCACCGCCCGATAATAAATCAAGGGCCCAATAATGATCAACACATGATAAAGGCAAAGTACGAGGGTATGAAACCCGATACAAGCAAGACATTAAAGTCGCTAATAATATGAAGCCTGACCATTATAAGTTGGTCAATAATATGCTCTCTTCACTGTCAATAATTCTGATGCATGAGAGGTGTATGTATATG
Source organism: Cupressus sempervirens (assembly GCA_028749045.1). Taxonomy (NCBI): domain Eukaryota; kingdom Viridiplantae; phylum Streptophyta; class Pinopsida; order Cupressales; family Cupressaceae; genus Cupressus; species Cupressus sempervirens. Next base: position 519,380,244 of record CM053792.1, read on the forward strand.
TATATGTATGCATACGTCAATATGGATATATGTATGTATGCTTATATCTCTATAGTGCATAGCAGACAGTGGTAACATAATTCTGATGCTTATATCTCTGTGATGCATAGCAAACAATGGTAACATAAGAGATTCATGTTTTGCTTCTTCTGACGCTAAACATTAGCACTCCCTCTTTAGCTAGGGAGAAGAAAAACATTAATTAAATCAGAGTCATCATATAAGCAACACAATATGAACAGTAAACGATCTCTACTTGCACTTAAGCAATGTGTAGAGATAGCATATAAAATCTCTACTTGCACTTAAGCAATGTCTAGAGATAGCACACATAGTCTCTACTTGCACTTAGCAATGTCTAGAGATAGCACATATAATCCCTACTTGAACTTAAACAATGTCTAGAGATAGCTCATATGATCTCTACTTGCACTTAAGCAATGTCTAGAGAAGCCCAAAAATAATCTCTACTTGCACTTAAGCAATGTGTAGAGAAGCCCAAAAAATAATCTCTACTTGCACTTAAGCAATGTCTAGAGAAGCCCAAAAGATAGATTTATTATTTACAAGAGCGTCACCTTGTAAATAATTTTCTACAAATGAATATATCCATGAAAGATTGTCACCTTTTATTAAATATCAAATACTATTAAGTAACCAATGGAAATATAATCTCAAATGAAATAAGTCTTTTATTTCAAAAATTTGTCATTACACTTAATCATACCAAGTTTGTCTCTGAAATATTTCAGATTCACTTTAGCAAGAGGTTTGATAAGGATAACAGCTGTTTGATCATTTGTACATATATATTCCAATTGAATGACTCCTCGATTAACCATATCTCTGATGTAATGAAATGGAATTTCAATATGTTTGGAGTGATTGTGAAACACAGGATTAGAAGAAAACTTAATACACCTTTGATTATCGCAATAAATCACTGTGAGCTTCAAAAAGACGCAATGTACTCGGCTTCCGTAGAACTTAATGCTACTAAAGTTTGTTTCCGACTAGACCAGGAAATCATACCAGATCCAAGACTGAAACAATATCTAGAAGTGCTCTTTCTCTCAATAGAACTTCCAGCCCAATCAGAATCTGAGTATCTAATTAGTTCAAGGTTGACTTTGTCATATTTGATTCCCATTCCAATAGTACCCTTCAGATAACTCAAAATGTATTTAGCTACATGAAAATGTATCTTCTTAGGAGCACACATAAACTGACTCAAGGTGTGAGTTGCATAGCATATGTCTGGATGAGTATTAACTAGATACATCAGGGATCCAATAATTTGTCTGTAGTAAATAGGGTCTACAGCCTCAAATTCATTCATATCATCTTTTAGTTTGTGTAGGTTTATTTCCATAGGGGTAGCAGCCGGTTTACATTCCATTATTCCAAATTTGGTTAATATATCAATTGTATATTTTCCCTGATTTAATATAATACAGTTGCCCAGCTGCCAAATTTCTAATCCTAAAAAGTAATGAAGTAACCCTAGGTCCTTCATTTCAAATTCTGCAGTGAGATCTTGCTTACATTGCTCTATAATATGTTCATCACCTGTAATTAGCAAATCATCAACATATAATACAAGGATAACCATATCATCACCTTCAGTTTTGAAGTATAGATTTGAGTCAGCTTCATTTTTGGCATATCCCAATTTCAGTAGGTGATTATCTTTTCTTTCATACCAGGCTCTGGGAGCCTGTTTAAGACCATAAAGTGCTTTCTTTAATTTACAAACATGAGTCTTGCAGTCATAGGTATGGAACCCTTCTGGTTGTTCAATGTAAACTTCTTCTTCAATCTTACCATTGAGAAATGTTGTTTTGACATCCATCTACTGTATTTTCCATCCTTTGGATGCTGCAATAGCTAGGATTGTTTTGACTGAAGTGTACCTGGCAACAGGGCAAAAGTTTCTTCATAATCAATACCTTCTTTCTGAGAGAAACCTCAGGCTAAAATTCTTGCCTTGTATTTTTCGATACTACCATTTGCAACATGTTTAATCTTGAACAACCATTTAGAAGAAACAACTGATTTGTTCTTAGGTCTTGGTACAATGTCCCATACATCATTTTTCAATATAGAGTTATATTACTCAATCATAGCTTCCTTACAAGATTGATGTGAAAGTGCTTCTTTAACATTAGTAAGTGCAGATTTTATGAGTTCAAATAGTAGTGCAACATAACAAGATTGATTTCTAGTCCTTTTGCTTTCCTGAATTACATCATCTGGTTCAACTTGATTTTCTACTAACATTTTTCTAGCCCAAAGGGGTCTCTTCTTATTGGTATGGTTAATGTTTTCTGATTCTGTATGATTAGACATGGAAGCGATGTCTGAACTATCCTCCCTCTCAATTTATGTAGTTTGATCTTCTTCTAAAATGGATTCATCACTATTACTAGAAATTTGAAAGGCTGTATCTTCTTCAAATATTACATCTCTGCTAATCTCAATTGTTCTTTGCCTAAGAATGTAGATCCTATACTCTTTTGTAGTTTCACTATAACCAATGAATATTCCCTTTTTTCCAGAAGGCTCCAATTTAGTTCTCTTTTCTTTTGGTATGTGAATATAGATTGGACATCCAAATATTCTTAGGTGGCTTAAATCTGGTTTAACACCTGTAAATACTTCTTCTGGAGTTGTATTTTCTAATATGGAGTGACGGCAATGATTTTGAATGTAGATAGCAGTATTGGATGCTTCGGCCCAAAAAGAGTAATGAAGATTTTAATCATGTAACATGGCTCTGACTGATTCAACAATAGATCTATTTTTCTTTTCAACTATTCCATTCTATTGAGGATTATAAGGTACAAAAAACTCCCTATTAATCCCAACAAAAATACAAAAGTTTTTAAAGATATCTGATGTGAATTCACCCCCATTGTCAGACCTTAGGGTTTTGATCTTTTGACCTAATTGATTTTCAAGTAAAGCTTTAAACTCTTTAAACTTGGAGACCTCAGATAACTCCTTTTGTTTTAGAAAATAAATCTAGGTTCTCCTAGAGTAATCATCAATGAAAATTATATAGAAAAGACATCCATTAAGGGAGGGGACTGACATGACCACAAAGATCTGTATGAATCAATTCAAGAATGAATTTAGATTTATGATCACTTTTGGGAAAGGAATGCTTAGTCTTTTTACCTAAAGCACACCTTTTACAAATACTTGAATGATCTGCTTTTAGATTTGGTAGGCCTTTTACAATTTTACCTATAGATGATAAAGCTTGAAAGTTAAGATGAATCAATCTTCTATGCCAGAAATCAGTGGAATTTGACTTATCATTACTAATGGTTAAATTTAACTTTGGATTTTGATTATTACAGAGCTTATAAAGACTTCCATCCCTAACTCCAATGGAGATGGCTTTCTTAATAAATGAGTTCTTAGTCCAAGATAGAACTCTATTTTCTTGAAATGCAATTCTGTACCCTTGATCAGCAAGTTCGAAGATGGAGACAAGATTTCTTTTAATCCCTGGAACATATAGGACATTCTTGAGTTAAGTGTGATTCCAGAATTTAGTTGAATAGAATAAGTACCAATTCCTTTAATAGGGTGAAAGGAATTATCTCCAATAGTTACTTCTTCTGATTCGTGATTTGAGAAGGTTTCAAACTTATCCTTAAATCCGGTGATATGACGAGAAGCTCCACTATCTATGATCCAGGTGTTGTGATTAGTGCTTAATTCGCTTGAGAGAGCTACTAGAAATGCATAATTTTCTTTTATCCATTTTCTCATTATTTTCTTCTTTAACTTATGCTAGAGCTGCTTGGATTTTCTGTTTTTCTGGACATACATAATAGAAGTGACCATATTTATCACATTTAAAGCATCTTACTTTGGACCAGTCACGTTGTTTGTGAGATTTGTGATTTTTGTTGAAATCCTTCTTGTTATTCTTGAACTTTCTTTTCTTATTTGATTTGGTATATAATGCTTGGATGTCACCTTCTTGATTTGAACTTAGACCTCTGGAAGCTAGTCTAGACTCCTCTTGAGTGCATTCATTCTTTACTTGATCAAATTTTGGAAGTTCAGAGCGTAAACTTAAACCTCGTATAAAGGTTTTGTAAGGACCTTCAGATCCTATAAATAAATTAAGAAGTATTAAGAATGATAACTTTTTATGATAACCCAGTCTACTAGTTTAGTGTGAGATATATATATAAAAAAAAAAAATTATTTTTATTTTTGTTTTGCTCAGGAGAAGTTCTATCCCAGTAAGATAGATGCTTAGACCTTGTAAGCGGCCATCTATGGTCATACCTCTACTCATACGGGTAGGTTAACAAATAAGTGACCATAACTCCGTACCTCCATCCATTCAGGATGGGATAAATACATAAGCGGCCTTCTCAGGTCATACCTCTACCTTGACGGGGTAGGTTAATCATAACACATAAGTGACCTAGAATCCGTACCTCCATCTTACCGAGATGGGTTTTAATAGAAGCCAGAAATAAATATGGCTCTGATCAGAGTCTTTCACCCTTCAGGACCAATCCGGGTCCGGGTGACTTGCAGGAAATTACACAGATTGTCCATGTCTGAGCCAAGGTTCCTTGATACCAAAAGACCTACACCTTTCCTTGGTTTTCGGGCCTTTTGCCAGGTGTGAGGCCACCGAGTAAATTACTAAGTCCTATACCCCTTCTCGAGTTTCGGGCATCCGGCCAAGTATAGGTACCTTCCTGAGGCTTATAACTTATTTTAGATTTTTCTTTCGTTTCCAAGTTCTTTACTATAATTTATATATTGTCGAGGATCAAGAATCTATCCTACCTAAATCCAAAGTAACTATGCTCAGGAGGCTTACTTCACCATCCAGGCTGCCTACATACCCGTATTCGCGGGATCAAGATATCAATGGACTACGCACTCTCTACCGATATGTAGTTCTGTATTCTGTTTGTTTGATGTAGCTATTTGTCCTATGACCACTAGTGAGCTTTACTCACCCAAATAGCTCTTCGCTGTCATACACCCTCTTGGGCGAATCAAGCGGTTACTAAATTTATCACTATAATATCATGGTGAATTCTTGGATTGAAGTTAGCATTTAAGTTAGGTGTATGGTTAACCTATGAGCGTCCTAGCTCACTCATACGGATACCATATGTAGAGAATTTCCCAACAGCAGTAACACATCATGCTGAGATAACATACTATACTTATACTGCAAAAGGGTTCAGAGTTTGTTTAACACCAAAGAATAATGCTTGACATGAAATTTTAGTCATTTACTCACTTCCAAGACTCAAACAAAAGATGGTTTTACACAAATGCCATTCCTTTCTATTTCCATTTAATATATAAAAGAAAGTTCAAGCACTTGTTTAAAGATTTTTTTTTTTGTTTAGATTTCAGTTTTCAAGTAAAATCAAGGTTTGCAACTTTCCTTTTGAAATAGAACTCAGTGAGTTGGAAATTGTTAAATTACACTGAACTTCTGCAACTCTATATTATCGCACTACGAATTTCAAAAGCAATTTTTATCCAAGTCATATATGGCACAATTCCTAAGTCATTTCCTTACAACCCAAAATTCCAAATTTGCGGAGTGAGAAGAACTCAGTATTACTGTGTCCAGTAATTAGCAAAGAATACTGAAAATGACACTTTTAACTGTTTTGCTGTCATGCTAATGCACAGGTACAGCTGGTCACCCTCAATGTGACATAATGAACAGAGCATAAAATTACAGCCCAGAACATCCCCAAACAGTAGGGTTTGCTGAAAATAGCAATTTTGTACATACTGGTCAAACTATTTTTGATAACCTTCCCAATAGCACAAAACAGTAATACATGAGCATTCCTTAATCATAAGTGACTTCCAGTCTTAAGAAAATTAAACAATTTTTGCAATATCATTCTGAAAAGAACTATCTATATCAGCCAGAGTTTAGGTATATACTAAGCAATAAAACAAATTAGAATCACCCCCCCCCAAAAAAACAAAAAAAACGTGTTCAGCTGTAGCTTTACAAACAATCAACAAACTATAATTCAATACGTTTTCCTATTAGCTTTTCAGCTGCAACAATTTTTGGACTAAAACAAATTAAACATACCTGGCTTTAACTGAAAAGGTTAGAAAAGAATAGCTTGAATGTAATACCAAGCAGCCACCTCTACTAAGCACAGTTCTCCTTTTGCCGCTAAATCAGTGTGAAGTTGAAGTTTTTTTTTGAAAACCCAGATCAACTAAAGTTCATTGAAGGTCTTTTAATATCCTGTGACTCCTGGCAAAAATGTTTTCTTTTTCTTTTTTTCTTTTTTTTTCTTTTTTTTTTTCCCTGTCAAGAGAACGACTTGCTTCTTTTATCCCCATTTGTGGCGGCAAAACCTCCACCCTTTCCATACTCGCGCTGACCTTTTGTGGTCGACCTAGGTCTGATTCACGTCTTTCCCAGGCGTCCACGTTGCTAGTTTTCAAGAGAGGCCACACCTGTAGCGTCCACATGCTCCCTCTTCTTCCTGGGGCGACACATCTCTGCTCCAGTTCCCATGTATCCAGCGTTTTCTCCTCCAGACGTAAATGCCCATTCCCGTGGTTTTTAAATAAAAAAAAAACAAACTCAGTCGACCAAGTGTTAAATATATATTTTAATCATATTTCATAACTTTTGTTTATTGCATTAGACGTCCCCCCAATATTTTAATTAAAAGCTTAGTTCTATATTTTGAAAACATTTTATAAAAGTTCTGTTGTTTTTTTTGTTTTCAATTGATTTTAAATTCGACTATGCAATTTTCGTGGTTGACACGATATTTAAACAAAAACACATTATTAAATGTTTTTAAACCTAATACCACCTTATTTAATTAACATATTAATAAGAACAAAACAAAATAAAAATAACATTTCCTTATATATATATATACTACAAAAACGTACACAATGACTTTCGCGTTTTTAAACAAAACACAACAAGATAAAAAGAAATATTATTAATAATAATAAATTTTATTTAATCACGACAATTATTTCAACCAAGTACCTTCATCGACATCCCATTATACATTCATTAAATAATCGCAAAATTTATTTATTTTAAATTAAATTAAAACAAAACACTTGAAATAAATTTAAATAAACACAAGGAATTATAAAAGACAAATTTATTTATCAGAATTAGAACAAATGAATAGTATAGGGGTCGTGACAGGTTTCCCATGATAGAGGAAGACCTCTAAGAGCAATCACGCTTTGTTCCTTATCATCCATTTGACTTTGCATAGTAGCAAGTTGATCTTTTAATTCAGTGATTCTTAGGAAGTAAGAGGTTATGGATTCTCCAATTTTCATCTTTATGTAAAGTAGATCTTGTTTTAGAGTTAATAATCTACTTGTATTGTTAATTTCAAATGTATTTTGAATGGTGGAGAACATTTCAAATGCAGTTTTAAGAACCGCTATAGATGGAAGTATATGATCCTTTACTAAATCTATGATGATTTTCATTGCTTTATTATTATTCCTTTTCCATGTTACTTTCTCGGATTCATTTTCAAGCATGGGTAAATTTGTTTCACCATAATTTTCTAATTCCATCTCTCTTAGAACTATTAATAGTCTGGTTTTCCAAG